>OX578144.1:15020254-15620254 GCA_951213105.1 Amaurobius ferox
AACGCCGCAATATCTTGAGAAATACACTTCGGATTAAAAAATAAAAAAACAGGTATTCAATATTTTCAGAAAAGCTATGCAATGATACCGAAATTGAAACCCCCCCCCCTCCTGGAGGGAGGAGGTGGGACAACTTTGAAATCTTCAATATGGAACCCCCATTTTTTATTGCAGATTTGGATTCTCCAGAAAAAAATTACACACATTTGACTTACCAAATAGTTGCTCTTAGTCCTCTGGACGAGTCGGACGGTCTGGGTCTTCAACACATTTGACTTACGATTTCGATTCAAGCACTCCGATCATGAGAGGGAAGTTACAGAAAAAGCACCCTGATCATGAGAGGCAAGAGTGCTCATGTTAATCAAGCACCTCGATCATGAGAGGGAGGGAAGGGGAGTTACAGAAAAAAGCACCCTGATCGTGAGAGGCAAGGGGACTCATGTTTATCAAGCACCCTGAAGGGAAGAGAAAACTACTAAGTCCACATTGTTGTTCTTTGGTAGTGCTAAAAGCAGTTTTGAACTGTTTTCTAAACTGAAGTCAATAGTTGTCGCTGAAGTGAACAGTTAGCAGGGGGAGGGACGGGGGGTCAATTTTAGCATCATTGGATAGATTTTTCGAAAATATTGAATACGTAATTTTTTATTTTTCTATCCGAAGTGTTTATTCTCGAGACATTCCCATTTTTAAACGTTTGTGTCCCACTTTCGTTTTTCTCGACTATAGCGTCGATTGTGGGAGCAAAAATCAAAAATCGTAAGTCAAATGTATGTAATTTTTTCTGGAGAATCCAAATCTGCAATAAAAAATGGGGGTTCCCATTGAAGATTTCACAATTGTCCTCCCCTCTCCCCCTCTCCCCAAAATTGACCACCCTCCCCTCTCCTGGTGGGAGGGGTCAATTTTTTAGATCATTGCATAGTTTTTCCAAAAATATTGAATATGTGCTTTTTTATTTTTTGATCCGAAGTGTGTTTCTCGAGATATTGCGCAGTTCCGGAACTTTCTGGACACCCTATATATATGTATATACATACATACATATATATATATATATATATATATATATATACATTGTTATTATTATCATTGTTATTATTATCGTTCTATTATGTGTCAATATTTAAATTCTTTAAGTGGAAGCTTTGTAATTTTGTTAATTTATACTTGTGAACATGTTTCAAACATTATTCACACACTTTTTAACATATTTCAAACATTTAATGTAGATGAATTTCGATAGGGCTGGATCTCGACAATTATATCTTATACTTGTTTCTGTATGATGTATATTTACATCTTACAATTTGATACATTCGTATTCCTTTTTGCAATGTACCGGCTCTCCGGGAGTGTTGTCGCGACGTAAAGCATGCTTAACCGGGGTGAGGGGGTCACAACTCCCCCCGGCCATCTTTTGGTATATTGTTTCCATCCATACCTCTTTTCTTTTTGACAATATTTTAATCCTCTTTTTAGTGCAGCTTTGCGCCTTTTAAGTGTGATTTCAGATGATTTTGTAATGTAGTATTTCACGGTGTTTTAATATCATATATATATATATATATATATATATATATATATATATATATACATATATATACATATATATATATAATTATTATCCCCCAATCTTTTCATATTATAATGTATTGTATTTGTTACTCCCGTGTTATACTCTTATCGGCATTATAGCCGTAGTTTTGCTTCTATGGCGATGTTAATATTACTTGAATTTTGAATTATTACATTTTTCTAATATTTATCCATGTACTTGTCTGCTGCATTATGCGGGTATTGTATATTGGTTATTTTGTTTTCTGTCAAGTAGTTTACGAATTTTTTGTGATAACATCCTTTTTTAATTAGTAAGAACTGAATTACGCTAAAGTTACCAGCATTTGAGCTGAATTGGTGTCAATTTTTATCTCAATGTTTATGTCATTATTATTATTCCTGTGTTATACCCCTGTTCTCTTTCTGGTATATTATATATCAGGTTTTTATAAAAATTGGAATGACATTTTTTTATGTGAAATTGGTGTTAAATCATTTCAAGAAGTGAAGCACTGTATAATGGTCATGATTGAATGTGAATTTGTGTAGAAAACAAGTGGAATGTAGAAGTGTCCAGTGGAACGACTTAAGGATATACGGAATTGATGATTAATCAGATCAAGAAATAAGGCATTATATAAAGGTTCTGAAGGATTGGGATTCGGTAATGAAAACAACCAGATTGTAGTGAATTTGGCACAGTTGGACGACTTACAGTAGATTGCACGGTAATGTTGGGTTTCGAAGTTGTTTTGTATTGTATATATTGTGGTTGAGTGTTTGTAACTTGAGGTGTTCATGTACGGGTTATGAAGGTTTCTAATGATATGTTTGGCTCGTTTTTCTATTTTTTTGAATGCTGGTTTTACTGTTTGTTTACTTATTTGTGGCATATTATATGCTACACTAAGAAAGTATTGGCTACCGGGAGTGTTTCTGTGGATTAAAATCATGCTATAACAGGGTAATAGGGGTCACAACCCTCTTGCAATTTTGTACTTTAATTGTTTCTTTGTTCCATGTGGATATATATATATATATATATATATATATATATATATATATATATATAACATTGAATTCTGTTCGTGGGTATGTGGGTTTGTTTGTCTCATCTTCACAAGAGAACGTATGCACCGAATTGCAGGAAATTTTGCGAGTAGCAGTTGGATTATATCAATTATGGCTTTCAGGTTGAGGGATTACCGAGATCATTGATGTTTTGAATTTCTTAAAACATCTGTTTTATTTTGCAAATGGTTTCGAAGCACAATTTTTTGTGACACAATTATTGAAACACAATAAAAATGGCAAGTGTATATCTTCTAATACTATTTTAGCACTTTCATTTTGGCATATATGGATCCAATTTCATAATGTTTGCAAATTTGTTTAGAAACGGAACCAGAGTGTTTTATTCTATATATCTGAAAGAGCATTAGTAGATAATTTTGTACTGCGAGATTCTTATACTCCTTTTTAGGAGAATTAAATTAAATATTTTAATTGAATATTTTTAATAACAATGCTATTTAGAATATTCTAAGAATTTGCACCCAATTGTGAATATTTAAGTTTCTTTATATTATATATTCCGTACGAAGAACGAATATACTGCTGATATATACATACAATACATTCAAATCACACACTAGTGCATTTATATGAAATAGTGGCAAATATTATGCTCCTGTACTGTCACTGTCGAAAATATACATGAAACCAAATGTGTACAATTAATTTTATAGTCCCATTTTATTTCCTAATATTCCGATATTGGGATTTTGTCGGACAAAAGGTTTCCGAAAGTAATGTGAATCCAATAAATCAGGAATAACTTTGCTTCATTGTTTTAGAATAGTAATCTGAAATCATTAGAATTTAGGATGATAAATTAACAGATCAGTAAAACTCCATATTTTAAATTTTATCTCAATGAATGAATAAATGTATTTGCTAGATGCGATCATTTGTTTTATTTACTCATATTTAATATCTAACGCAGTAAGAAGTAACATTTTTTTTGCATATGTATGTCGCATGTTAAAGAAATATAATTTAAGTTTTTTAACATTCAGTGCCTTATATTTCTTCATATCATTCTGTTTCTGTTTTATCCACCACTTACATTTTTTATTCTTTATAAACTTAAAAATAAAAAAATTATATTACAGCCTGTCTCTCAGGTTATATGTTTATACATTTAAAAGTTAACAATTTTATTAGTGGGAGGTGTCAAATTGACGAGCTCTTGGAATAATTTAACATTTTTTTCCCCAATGGCCAGGCATTGATTCTTTCATCTTCGCCTATACATTGGCCAGAACAGTGAACCTCTTAGCCGTCAAAGACGTTGCCCCAGCGCACCAGTGGGGGTGGGAACACATTGCGCTCAACAACACAAACATCCATGTCTTACGTGGGACTCGAACCCACAACGTGGCGGCCGATCAATCGCTGGAAACGCTCGCCTTGACCGTTCGGCCACTACGTCGACTGAAATGAGACAACAGCACGCGGTGTTCCCAGGTGGTCACCCACCCAAGTACTAACCGCGCCCGATGGTGCTTAACTTCGGTGATTTAACGGGAACCGGTGTTTTCAGCACGGTACGTTGGCTATAATTTAACATTGAATTTTGGTTGGCTATAATTTAACATTGAATTTTGCAATCTTCTGTTGTAAGCGATTTATCACAACTACAAACTATAAGCATCCGACAGAGGGTTGCTTTCGATGAATCGGATATATGCGATTTTAACTGTAGATATCTAATTTACAAATATTTATTTTATAATTTATATGATTAGAGACGATAAGTTATATATTTAAAAATATATTAAAAATTATAAATTTGGCGAAGAAAGCATTATTGAGTTAGGAATGGAAATTTAATTTAGAAGATTAACTTATTTTATAACCTGAGGTTTACCGCTGGTCCCAGATCAATGATTATTGCAAAGTTGCTAATAAAATAATCGCAGCTATTTTAAACTAACTGTATCTTTACGGGCCAATGACTACTTGAGTCTTTGTAATTGCTTGTTTGTTAATGTTTTAACATTTACAGGGCATAGTTTGGAAAATATAAAAAGTACATAAATGATTAAAAGCATTTAAAAATGCTTTATATGATTGATATTTTTCAAAATTTACTTTATTTGGTCCGTTATTCTTCACTACTACAAAAAGGTTTCATTTTAAAAACTAATTCTTTTTTATCTTTTTAACTTTTTAAAAATTTAAATGAATGTATTTTTTGTAAGTTAATTGAGCACTTTAGGACGAGTAAACCACTCTAATGGCGACGCCAAGGGGAATGTTCTAAGGTTCCTTGCCAGAGATTTATTCTGTTCCAGTATTTAAATTTTATAAAGAAGCACTAATGCGCAGACTTCATTTTGAAATGGTTTCAGTAAAACCTCTTTAACGGACACTTCAAAATATCAGACATTTTCATTTAACATATATATATTTTTTTATTTTAGCTCCAGTAGTGTATTATGCTCTGTGTATGTCTCTACAAATATCAGGTCTTCCGATTAATGAGCTACGATCTTGGTCGTTAAAAACGCATTTGCTAAAACATGTTTGTAATGTGCAAATACGCAGTTTAATCTTGTATATAAAAATGCACTTTATTCACAATTATATTGCTAATGAAACAAAAAGAAAAGTAGAAATGTTCATTTAGGGATGATTTTGTGAATGGCCACCGGGGTGTTTTTTAATTACTGTAAAATGATCGAGACGAACTAGAAGCAATACATAAGGTTTAAAATGAGTCTAAAAGTTGCTATGATATTTATAGATTACGTTAAAAATTGTTGCCATAAAAAATAATAAATTACATTTCTTTAACCGTAAAAAGACATAATTATCTTTATACAATATGTATAAATAGTATAAATATCCAAAAATTAGTTTCAAACGTTCTAACTACATGTATAAAAATTTTATCATTAAAATGTGCTTAAAATTTTTCCCATTAAAATACCTGGCTTAAAAGTTCATAATTTCGTAAGTGAACTAAAATGTGGCGAGGTGATATATTTGGCAAATTGTGAACTATACATTTTTATGTTGCAATTCCCAGTACAATTATTTATGGTAACGTCACTGAATCCCGTATAAAACAGGTTCCTGCGTTTTAAGTTTTAATCCTTACTATTAGCTATATATATATATAACCTATAATGCGTTTGCTGATGACAGCAATTTAAAAAAATGAATAATATAGTTCCTCTTTATAAACAGGCTGAAGACGTGCTACTACCATGATTTTCACAAGCTGTGTGAACTAAAAATAACTGAATGTATTTTAAATGTACTTTTGGAGATATTACTTGACGATGAGGAGAATGCAAATGGGATCTTAACTCCCCAAGAAAAGTAAATAACGAGTCCCAGAGGAGGTTCGAAGCCGTTAATGATATTTAAAGTAAAATTTGATGTCTTTATTAGTACGTGCTTGTCCTTAAACTTACTTTACTTACACGTTTATGTACCATTTAATATTTTAACATATTGAAAATTAAGCTTCAAATCTAAACAAATTGACTCGTTGAAATTTTGTATTTAATTTGGGCTAATGTTTATTCACTTATAGACAGAGGATATTGAATTAACTACAGCTTTAAATTTATGTTGTTTTATTTTTTAATTTTTTTCTTTTCCTTAAATATAACGTCTTTAAAATATATTGCACAGGTAAATATATCTTGAACGATTGGTCACATGACTCATGGTTCAAATTCAAGGCAAGTAAATATCTTCCGAAATTAAGGCAAAGCTCATGAATATAAAAGAGCCTATACTTACCAGAGAAATACTTGCTATTATCTCCAAGGTTTTGGATTTGGAACAAATGCCTATTGAAGGGGAAGAGGTATCCATTTGATCGATATATAAAAAATCTGATGTGGGCAACACATGACTTTCCTTATATAATGTAATGAATTTACTACTATTACAGTAAAAAAAAATAGGTTTTTCTTGTAGTAGATACTAATATTCCTTCCAAGATATTGAATTTTCGACAATTAGTCGTCATTTTCATTGATTTAGCGTCATTTTTATGCATCAGGCGAGATTTTCTTTAATTTGGCAACATTTCAAAAAGTCGCCATGTTGGCGACATTCCGCCAAATTCGTCGCCAAAATCTCGCCAAGCGTTATGCACTAAGAAATAAGTTATTGTTACAGCAGATAAATGACTACTGGCGTTCAAACACAAAAGTGTTACTCAGAGTATCTTTTTCCATGAATGGAACGAGCTAGATCCACGAGAATGATGTCACTCAATTTATCGCATGGTATTACATATGAAAAGTGAACATGTTTCTCAATAGGAAATATTATTTTTTATTTTATATGACTTTTTGATAATTTTTTTTGAAAAATGTACAATATCTCGAGAACGGTTCATGTTAGCGTTCTAAAATTTATGTCAATCGTTTTCTAATGAAAAATTACATAAGAAATGTCTATTTGAGTAACCTTATTAGTGGTTTTGATTTTTTGACGATTTTTTTAAAATTTCATTCGAAAATTTAGGGTGGTTCTGAACATTCGATTGCGTATAAAAACAATAGACTTCCAGTATTTACGGATTGTGATTTTTGTACCAAATTTGATTCGAATCGGTCCATTCGTTCGTCAGTTATCGTCTCCACAGACTCACTGACACACACACACATACTTTTACACACACACACACACATACTTTTACACACACACACACACAGAGACATCACTTCAAAAATGTTTGATTCGTGATCAGGGATGCTTGAAACGTGCTCTCCCGTCGAAAACTCGAATTCGAATTTTCGACCCCGTCACAATACTTTCCTTATACATTATGTATATAAGGAAAGTAAAAAGGAGATAAATTGGAATGTAACAACTACAGAGGAATTACTCTGCTGAACACTTCCTATAAGATCTTTTCGAATATACTAACAGAACGGCTAATAGCTTTTTCAGGCAATATCATTGGATCCTATCAGTGTGGCTTCCAAAAGGGGAGGTCAACGACGGACCAAATTTATAGCATTAGGCAAATTCGGGAAAAAACAAGGGAATATGGTATAGATACATTCCATCTCTTTGTTGATTTTAAAACTGCATATGATAACATCGATAGAGAGAAATTGTGTCAAGCGATGCTAGAGTTGAGAATACTTGTGAAATTGACAAACTTGACAAAAATAACTTTTGATGGAGTAAAATGTAGAGTAAATATAGGAACGGATTTATCCAACGCCTTTTATACGGAAAAGGGACTAAAACAGGGAGATTATCTGTCATGCCAGTTGTTTAACATCGCCTTGGAATTGTTGGAAGAACGGAATCAGCAATAGTGGAAGCTTTTTGTGCCCTTGGGGCAGCAGCGAAAAACATTGATTAGACAGTCAATGTGGAGAAAACCAAGTTCATGGCAGTGACAAGTAGAGACCAGGGTCAGTTAACACTGGACATAAATGATTACATTTTTGGGAAGGCTGACCAGTTTAAATACCTGGGCACAATGGTAAATTGTAATAACGATATCAAAAGTGAAATACGAATCGTATAGGTATGGCTAACATATGCTACTATGGCTTACGTAATCAGTTTAAATCAAAATATATAAGTAGAGAAACAAAGATAGGGCTATACAAGACATTAGTAAGACCAACAGTTTTATATGGAAGTGATTGCTGGGCTATGAATAAAATTGATGAAAATAAGTTGATGATTTTTGAACGAAAAATCCTGAGAGGAATATTTGGAGCGGTAAAGGAAAATGGAGTGTGTAGAATAAGATTTAATCAAGAATTACAATATAAATTTAGAGAACCACACATAATAAAAGTGATTAAAGTGACTCAACTAAGATGGCTTTGCCATATATATAGATATGGAGAGGATAACTTAGTCCAGAAAATAACTTTCCAGGGGCCAGAAGAAAAGCGAAAGACAGGAAGGCCGTGTACAAGGTGGCTGGACAATGTGGAGAAATGGCCGAGGAGCGTTGGCGTCAATAGGTGGAGGACAGTGGCATCGGATAGATCGAGATGGTGGAAACTGACTGAGACAGCCTTGGCTGGCAATCAGCTGTAGTGTTTAAGAAGAAGAAGAAGAAGAAGAAATATCTTCCGAACGATTGGTCACAGATCCATGGTTTCAATTTAAGATAAGTAAATATCTTCTCACAGACTCATGGTTTCAATTTAAGACAAGTAAATATATCCTGAACTATTGATCATAGATCTTTGGTTTAATTTAAGAAATGTTTCAAATAAGATTGTAGTTCAGGATAGGACATTTTGGATCACATAACACTTTTTAATATAAAAGTGCTGAATATTTAAGCTTTTATCCGGGAC
Organism: Amaurobius ferox; assembly: GCA_951213105.1. Lineage (NCBI taxonomy): Eukaryota > Metazoa > Arthropoda > Arachnida > Araneae > Amaurobiidae > Amaurobius > Amaurobius ferox. Next base: position 15,029,185 of record OX578144.1, read on the forward strand.
TTCTACAAAGGAAGTTCCAATTAGCAAATTGATTTTTTATTCGTTTAAAGATATTTTGAAAAAAAAAAAATTTGCATTTCATGAAGAAATATGTCATGATGAAATTGCCTTAGTTATAGGACTTAAACCATTTCAACCCGATCAAAAGAAACAGCGAAAACAAAGATTTTAAGCGTCGTACAAAAATTTCATTTCGTTAGATACATTTTTCATCCAAAAACTTACATGCGTATATATCTTTAGCAGAAATTTTGTACCATCCACAATTATACGTCGAAAATTTTAATGTATGGTATCTTGGGTAATTATGATTGCATGATAATGGAACATTTTGTTTGACTAATAAGGCTATGAGAGACATATTTATAATTGGAAACTTTCAAAGAGGCCCGTCAAAAGTTACTTTTTATGATATTTACCTGAAAGGTGACACATAATAGAAATTTGCGTACGATGATAGTCTTCCTTAATGAAAGCATTTCTTAAATTGAAACCATGAGTCTACGACCAATCGTTCATGAGACGTGCCTATTTTTAGTTGTGCATACCTTTTAAAACACCCTGTGTAGATCTTGGAAAATCCGTGAATGCCCCTCCTTGTGTTGAAAATTTCTTAAGGAATACCGGTTAGTGGAATACTTAAAACTCAATTTTAAATTGAGAGCACATCTAAAATACACTCTGCAGCACAAAAATATATGCGTCCATAAAACATTGAGGTACAGCCGCGAAACTCGGAATCTAAATGTAGTTTAAGAGTTATGCAAATGGTCAAATTGGCAGCGTCAATGATGTTATAGGACTCATGCAACACACATGAGAACGATGCATCGTGCAGCGGCAGGAGTTCTCATTCACAGACAATTGGAACTGAATTTTCTGATTTCATACTGCAAGTTGTGTACAAAGTTTTCTTTGAGGTGTACTTGATGGCGCTACGAACAATTGTCGGGTTTAAGGGGAGGTCGCATCATAGGCCTAAGGGAAGCTGGTTGGTCCAACAGACGTATCAGTCACCATCTTGGTCGGAGCGATATGCTTGTTGCTCGGTCTTGGCAACAGTGGATGGTAACCCTCGATGAGTCTTAGGACGCCCCAGACAAACAAACGCTCGAGAAAAGCATGCAGGTAGGTGAGAAGCCACAAACTAGCTAACCAGTTGCAATATTTCTGGCAGAAACTTCCGCAGAGGGACATAAGCAACTTAATGGACTCTATGTTGCACTGAGTATCGGCTTGTATATTTATCAGGGAAGGATTTATCACTTACTAAAATGCCATCTTCCTGTTGTAACCATTTTTCTAACGATTTTTTGTTCACAAATTCTAATCATTTGCATATCTCTTCAAATGATACATACATACATACATACATACATACATACATACATACATGCATACATACCGAGTTTCGCGGCTTTAGCTCATTTTCTTAAGGGTACATACGTATAGTATTTTGCAAAAGAGTGTATTTATCCTGTTATGCTAACAAACATCCTCAATTAATAAAATCATTTATGTTATTGTACTAAATATCGAATTTAAAATAAACTGAGTGCTGATAATGGAATAACTGAAGCTGGTGAAACTAAAATGTAAAAATTTATGTAAATGAAATGGATGTATATTTGCAGTTGATAGGTACTGACGGTACTTTTGGCTTGACTTCTAGATTAGAATGACATGAAATGAGAATAGCGTTTGGATATTTTTTTAGAGGCAACGGGGTGGGGATGATCAACATCATGATAATTTAATTTTCTTTATAAATAAGTAAGATGTTCAAATAAATAAATAAAATAAAAATAGAGAGAGAGTAGGAAAACAAGCTTTAAATAATAAGGGCAGCTCCGCTTCAAAAAAAAAAAAAAAAAAAAAAAAAAGATCTGACAGCGGGCGGAAGATGGTCGGAAAAGCCAACACTTCAGACTCCAAAAGCTTCGACTCTTTCGGTGACAATAAACTGGTTCCGAGACAAAGTATGCAGGCGAAAATTCAAGGTCATTCGTTGCAGCGCGGGAGAAGCGTACGGGTACCAACAGATAGGCAGGGAGGAAGATGCATTAATAGTTATGTAAGAACTCTTAGTAAAAAAAATGAATAATTATGTACATGATTAGTGAATCACAGAGGCATAAAAATATATAGTGATTTAATATAATAATAGAGGAATGACAATAAAAGATAAATTAAGAATAAAAGTATAAATAAATACAATATATATAGCTGCGTTAGACGCATGATTCATGGTAGTGAACCAATACAGGTATTTAAAACGCGGGTCGTTCAAATTAAATACTAAACATTAAATTTAAAAGGTGTCCTAGGTAAATCTATAGATGTTATTCAAAAAATTGGGTTAACTCGTGAATACATGCAAATGTGCAAAAAATAAAATAAATAAAATTTTAAAACACATGGAAAATATACGTAAATTCAGGTTAAAAAAAAATAAGTAAAATAACAGACGGAGAGAGAGATCAAGGCTGATTTTAACACAGTGTCTGTGACGATTTGGACTTCCCGCCAATGTAGCACGCAGGTCAGATGACAAAGAGAATGAACTGACTTGTAAAATTAGACAGCCAAAATTCATTTCCACATCAAATGACTCGCGTAAGTGTGAACAATAGAACATGCCAAAGAAAAAAAACATGCTAAATTACTCACCTGCTCTTGTGCTTGTAATAAGATGGAAAAATACGATGTGAATGGTGATGCGGACAGTCAGCCTCGCTTCTGCTCTGAATCGAACTACGTAAAAGGCGCGAATCCGGACTTCAGATCTTCGAGCGATTTCGGAGAAGGGTTTTGTGGGTTGCCTGGCAACGAACAGATGTTTACTCGTAAACAGAGGAGCGACTGGACTGCGTTTGTTGGGGCTGCTATACGGCATGATGTAGAATATGTAGAGTGATTAAAATTGTGCGTGTATACAAATGTTAAATCAAATGGTACTTGATTGTTAAATCAAATGGTACTGATTGTGTGTAAATGTATATAAGTCGAACTGTAAGAAAAAAATTGTGAACTGTTGAGAAAAAGTGATGGAAAATCTGTAAACAAATAATGATGAGGTAAAGTGTACTGTATAATATTTTGTAAACCTAGCTTGACTTCTTCTCTGTTCAGGGGGGTGAGAATATGTGATATGATGATCACATATTTTATACATAACCCTGGGAAAAAAGGGAAGATGTAATGTAAGTGAAATGTATACTATGTTTTGTGTGATTTATCTTTATAGCTAGGCCTTTGCACAGACGGAATTGGGATTTTTTGGCGCCGTTGGGTTGTGTGCTCACTGACATGGATTGTAAATATTCGGAGAATTAATTGCAGCATAAATGTCAAAGTTGAGCTACAAATCTCTGAAAATTTATAGCCCTGTCAGGTGTGGCTCGCGTCGGGTTCCGGTCCTTTGGACCACCCTGGTTTGGAAGCCCTCTGGTTCTTGTGTTTGAGTGGAGCGCATAAAAAATGAGCGTCGCTTCAAAAACCAATGGTATGAAGCATTTTTGGACCGTCTTTTTTATTGCGTTTTGGGAAACAGCGAATGGGAAGTGGGGGACTTCCTCCCTGTATTTTTGTCGTTCCCCTTGTTTTAAAATTTCTGGAAGTTTTAGAAATTTAAAAAAAAGTTCAAACGCAATCTGATGTTTGATGGAGAAAGTTCTCCTGGGTTCCCTTGAGCACCTGTGCGAGGAACGCATCCGTGCAACGAAGTAGGTCTCACTTGACGGCACTTGTCGTGCGGCAGTTGCTACAAGTTTCACTGAACCGGCGCATGTTACCTAACCAGGGGTAACATACTCTAGAGTAGCATATATATTTTCCAGAAACAGCTTTCTATTTTATTTGCAGCGGTGACAGGGCTTGGTCACAGCTATTTTAGAACGGTTTCGACTATTTTCAGCCAAATCTTCACTACGAAAGTACGTGGACTGAGTCTTGTAGGGGTACCTATCCCGGGCTCCTAAGCAGCAGACCACCTACGAAGTGGAGCTTCTCGTCATTGTTTTTGTGGTTGCAGGGCGACACAGTTCTACCGACAAAACGGCGCGGTGTAGGAGCTTTAGCTGCATTTAATGGAGCCTTTAGCTGCATTAAATAATAATGGAGCCTTTAGCTGCCTTTAGCTGCATTTCCAAATAGTAATGGAGCCTTTAGCTGGATTTAAGCCGTGGTAACTGTAATACTGTGTGTACGGAATATTTGTGGAGCATCAATTCCGGGCTCCTAAGCAGCAGACAATCTCTACAAAATATCTGATCGTAAACTTCGGTAAAACCTGTACGCATGCTCACTCAAGAGCCGCTGGGACTAAGCCGACGTTTAAGAGGAGGAGAAGGAAAGTGAACAGTATGTCCATCGTCATTGTTTGTGTTTGGTTGCAGTGCAACACAGCTCTACCACTAAAACGGCGCGGTGTAGGACCTTGCTCCTTTAGCTGCATTTAAGCCGTGGTAACTGTGATACTGTGTGCACGGAATATTTGCGGAGCATCAATTCCGGGCTCCTAAGCAGCAGACAAACCTCTACGAAAACGTACCACTTCGGTAAAACCTGTACGCATGCTCACTCAAGAGCCGCTGGGACTAAGCCGACGTTTAAGAGGAGGAGAAGGAAAGTGGACAGTGTGCCCATCTCCAAAATAATACTTGGCAAAAAAATTTCGTCACCTGAAGATACGCACCGTGTTTCTCAGACTGGTAGTGTTTTCCATGATCTATTCAAATAAATGAACCAAACTTCAATTAATCGTGCCACCCATTCCAACGTGCAGAGGTCAGCTACAGCACTCAGTGGAGTTCGTATGTAATGAAGGTATGAGAATTATATATTGATTTAAAATGTGCATATGAATGTTTAAGCTTAATTTGTGTGAGCTAAAAGTGTAAGGGCAAAGTTATGCTAAATGGGAGATTTGCAAAATTGAATATATATATATTGTTTTCTTAACAAAAGTAATTAATTACAAGTTTGGATGATAAATAAGATAAATATGCAAATTAATGCAAAATAAACTGTGCACCCTGAGGTCAAGCTTAGGTAAATTGGGAACTCATTTGTAATTGTGTATTTTGTATTTAATGTTTGAATTGAGATTTCATGTGTTTTGTAAATAAATTGTTAAGTGGCCACAAAAAAGGGAGTGATTAATTGTTTTAGCAAACGCAATGTACTTAGGTCCAATCGGACCCCACTATACGTAACGCGGTTGAGCCTGGTGGAACTATTTGGTGAGTATCTTTAATGTATTTATGTGTTTAACTTTTATTGTATTTATGTGTAAAATTCACCTCATCACAGGGATGATCAACATCATGATAATTTAATTTTCTTTATAAATAAGTAAGATGTTCAGTGTAAGGTGAAATTGTGTAACCTTTAGTTATACAATTCATACATGCATACATTACATGATATGCAATCGTATAAGTAATCATAGACTTCTTATCCACATTCGAAAATATTTGACAAATGAAATAGTTTCGACTGAAAAATCTGCTCCATATATCATATTCGCCTGTACATTCTACACACTCAAATGCGTATTTAAGCTTATGAAGTCCCACCGAAGACTTTGAAATAGTTACATTTGAAGTTTTAAAAATAAAAATAATAAATTATCCTTCGTTATAAAAGTTTTACATTTAAATATGTTTAATTTAACAATATTAATAGATTTAATTCACATGTCGCGTTTATTTGCATTAAATGATCTATATTTTATCCCAAATAATGAATTTTGATTATGCACATGTATACTTATTCTCAATAAGCTCATTCTACCTAAAGTATTCTTAAAGAAGCGAATGAATTAAAAGATATTTTTAATTATCATATTTTAATATTCATAGTTAAAATGTCGAAAATGTTAAATGAAGTTATCAATGCAGCGACTAATCTCATATATAATATATGAAAAGAGCCATTTCTATTTCACAAATGGATCTACGATATATTCGCACATACAGATGATTTTATTCAAATTTCCTCAGCGCTTTCATTTTTTTATGAAAGTGCCGAGGATTCACTATCTCCGTTTATGTTTTGTTTCGGACTTTCATCAATAATTCATGACGTGAAATGGGAAATTAAAGCAAAAGAAAAATACCAAAGAATTATAGATTCGTGATATATTTCGAAAAATAAAATAAATACATTTATGAACAGATCACGTATTGAATGCAAATTCATTTTTACTAATGGGTGCTATTCTCTTTAGTCAAAATAATTAAAACAATTGTATTTGCAGTTAATAACATTGTACATTTTTCTGCGCAATATATAGGGGAAGGTGCGGCAAGACGGGGTAGTTAAGCTTTAACGAAGAATGAAACACAGGTTTTGAATTTTCAACAAATTTAACAATCCATTACACATTCTCCGGTACTTTGTCTCACGTATAATTTATAAAAAATAACTAGATTGTGACTCAACTCAACCTTTTCATACCAGAATCCAAATTTATAGCTTGAATTATTATTATTAATATTGTCTGTGGCGCACGATATTAAAAAGAAACTTAAAGTTGAAGTTTTAAATATTAAATTCATTAAGATTGACATGTCTTTATCTCTTAACATGGCCTTAAATTCGTACATAGTGGACTTATTATTGTACATTGCTTATTGTGCCGCTATTAAACCCTCCAATTATTTAACCTCTGCGTGAGTCCAGTAAAGGAATTATTAATTAATATTTTACCAAAAGGATTGCACCAATTTAACTCTAACAAAAACATTTATTGAAAATATAAAATACTTATTAAATTCAATTACATTAACTACTCTGCTTGTTAAGTATTTATTAAGGTAGCATGTGAGAGGAGATAGCATGTGAGACCCTTAACCATATACCTAACGTATTTAATAACCTGTGGATATTTGAGGAACACATACCTTCAATTTTGACCTTGGTAGCAGCACGTGGTTAATCCCGTATATAGTTACTCGCATTAACTCGTAGTGTAATGCATACACTCGTAACTTCGTCGCCCACTGCTAACTCAAACATTCCACTTATTCCATGCTCTTAGGCTGTTCTCTCCACAAGTCATAATTAAGTATCTGCACAAGTCATCATGTCGCACGAATATTTACAAGTCTCCAACCAGTCGTTATTAAGTCATATTAGTATCTCTCTCCTTGTTCTTAAGTCATCGCCAATATCTTTTATTCACCGTTCTTCTTCGATCCCAGGTTGGGGTTCCCTCCTTTTTCGGGGGTGTTATTCCCCTCCTGCTTCATTTGTAGCGTTCAGTGTGACACAACAAGCTCATTTTTCCATTGGTTACTTATTTAACCAATGGAACCATTCCACATCCTCGTAAGGGCCAGCTCGGCCCCCTCTGTCATGGTGCCCCTAAATTTATGGTTTTCTGACCTTTAGGTTCACGAGTTGTAAAACTCGGCGCCATCCAGATTGTCAGTATTGTTTGCCGTTTTGACCATAATAAATAAATGGCATAAAGCTGTCTCACCACAGTGTGAGATCAATTTCTGGTCTCACATTATCATTATTATTATTGTGAGGGATCAGGATACATTTAGGCAGAGTTAATGTAGAATATTTACGATATCTACAAAGCAAGACAAAACCGCAGACTCGTAGGCACCAGTTTACGACTGCCGTAGCCGGAAGGTCATGAAAGCTATAAATAAAGGCAATTAAATTACAGATGTGGTCGTGTCAGAAAATATACTGGAGGCCAAAGCTGAACCATGCACATTGGTCAACAAATTATCCAATGAAGACGTATTGCTGCATTGCCCCGAGGACAACCAATGAGATACGGAGGGCGTATCTGGACTTCAGGCGAAACAATGTGGCAACTAGCACACCCTTTCGTAAGGGCCAGCTCGGCCCCCTTGTGATGTGGCAACTAGCAGAAAAAGGTCAACAGAAAAGAGTCATTCGGAGTCTACTTCAAAAATTGAGAAGCGATGTGGACCAAGAAAGTGGTTTAACAGTAAATATTCAGTCATTCTTTCAGATATTCAAAATGGTGTAGTAGTCAATATATTCAGTCTATAGTCAATAATTAGAGATGGTGTAACGATGAATGACCTACATTCGATAGTGAGAAATGGTGTAACAGTCTATATTGAGATATAGAGATATTAAGTCAATATACAGACATGGTGTGACTTACCTACATTAAATTTAGGTCTAGATGATCTTATGCAACTAGATGCTTTGTTTCACATATCCAGTTTCTCCTCCTTAAATATATATATATATATATATGTGTGTGTGTGTGTGTGAATATATAAATAAATATCTATCTATCTATCTATCTATCTATATATATATAATTAATGCAAGTTAATTTTAATTGTATATGTGTAATAAATAATGTTTATTTTAAAGTTTAAAATGATGAAAATTAATTGTGTAGTATGTTAATGTAATTATATTTTAGGAACTAGCTCAAAGAAAAATTGATGGTTTAATGCTGCCATTCCAAATCATACGCTTAATGTTTAGCTTCACTATATTTTTAAAACACCAAAATTATTATTATTATTATTATTTTTTTTATTGTATTATTATTTTTTATGAAATTATTAATATTTTCGTATTATTATTATTATTATTATTATTATTATTGTTGTTGTTGTTGTTATTTATGTTATTATTTTGCAAGAAAACATTTTTGAAAAATCGTATTGTTGATCCAAATGATTACAGTTAGAGCATGTTATCATTCATTTTAAAGGGATCGGAAAAATCTTCCAATTAATACCAAGTTTACAATGTAGTACGTCTTCGAGCAGGGGGGGGGGGTTGGTGTTGATCGTGTATACGAATATTTTGTTGTGAAATAAGTAGTCACTGCATAATGTATGGAAAAGCATGTGCCATCAAATTTTGTAAAATATAAACATTTTTAACTATGCTTAAACCCTTTGAGTTGAGACATAATAATACTAAAACAATACAAATTATTATTTTTTGCATCCAGAATGAATAAACTTTTCGAAACTGCGTTATATTTGCATTTAATTTAATTTACTTAAGTTAGATTTTGATTTCTACAATACGTAGATTTGACTTTAGATTTTATGAGTTTTTGGAAAATCTAATCTTTATCAAACAACACTTGATCAACTCCTAGAACTCCGCTATGGGGAGAATAATTTGAAATAAACTAGTAGAGTCCAATTACAGTCTCGTCGTCGCCAAAAGTCTGGAGAGAATCTACAAGAGATGAGGTCAGATATTGAAATACTTTCACAATTGCCCTTTGCAGAATGTCCTATGGACATCCGTGAAGACCTTGCAACGCAGTATTTTATTTACGAATATTATCTATGAAATACAGGAATATAAGGCCTTCAGTTTCATTCACATTGCCAAATTTCTAATGAACATTTTCTTGTACTGCTCTCATGTCCCCTTTCACATGTTCTTTGATCTCTTCTTGTCCGGCTTTCATTTTCGTTTTGTATAGTATTAATTTCTTCAAAATTTTCGACTTTAAGTTATTTCTTTAATTCGGCTTGTCTCGCTTTCATTTCTTCTTTAATATCGTCTTTCACAGCTTTAATCTCGTTTTTTAATCTCTTTAATCATTGCTTCTTGTCCGGCTTTCATCACGTCTCGTACGGATTTCATCGTTTCTTTCATTTCTTCTTATCCGATTTTAATCTTTTCTAACATCGCTTCTTGTCCGGCTTTCATCGTTTCTTTCATCTCGCCTTGTCTGCCTTTAATCTTTTTTTGATAGCTTCTTGTCAGGTTTTCATTTCGTCTTGTACAGCTTTCATTGCTTCTTGTCTGTCTTTCATATCTTTAATCAAAGCCATCGTCTCTTTCAACTGTTCCTCCATTGTTTTTCCAGTCACTACCATACGCTTGTCAAGTTTCCAGAAATCCCACTCCTGACACCAATTTGTTACGCATATCCTCTGGAATCCTGGGTGTGCGATCAGGGCATGAGTCCAAATTTCTGTGTGACAAACACGTTTATTCACAAGCACAGCATAGATAGGAACAATATCCAGTAAAACAACGCGTTTCACGCTTCACCAATTTCACAAAATAACCGATTGTGTTCTCAAGCACTGACGAAAGTCATTTCATAAGACAGAAGCTACTATTCTCAAATCATTGACGTAAGTAACAGTTCAATGTAGCTCGTATTTCGTCAACTACTCTTCAGCGGAGTTATGACTCTTTTTATAGACTCTCTATAGAAACTTCTGGAAATATCTCATATTTCGTAGAATATTGGTTATTTTGAGGTGTTCGAATCTTCGATAAGTCACCCAATGTCGCCAAATTGGTGATAAATCGCCAAATCTGGCAAACGTTCTTCGAACTTCGGCATGTGGCAGCACTAGACTCACGTCACGGGAAAGGATGCCGGTACAGGTGTTCTTTCCGTCTGGTCTTCGAAAGAGACGAAAGTGAGAGTGGAGAAAAGAGACGTCAAAGCGTTTTAGAAAATCGTAACACTATTTAACTCTTTCACTTTTCAAACAGGAACAAAAATATTATTTTATATAAAATCCAAATATATTTTTTTACGCGAGAATCATTACCACATATTGTTACCTGGAGAGTGTAGTCCAGTGATGCACTCCGCGGTCCGGTTTAAATAAAAAAAATATATGGTCCTATTTACATTATATCATTCGCATGACGAAGAGAGAAGAAATGTAACTTAATTATATAAAGTATGCGGAAACAGCACACAGCGTACGATTTTAACAAGTGGTTATTGCACAGGTGCAACCTAATTCTTGCCCGCCTGTCTGTCTGGCGAAGCACATCATGCTGATCTTAGCGAGCAGTGGCAATTTCTATTACCTTACGGTGCCATATTGTTAAATGAGGAATTTAGCAATTAAATCGAGTTGTGTTGTTTTACAGTTTGTTGTTTTGTATTGTATAATACTTTTTATTAAGATATGTTTACATAAAGAAAAATCGATGGGGGAACATATAGTTTTTGGAACTGAATGTACGGAAAAATACTGATTTATTCAATGTGATAAAATTGCTAACATATTATATTCTAATAATAAATAAATAAAAGTTGTTAAAGCATGAAAAATATTTTTTTAATTGCGGTCGCTTATTGAAATAGGAAATTATATACGGTCCTTGGTGAATGGCCCACTAGTCTAAACAGAGGTTTCTTTCTATCTATTTCAATTAGCTGCGGCCTTCTTCGTCCAGCCGCAGCGTACTGGATTGAAAAAGTAGCTTGATGTGGCACATAGCAATTAAACGAAATTAATTTTATAGAAAATACTTTTAAAATATTACCGATATATATAGACAGTATGAAAAAATAGTTGACTTTTACTTTATTGCAATCTCATATTGTGTTGTGACAGCGAATATTGTTTTTCCGTTTTGCACAGGCTGTCCAAATGGCTGCCTTTGAAAAATATTACCTATGACCTAAGTAGATAAAATAGGGGGTTTCTACCCCAGTGGAAAAGCAGTGAAGAGCGAAGAGCAAAATGGCCTCCATCTAGGATTTCGTAATCTTAGACGAGGGGTATTTTTACAAAATGGAATATGTTTTGCGGGGTGGCAACGGTATTGTATGAGGGTATTGTTTTTCGCTGAGTGAGGTTTTTAATGAGGTGAAGGGGGTGTATAGAAACTTTTTAAGGGGTGGCAACGGTATTGTATGAGGGCATTGTTTTTCGCTGAGTGAGGTTTTAATGAGGTAAAGGGGTGTCGAAAGCCCAGACCACACGGCCAACCCAAAGGTTTATGGCAACAAAATGTGTGGCCGGGAGAGAAATTTAGAGCGGAGACCGACCACCAAGACCCCAGACCCACGCCCGGGGCCACCAACACCAATCAGAGGTCACAGTTTATTAAAAATCAACAAGGGAGGTTACATCTAAGCAGGAGGGGTAACAAAACTTCAGCTTTTTGACAGTATCTGAGTTTGGTTGATTTAACATAGATCAGTAGAATTATTTACAATGTTTCCTCTCGAGGTAGATGATTAATATAAGTGTCATAAGGATTTTAAAATATGTCAAGCAAACAACATTGAAAAACAGACAATCAACAATCACACAACAGCACAGGCCCGAGAACATGAGGGCCGAAAGCACAGCAAGCAACAAACTGTACAGCAATGAGACTGTGAACACAGCATAATGGGCGAGAACAATATATAAATAAAAAAAATAAAAAAAGTGGAAAGGGGAACCAAGGGAACAGTAAAAAGTATGCACCAAAGAACCAGGGGAGCAGTGAAGAACTTCACTGATCGAAAAAAGGAGGGTGATGCTCACGGGAGGGTTAAGAAATTTTGTTTGAAATCTCTCTAGCAACGAGAACACAGTTTTTGAGTTTATTTAAAAGAATTGGGTTTTTGCTGACACCGGAGAACCAGGTCGCAGACAATGCAGGAGAAGGTTTGACGAGATGAAAGGCGGAGGTGTGCGGACAAGAAAAGACATAGTGGTCCGCATCACCGAAGTCTCCGCAGGTACAACAGGAAGTAGTCTTAAGCTTAAAATGATAAAGGTAGTCTAGGAAGGGCCCATGACCAGTAAGGAAATAAATGAGATACTTATTATATATTTGTAAATTTGAGTTAACTTTAGGGAGATATGTTAAAATTCTAGAGGGGTCATGGGTACGGGGAGAAATATAATTGTTAAGAAGTGATTGCCAAATATTGAGGAGATAGTTTTTACAAAGGTTTTTTAAATAAGAATAGGGAAGGGGAACCACAAGAGGAGAACCATCAGAAGTGGCCAATTTAGCGTGGGAGTCGGCGACCTCGTTACCACGAATGTCAGCATGGGCTTTGACCCAGGAAAGATTAAATAAAAATTTATAAGGAATGATTTTAGATTTAATGTCATTAAGATATTTCGATTTAATAAGGGGAGAATTAAGAGCCAAAATGGCTGAAAGGCTGTCCGTATAAATGTTAACTTTAGAATTTTTAGAAATGGCCCAGGAAAAGGCCGCACTCAAGGCAGCCAATTCAGTCTGGAAGACTGTGTTTCCGTTGCCAAGTTTGTATGAAAGCGTCTCGACCAACGAGTCTCCCTCAAAAATGCAAACTGCCGAGCCAACTTTATCTTCGAGCTTAGAGCCGTCAGTATAAATGTTAAAATTGGTAGATAAGGGGTCACAAGGAGAGAAATTTTGAGAACGATGGCTAGGGGAAAGGCCGGAGAGAGCAATGTTTGAGTCAAAAAGGGTGGGGGTGGGAAAAGAGGGATCAGGGAAAAAGTTGTTTTTATGTTTCCAAAAATGGTATTTAAGGTATTGAGATTTAATAACACAGTGTAAGGGGGGAATCCCAGTAATTGAATAAAGAGAAATGTTCGAAGATGTTCTAAAACCGGATGAAATTTTTAAAAGAAAGATTCTCTGTAAAGAAGAAAGTTTAGATACCTGATCCCCAGTAAGGTTCCCACCCCAAAGACCCGAACCGTAAATAACAATTTTTTCGATGACTGACAGATACCAAGTTTTTAAGAAAGCTTTATTAACACCCCAGTTATTTCCTGAAATCTTTCCAAAGGTAGAATAGAGCTTGAAACATTTCTCTTTTAAGTAAAGTATATGGGGGCTCCATCTCAGATTGTCATCAATGATAACACCCAAAAATTTGAGGGACCTTGAAATTGATGCCGAAAGGTTTAACGAAGAAAGGGCGGTTTCCACAAGGGAAAGATTAGAAGTGGTGTTATTGACGACAGAGTTGATATTTGAACCGGAGGAGACCACGGCCAAGTCATCAGCGAAGGCCTGGAGATTAAAAAGGTCATTATTTAAATTTAAAATGTTGTTGAAATAAATATTCCATAGTATGGGTGAGATTACTGAGCCCTGAGGGGCTCCCTTAGAAATGGCTTTAGATAACGTAAAATTGTTACAGGAAAAAGTGATAGTTCTAGATTGCAAATATGAGTAGATGAATGATTTGTATGAAGGGGGAAGACAAATTTTATCCAGGGTAGAGGGAAGGACATTCCAATTGAGATTGTCAAAGGCCCCGCTGATGTCGACCGTGGCAAGGGAAACGAGACGCGAAGGGCGAAGCGATTTGATACGAGAGACCAACGCGTGAGCAGCATCCTCACAACTGTACAGCTCCCTAAAACCAAATTGGAGCGGATGAAGAGAATCACCCGTCTTTAATCAGAGGTTTAATTTGTTGACAAAAATTTTTTCGATGATTTTGCCGAATGTAGGCAGGAGGCATATGGGCCTGTAAGAGGCACAAGAGGCAGGATCCTTACCAGGTTTTAGTAGAAAAAGTACTTTGGCGTTTTTAAGGGAAGAAGGGAATATGCAGAATTTGAAAATTAAGTTAATTATTTTTAAAAAGAAAGAAGGATAATTTTTAAACAGATTTTTCCAAATGTTATAGTCTAAATTGTCTAGACCGGGTGCTTTGCCAGATTTTAGATGGTTAAAGACGAGAGACAACTCGACATCCGAGACCGAACCCAGACCTTCCGACGGAAGATCCAGAGGAGGAAAGGAGGTAAAGGTTATGTCATCCGAAAAGCAGTGGTCCAAAAGACGCTGAATTTTTTCATTTTGATTTAAGTTGGGATTATCTTGAAAAATTAAATTAATTTTGTTGAATTTATTATGTTTTTGAAATGTATATTTGAATAAAGAGCCAAATTTTTCAGAGCAGTTACTGCAATGAGATTTCCAGGCATTTGATTTAGCTTTAATAATTAGTAGTTTATATTTTGCTCTGTTTTGTCTGTATTTAATTTTTGCTCTGTTTTGTCTGTATTTCTGAGGTAAAGGGGTGTTGAAGACCCAGACCGTCCGACTCGTGAGGTAAAGGGGTGTATAAAACTTTTTAAGGGGTGGCAACGGCTGTTGTTTTACGGAAGAAGGAAGAGATACAGAGGAAGAGCAGAACCTCCCCCTGTGATACTGTAATCACATATCTTGATACGTAACCCTGGGAAAAACGGGAATGTGTATTGTAATTTAAAATGTATACTATGTTTGTGATTTATGTTTATAGCTAGGCCTTTGCGCAGACGGAATTGGGATTTTTTGGCGCCTTTGGGTTGTGTGCACACTGACATGGATTGTAAATATTCGGAGATTTAATTGCAGCAAAATGTCAAAGTTGAGCTACAAATCTTTGAAAATTTATAGCCCTGTCAGGTGTGGCTCGCGTCGGGGTACCTCCTTGGGACCACCCGGTTGGCGAGAATGCCCTCTGGTTCTTGTTTTTTAGTGGAACGCATAAAAAATAAGCGTCGCTTCAAAGACCAATGGTGAAGCATTTTTGGACCTCCTCCTTTTTTATAGCGTTTGGGAACAGCGAATGAGAGTTGGGGGGATTTCCTCCCTGTTTGTTGTCGCTCCCCTTGTTTTAAAATTCGGGGAAGTTTTAGAAATTTGAAAAAAAGTTCAGACGCAATCCGATGTTTGATGAAGAAAGTTCTCCTGGGTTCCTTTGAGCACCTGTGCGAGGAACGCATCCGTGCAACGAAGTAGGCGGCACTTGACGGCACTTGTCGTGCGGCAGTTTCTACAAGTTCACTGAACCGGCGCATGTTGCCTAACCAGGGGTAACATACTCTAGAGTAGTATATATATATATTTTCCAGAAACAGCTTTCTATTTATTTGCATGTGTGACAGGGCGTAGTCTCAGCTATTTTAGAACGGTTTCGACTATTTTCAGCCAAATCTTCACTACGAAAGTACGTGGGCTGAGTCTTGTAGGGGTACCTATCACGGGCTCCTAAGCAGCAGACCACCTACAAAGTGCAGCTTCTCGTCATTGTTTTTATGGTTGCAGTGCAACACAGCTCTGCCACCAAACGGCGCGGTGTAGGACCTTTGCTCCTGTAGCTGCATTTAAGCCGTGGTAGCTGTAATACTGCGTGTACGGAATATTTGCAGAGCATCAATCCAGGGCTCCTAAGCAGCAGACGAATCTCCACTCTTTAGGCAAGGGCCTGTACGCATGTTCACTCAAGAGCCGCTGGGACTTAAGCCATCATTTAAGAGGAGGAGAGGGAAAGTGGACAGTGTGCCCATCTCCAAAATAATACTTGGCAAAAATTTTCGTCACCTGATGATACGCAATAGTGTTCGCAGACTGGTAGTGTTTCCATGAACATTTCAGAATCAATGAACTAAACATTCAATTAATTGTGCCACCCTTTCCTACGTGCAGAGGTCAGCCACAGCACTCAGTGAGAGTCCTATGTATGAAGGTATGGAAATTATATATTGATTTTAAAATGTGTACATGAATGTTTAAGTAACTGATGTAATCTAATAGTGGAAGGGCAAGGTTATGATAAATGGGAGTTTTTGCAAAATTGAATATCCATATTGTGTTCTTAACAAAAAGTAATTAATTACAAATTTGGATTTTATAAATATGCAAATTAATGCAAATATAAACTGTGCACCCGAGGTCAAGTTAGGTAAATTTGGAACTCATTTGTAATTGTGTATTTTTGTATATTAATGTTTAAAATTGAGATTTCATGTGTTCTATAAATAAAATGTTAGTTGGCCACAAAAAGGGAGTGATTAATTATTTTAACAAAACGCAATGTACTTTGGTCCAATCGGACCCCACTATACGTTAACGCGGTTGAGCCTGGTGGAACTATTTGGTGAGTATCTTTAATGTATTTATGTGTTTAAGTTTTATTGTATTTATGTGTAAAATCCACCTCACCACACACCCCGCTTCCTAGAGGCAAAAAGGGGAGTGAGTGTAGACGGTACTTGGGATTTTTTCTAAGAGTCAGAGAAACTTTTGAGGGGTGTCAACGGCTGGTGTTCTACGCCAGAGGAAGAGCAGATCCCCCAGCGTCACCTAGCGGCAGAAAGGGGTTCTACTTAGGACGATACTTAGGGATTTTTTCAGAGTCAGAGAAACTTTTGAGGGTATGGCAACGACTGGGGTTCAACGTCAGAGGAAGAGCAGAACCTCCAGCGCCACCTAGAGGCTGAAAGGGGAACTAGATTTAAATGTTGGAAAAAGTTTTCTAAGATCATCGTGATGGACATTAGATTAAGTTTTGAATGTTTTCTTGAAATATCCCTGCGCCAAGGTTGTGATAAGTTCATCACGTAAACATCTCTAAAGAAAAATAGTTCTTACCATATCCCTCAGCCAAGGCTATATCACGGTTACTGCTTACTAATTTTAAATATTTAAATACGGTTATGAATATTTAACTGCCAATTAAATTTACCTGTGAATCGGATAATTTTTTCTAAGATTCAAAGTTTTAAAATACAAACAGTGGAATAAAGGTGTTTTCTACTAACGAGATTTCACAAATGTCAAATGTGTGTTTTGAAGTGTTTGAATTTCGCAAATGCGAGTTTTGAATTTGTAAAAAATTAAATGCGATTTTCGTGCGTTTAAAAATCATACCTGTGCTATTTTTCTATGGGAAATAACATGTTTTTTCGCAAATGTACAAATGTTAGCTAAATTTTCACAAAAACGTGTTTTCTACTAGCGAAATTTCACAAATGTGTGTTTTAATATTTTCGAATTTCGCAAATGTGAGTTTCGAACTTGTAAAAAAACAACAAATGGTGTTTTCATGCTTTTAAAAATTACACATGTGACATATTATTTGTCTGATTTGTTACCCTTTTCTTTCCCAGTCGTTGTTCCGGCATATTTTTTGTCGTGTTTGCAGATCGTTTTTTTTTCATTCATAGGTCCGACATATTATTTGTTTTTGATTTGCTGCCCTTTTCGTTCCTATTCGTTGTTCCGGTATATTTTCTGTCGTATCAGCAACTCGTTTCTTATCCAGTCAAGAATTTGGAATATATATTCTGTTTCGTCCGCAAAACGTTTATTTTCAAATCGTACGTCTGGCATATTCTCTATATGTCGGCAGAGCTTTCATTTAAAGATCGTATTTTGACATATTTTGAGTCTTGTCTGATATTGCTGCTAAATCAGCGACTCAAACTTTAAACCTGACCATCCCTTTAATTGACATCAAACAATTCATTTTGAAAAATATTTATGACAAATGGCAGTATTCCTGGAACCAGCAGTCTTATAATAAGTTGTATGAGATAAAGCCCTTAATACAAAAGTGGACTAGTTTCCAATGTAGGAAACATGAGGTACTTTTAACTCGTTTGCGCCTTGGTCATACTCGTTTTACAGATAGACACTTACTTTTACGAGAAATTGAATCCTTTTGTAATAGTTGTCAGACCTCAGCAAGTATCAAAGATATTTTAATTTCGTGTACTAAATATAAACAGTTTCGTTTTAAGCATTTCAAGACTTATACTATACATTTGGCAGAATTTATTGGAGAAAATCCTCATTTGGAGCTTTTCCCATTCATTTTGGACATTGGTTTTTTGTATCATTTTTAACGTCACCTTTTATAACCTTTTAGCCTTTTGTCATCTCGTTCGCATTGTTGTACATGTTCCATAGTCATGTTTTTTTCACACATTGTCATTCTTTTAAATTATACATGTGTTTTAATCCATACTGATTTATGTATCTTGGTACCATATGTCTGGCGCAGCACATCCTCCTTGGATCTTGTGCCGTAAAACCTTAATCGATCAACCAACCGACATATATTGAGTTTTGTCTGTGACACATTCTCTGTGTAACCATGCTTTGAACATATTTCCTCTCCAGTTAGCAGCACGTTTTTCCTCTAATTTCGCTAATATTAATTTATTTTGAATGTATTCTCTAAATTGTTTATCCTTTTCATTTTTTCTTCGCAATGATTGCTTTTTTTAGGCATTGGCATCGTGAAAAACAATAACTAAAATATAAAAAATTAAACGGATACTTTTGAAAATAGAATATGTTAAATTTGATTATTTAAATTAAGTAGTATATTAGCATGCTAAAATTGCAATAATACGAATCAACAATAAGACATATGATTGTTAAGTCAATTACATTGTAATCGTAATTATTCAAGACAACAATAGAGAATTAAATGGTAAAGTTAATGACAACAATAGTTATGAAAAGCTCTGTTTGTAAGAATAAACGATAAGCTATATGATTGTCAACATTTCATATTGTCCCAAGTTCACTAACTAATGTTGTAGTTATGTTTAGAAATAAAGATCTATACTTTCAACGTTTTCAATGCATCAATAACTAAATCCTCGACCATATTGTAACGTTTCTGCAAGAAACCAATCAGAGAGAAGCTAGCAATTGTCTCAACCAATTACATCTTCGCTCGTAGAGAAGAAAAATTTTCGCGTCAGAAGTGCATAAAAAAGTGAATGGATCATTAACTAAATCGACTTTTTAAAAAAAGGCTCCGTCCTTGCAAAAATACAACTATGTAGGTGCATGTCAACAAAAATTGGAGATTTTGCTATTGTTAGTCCGTCCAGGAAGCGAACTCGCAGCGCAAAATCTCTCCCTTTGATTTTGATATTAAATATTTCTTAAACTAAATATTAAAACGAAAAACGGTTTATATCAGTGTATGTCCTTAATATTTTTCTATGCATGTATCAAATTTTATATTTTTATATGTTATAGAGTTTGCATTACGTGACAGAGAAACTCAAGAAACGCGAAATTAGTCAAACAGCATCGGATACTTTTTTTTAATATAGAGAAATAGGAAGTAAATACAAAACAATATGTATAAAAAACAGTGTAAACTTTGTATATCACGTGCTTTGTAAAATGTGTATAAACAAGATAAGAAGTTCGTTTTCAGGGCCTAAACATTTTCTTTCATTTTCACTTTCTTTCATTTATTGCATTTGACCTTTTATATTTCATTTGGCCTTTTATATTTCATTTTTGATATTAAGACACTTCTAAATGATAAGCTATCTAACTTTTTAACTTTCCCCAGAACTCTTCTTTCGTAATTGTACTTTCGCCAATAACAGATATAAAAGTAATCTCCCCTCTCTTATTGAAAGTATAACGTTGAATCTTTTGGGACCATTAGCGTGCAATCAGTGCTTACAAAAGCAATAAATGTTTTATAGATTTTTTTCTTCAGAATTATTGTCCATTATACCTTTAGTAGAGATTGATTTTGATCTTTGTTGCACCATACATTCTTATTTAATATTTTTAAATAAAAAAAAGTAAATGTCTATCTGTTATTTAGTGTTCAAAAAGAATTGTGAGATATTAAACACAAATCCGTTTGTCGCGTTTGGAAAAATACGCCGTAAAGTATAACACGATCTTTAAAATAAGACTTGCATGGAATTCGTAATAACATATGCGGATTTTTAGTGATTTAACAAAGATAGTGAATTTTAGAATTAATTTTGAAAGATGTTTTTGATTTTATAATTCTGACAGTGGAAAAAACTACCACAATCCGATTTTCATTATCAAGATGTTGTGTTCATTTCGGTATCCAGATGCCATATTTAACCCTTGACAAGAACAAATATTATGTATCTACAATTATTTTATGAGTTTTGGCAGTTAAAGTAAAAGTTCAAAGTTCTGGTGATTTATTTTCTGTGGGAATGACGATCGGTTGTTATGATAAAATGATAGTAAAATATTTGGAATATCCACTGGAATTCTCCAGCTGGGGAAAATTATCCGGCATTATAATCTGTCATTCTCTATTTTATGGAGTTCGCAATTCTTATCGTTGCTCAAGATGCATTGTATTTATTTAAAGTTTATATATTTAATATTCATTTTACCAATTAAACATTCAATTCTACCACCCAGACATCACATATATTTAATTTTTAAATAGAATTTTGAGCAATTGATACACAAACATTTTATGGTGATCGAGAAATATATCACAAACTTCCAATCTTGATATCATTGTAAAGCACGAAAAGCACCCCATTTTATTTTGTTGGATTTTTCAGGGTTTTTTTAAAATATTTAAATGATTCTTTTAGGAAGAGGATCCTCGTTCGTTTGGTATGCTAAACGCGGCTGTTGTGCGAGCCTATCATGTATGTACTGGTGCTTGTGGTACAGTCTATTTCAATGCAGGGAAGTATATTTCATCCCAACAATAAATATATATCTATCAAATTTATCTTAAAATATTATATGATTTGTTTTTCCACTTAATTATTGGTGCTTGTTAAATTATATGTATATTTATTGCGCAAGTAGAATTTATAAATCTATCACGCCGTTTGATGTATGATTCGGTATAAATGAACAAATGTACTCTTTTTTATAAAATGCAGATATATTTTAAAAGATAATTGGTACTGACTAAGAGTAAGTATGGTGAAACAAATATCTGCGTTTAACATTGAAATTAAACAACAATTTGTATAATCATACATCTAGATGAATCAGTCCAAGATGTAAAAATTAAAATTCTGAAGTAAACATGCTCAAAAGGGAAAGCACCCTTGGGATGGTCGAAAATAAAAGGCTTCTTGAGGTTAGAACGGAAATAATTGTCAGAAAATGTGTTTTCTCGTGACGATCTTTACGTTTGACAGGAACGAACTTTAACTGAAATAAAAAATTAAATATAAAAAAATGAAGTATATAATAATAAAGTATTTGTAAAGTCGCCTTAGTAGAAAATTAAAGTATAAATTAACAATATATAGTTAGCATGGTAGGATATTATTAGATATTGAATACAAATAAAAGCTAGAGCCATTGAAACAAAATCAGCAATTTTTCGCTTAAATATTTTACGATAAAATTTCAAGGAAAGTCTCTGTTAAAAACGTCTTTCGGTTATGTAGTTAATTGAAAAACATATTTAAAGCTAAAAATTCTTATGTAATAATATTTGAAAACTTTTAATAAATCCACCGCCATGATCAATAATTGATAAACCCTATATTGATGTCTAATGACCCTGGGATGTGTGAATTGTAGTTAATTGCTTGCTACTGTCTACAATAACAATGCCGAGTTTTACATAAATTGGCCGAGATATCATCGCAACTGATTTTTAAAAAAATATTTTCAGAAATGCGTGTTTAAAGCTTTTGAAAAGGTTGATGAATGTTAAATTATATTTTTCCTTGATTCTTCTATACCTTGCGGGTCCATAATGTGCTCGGCTTCGAATATTGGCATATGTTCTACTTTAAATCATTAACTTTTTACTTTCTCTTACTATGGAATATAGTTTAGAAAAGGTATTGCTTTCACGCAAATTTTCGATTTCGAGATTTTAATGCCAATATATGTTTTAGGACCTTCTGAACACGCTTTGATTATTTTTAGAGTGATGCCCGTTTGTCCGTCTGTGGTCGATTTATTGCGTACACGCTATATGTCACACATATTAATGGATACTCACGAAATTTTAACCGGCTTTGTTAACGAAATATCTAAAATCAGATATGATTTTTTCAAATTCGAGCAAAAACTTCGAAATTTATTTGAAATTTTATATTTTCGTAATGTGGCAGCATAGGATAAAATTGGATATATTCATGCATAAAAGGGATTATTTATGGCTCAATGATAACGAACTTAACAGTTTCAATCATTGTAGTGAAAAATAGTCACAATACAATTTTTGTGTTTGTGACATCATTTGCATACCCTCGGGGAGATGACCCCGAAAGGGGGTATATTGTCAAATTTGGTATCAGTCGAAACATTTTTCAAGCGCTTTAAACTGAAGGGTAACATGTTATATTTGTGCTCAATTCGAACAACAATACAGATTTTTCAAATTTTTTCCTGCAAAATTTGCAAAAAAAAAAAAAAATGTAACAAGTTGACATGGTTGACAAAGGTAACATGAATTTTGGTGTGAGAAAGTCGGGTGGAGCTATACTTCAGTTAATTTGTTGCAAAATAACGTTCTTTTACACATGTATATCTGCACAAATTATATTTGTAATTACTCATCGGATAAAAATAGTCACTTTTGCATGCGTATAATATTCTATTTCACATATATATGCGTATATTATCACATGGTACTTATCAAAATACGACTATTTTTGCAACAAATTGGAATGATAGACGCTATCAAAATTCTCAAAGAAAGTATACAATAGTAATCTTGAGAATTACCTTTATAGAAAAAGAAATACTGTTAAAATAGAATAAAGAAGAGATACTCCTTTCACAGATTTGAAATAAAATCTTTATTTCAAAATCAGCATATTATTGTAAAAAGTTCATATCATCTTCAGTATTCAGTTTACATTTTCTATAAAATGGCGCTAAAAGTACGTTATCCTTTAGAAAAAAAAATTAAATATATATAAAGTTGAATTTACAAAGCATATGTAATACAAAAGTAATACTAGAAATCTCTGAACTGTAATCATCGTAAATATTTTATATGTACTAACATAAAAGAAAAAGTTATTACGAAATGGTTTTTCTTTTGTTGCAGAGTCTTGAATTACGAATGAAAGAAAGTTTTCTTTAAGTTAATCTTGAAGGTTTAAGAATTGTACTTCATTTCCTAATCATCACAAAGGTAGATATGTATGAATCTTTTGTTACAATGATGAATATATCCATGTGAAGCTTCTATGTCGAACTTCTTTATTATTTATATAGAAGCGCTTAATTTAAATAATTTAGGTAAAATACTGTAGTCACCAAGATCACAGCGTGTTCATTATTTTTCAACTACATTGAGCTTGAAAAATATCGGTACGTATGTAGTTTACCGACTTCTCTTTGGCGCTCTTAAAAAACTGTCGTAATTATTTTTCCATAATTAATCATTTGGAGAACCTCTGAAGGAATATAGTATTCATGTGTTGGACGCATTGGAATATTTTTAATTGTTTTTCCCGAGAGTTTCCCTTTGGATAATTTACTTGTACTGTAATATACTTTTTACTGCTATTTTACCAGTAAAATAAGGACTTAGTTAAAAGCATCATACAACACAAAATATTTGTATTGACCGGTTTCAAAGGCAAGAAACAATTTTCTTCGTCAGGACACACAAGAAGCGTAACTTTCATTCCTCTGAGCAACAACGGCGACTGATGTAAGAACAGAAACACGACTGAAGCATCGAAAGGATTTTGCCAACGGCGAGAGAAGGTAAAAAAACCCTGGAATAGGGTACAAGAGGTGGGACACAATGAATGAACGGTAAGATATCAAAGAAGAAAGTAAACGAAGAAGTAGAATAATGGTTGAATATGTAATAGTTGAATAAATGGCTCAAAATAATAAGTGGAACAGAAAATGTTTGACTATAATAACTAGTTTGATGGGGATACATTTTTGGTTCGGATTGTTTCATAACTATTTTCTCAGCTACTTAGTTTTCGTATTTGTTTAGAATCTGCTAGTTTTATCGCTGGTTTGGCAGAGTGATGTAGCTTCCGAAATCAATTAGTTACCACTTTTTAATTGAACAGCATTTATGTTCGTAGTTTAACTCACTGAACCTGTGTTTTGGACTTTTTGTTGGACGTTCATTCATGGTGACCCATGGTGAAAGTTGCGCTTTTTGTGTACTCTGACGAAGAATGTTTCGTGCCTTCAAAACCGATCACTACTATTATTTTTTGTGTTATATGCTGCTCTTAACGGAATTATTTTAGTTTCATTATTTTAGAAGTACTTTAGAAGGACTTACTGTATCTTTTTAAGTATCCATATTTTCCGTGGGCCATGTTTTTCAATCAGATATTTTCTAGAAAGTGATCTGAGAGTGAAATACAGTAAGTCCTTCATAAGACATACACTGCCAATATGACACTATACCTGAATATAACAACACATCTGATTGGGATAAATTGTTGTTCCAGATTGTTTCATAAAATTTATAACCAGCCACACATTTTACTTCGAAGTCCTGGATTACACCAATTGCAATTTCTGCTTTTAATGCATTAATAACTACCACAAAAGGAAAAGGAAAATGTAATATAAAATATTTGGCAGTATCACTGAGCCACGTAGCTTTAGGACAGAGCTGCGTCATTAGATATTTATTAAATCACGTGTGAGTTTTATTGAAGTTTGAGCAACAAGAAACTGTTTGATGGAAGTGGCGTGGGAAAAGATCTCTGTAATGCCGAGTATATAATGAAGTTTATGTGTGTGTACTTTTGATTTAAATAAATTGTTTCTTTGAAGACATTACTTTTAGGCTACATCGCATATGCATTTTTGTTTGTACTAAAAATGTATGTTTGATAAACATTTTTACTCTGCTGATTAGATTTTGGTACCATTCGGTATAAAAGAATCTGTCTTTTTTGCGAAATGACTCGCAAAATATCGCATTAATCCACTCTATTTAAAAATTAATTGACCAAATTTCACAAAATTTGGCATATAAATCAATTGTGGGATACCTTGGTGCTGATTAGATTTTTGTACGATTCGGGAACATAACTTGCTTTTTTTGCGAAATGACCGGCAAAAATTGTCAAAATCTAAAGCAAAAGACTAAGTATGCTTAAATATATCAATTAAATGCTTATTTTATACTTAACTTTTGGAAATACTAGGTTTGACCAGTACTCTAGGACTAGCCGCCTTTCTCGAGATATTTTTTTATTTTTTCGCATTTTTGCTACGCTATATACGAAAATCAGTTATCAAATGAAAATTGAATTACAAGTGCAAATTCAGTGCGATTTAAAATAATTATGCATGTTATTTCGTACAATTGAACTCAATTTAATGAAATATTGAAGAAATATGGAGAAAATGATAATGATTTTGCAGAGAAAGTCATGTGCTGCTAACATCAGATATTTTATTTTAGAGCAACATTTCTCGAGTCATTTTTATAAGAGTGTTATTGGAAAGATTTAATTAAATATCTGTGCTTTAAAACTCGTAACAATTCAGCATTTAGGAGGTTTGTAAGGTGTTTTCATGGAACCGAATCAACTGCAGACAATGCGAGAACAACCAGCTCTTCCATTTTACCTGAGGGCAAACTCAGATCTGATATAACGACTGTGGTAGCAGAAGTTCTTCAATGACACTCTCATAAGCATGGCTAGAAGAATATTTTAAGGGGAAACGCCACTTTCTGGCGGGTTCTTGGGATTTTGAACTTGGCCGTTGCAATTTCCTATTACTAAATTGTGTGTTCAAGCTAAATTGTGAACGCATTTTTTTTTTGCCGGCTACGTGGAAGGACTGTAATTGCCAATTGCCACTAAAGTTCCCAATATTGCGGCAAATATCAAGTTTTCTTGCTGCTGTTGTAGCTAACGGTTATTCGATACTGATAAACGCGTAATAAGTGCGGAGTCGGTCCATGGATACTGTTATCTGCAATGGGAGAGTCTTTCTTATTTTAGGGAACGCCCCTTTATGTGTGGTTCTTGTGATCATAATTTAGAAATATGCCTATTCGGTGGTCGAGCGGTCAGGGACATGCGTTTCCGCCTGATCGCTGGATTGCCGGGTTGCGGGTTCGAATCCCGCCAGCGGGCATGGATGTTGTCATGTCGAGGCCAAGTCAGACTTCCGCCCTTCGGGGAGCCTCTATAAAAGTGAAGCTGCAAATCTCTTCCCCTTCGCCATGGGATACCCTGGGGGGTGTCTTGTACACGTGGTGCGTAGGTGCTCCTTCACCACGGGGGAATTAGTAATGAACGAACGAATTATTTAGAAATCTACTGCTTGAAAATAAAAATTATTTCACCCTGGAAAAAAGATCATGTTTGCCGATTGATGAAACAGAGGTCTGTCATGACCATCTGAGGTATTAGAAACAGATGATGATAATTTATGACGTATTTTAGAGGGGGGAGGGTATATTAATATGGATACGAGATCTAAAATCTATGGATACGCCCGGGTACAAGATCTAAAATCAGTGCAGGAAAAGCGGCATGGTCGGCCTTTCTAACTTCGGCCCTCTTTGAGAGAAAAATTAAATCCAAAGAGACCGATCCACTGGGAATTTTCTAAAGGTCTTGCCGTCCATGTCCGGAGATATATTAGTGACATTTAATTGAAAAAAAGTTGACCAACTTTTTTCCAGTTGACCAACATTAGAACACAGACATTCTAATGTTTATAAATTCATTTTAACATATTTAAATATTTATAGGTTATAACGTGACATAACCTATAAACATTTAAATACTCTTAAATATACTTTTACTGAAACTAAATATTTTTCGAGCCTCTCTCGAGTCCAGATAAATCAGTTTGGAAGAGAAGCAGTTTATTCCGAAATCAAGAGATCATAACTTTGAACCTCTGCTCGAGTCTAAGTATGAAGTTTTGACCAAACCAGGATTAGAATCTATATGATCTCATGGTATCGAAAGACGTTGTCACATACGATCAACCAAGCAACAAACCTAGGATTAAAATCCACTATAGCTGAAAAAGCCAGGCAGTCCATGTTCCGTTAAATAGATTATAGATGGTACAATTAACAAAGTGTGTAGAAAATTGAAGTGCAACTAAAAGCAGCATGGGGATTAAAGCTAAGAGACATATGTCTTCAGCTTTCTTATTGTAACATTAAATTTGAACAAAACTTTTTTTACTGAGTATTTGAAATCTCAGCTGATTAATGACACAAAAATAAAAAAATAAAGGCCGAGATGTACAGATTTGTATGAAACATCTATTTATTTACATGAGCGAATTCCCCATAAACGCCTGCTACGTAAAAATTACAGATTACAAAACTCAATTTTCAAAACGCCCATTTGAAATAAATATTCCTGTGATCCGCTTTTCTCCCGCACACACAGAAAATTGTATAACTCAAATCCCCATAGCAACGGGCATGGTCTGAATTTTGACGTCACGTCCCGTATAATTATGTCTCCTCTTCAATTCCCAGTACCTGCGACCAATCGAACCGAAATCAATTTTTATAGACACAATTAAAAAAAAAAAATCAGAGACAGAGCAATTAAAAATATTGGAATGTGAAGATATCCTCCATATGCACACTGCAAATTAGAATCGTTCGAATTTTCAATTCGCCGATGTACAAAAACGAAAATAAAATAGTCTAACATACGCTTATTTTGATGTTTAAAAAATAAATATGAATGAATTTTTCTACGGATTTATTCGGTTTAATTCTTGCTGAAAATAGCGTTCTTCTATTTTTCCGTTGGTTTTAAGAAACTATACGATAATATTTTCGATCGCTAAGAAATCGATTTGTGTAAAAGTCACTCAAAATTTTGTTTCAATGTGAAATAAAGAAGAAACTATTTCGTATAAAAAAATTGTTTCTTAGTACGAGGTCACACTGAAATTTTTTAGACACGGGCAGACGATCTGCGCTAGGAAAACATTGTGGATCGGATATTTAAATTTGTACTCTTGTCCTCAGAAGATAATTTGTGGCAATAATTACAATTTAGCCATCGTAGAAAAATTTTGAAAGAAAAGAAATGGGAGTTGACGCGAGAGAATTATCGAACTATGATTTCCTATGATTTTAAAGTGGGTCTAAATCAAGAAGAATCTTCAACGTCTACAAATAGCATATGAAAATGATGCTCCATCTCCTGTCACTGTATTCAGATTGCTTACAGAGTTTAGAAGACATCGACATTCTTTCCTGGATGAAGAACACCCAGGAAGACTTTTGTTAGTTGTAGTCCCAGAAAATGTGTCGGCCATTCGAAAAAAAAGGTAATCGATGATAGTCGCTGTACCTACCAAATGATACAGAAGGAATTTAACATTGGATCCCAGCTATACAAAAAATTATTCATGAAGAACTGCATATGAAAAAATTAGTTTGTCGTTGGGTCCCCCATAATCTAGCAGAACACTAAAATTGGAGCGTGGCAGAATCAGTAAAGTAACCCTAAAATTATTTAATGATGTGGACACCGCTTTATTTTTAAAATCATACCTGGTGATGAAACGTACGTACCGTTTTTTGACGTTCCAACACGTCAAGAAAGTAAAGTATGGATCTTTGAAGATGACCCCAAACGAACAATGGTGAAAAGACAATGAGAATGAAAATAGTAATGTATGCCGTGTTCTTCAGAAGTACAGGTCTGGCCAAAGCCATAAAGCTAGAGGGACAGAAGACAGTTACAGCTAACTGGTACACCACTAAGTGTCTTCCAGAAATTCTTCAGGAAGTGAATGTTAAGGACTCATGCTTCACCATGACAATGCATCTTCTCATTCACCTAGAATGACAGTCGAATTTCTTGAACAAAAAACATCAAAGTGGCAGAAAATCCACCGTTTTCATTCCGAAGATGAGATAGATGAGGCTACGAAAGCATATTTTTCATCGATACCAAGAAATGGATAGCTTGAAGCATTTAATTTTAGGAAAATGTGCCTACAAAAGTGCATTGATGTAGGAGGGGAGTACTTTGAACACTCCTAAGAGTTGGTAAGTTTAACCACTTGGCCGTATCTGGAAAATTTCAGTGTGACTCTCGTATATGTTTTTTTCGGACTGTTTCTTGTTTCTTTCTTGAAATCCATTTATTACTTTCCTTATATACATAATGTATAAGGGAAGTATTGTGATGGGGTCGAAAATTTGAATACGAGTTTTTGACGGAAGAGCACGTTTCAAGCATCCCTGATCACGAATCAAACATTTTTGAAGTGATGTGTGCTTGTGTGTACGTGTGTGTGCGTGTGTGTGTGTGTGTGTGTCAGTCTAAGGAGACGATAACTGACGAACGAATGGACCGATTCGAACGAAATTTGGTACAAAAATCATACTGCTTCGTAATTTACTTTAAACTGTAGGACTCATAACTATGTCACATATATGAGCTTCCAATTTAAATTCTAGCAGTAAAAGCAGATAATTTTCGCTATAACTTATATATACGAAAATATAAATAAAGTTCAAGTTGAACATAATCAATTGATTGGGTGATTTAGATGCTATCTTAAAAAAGGAACAGGAAAGATCAATCATGCATAAAGCATTGATTATGAAACACTTTCCAACTGCAATGCAATTTCACTTAAGCAGCTCTAAAATGCGATACATTCAGCGGTATTATTTTTAAAATTATCACAATACTACAATAATGTATTATATTTCAAAACTTAAAACTTCATAAAAAAAATGAACTTTATTCAAATGACGTCATTGAACATAAATCACCTGGCTCTCTGTGTAAAAGCAATAAATATTTCATTTATACACTTTTATTCCAAACTTTTTATTCATCGCAATACTGCAATAATTTATTTTGCTTAAACACTTAAAACCATGGAGGTAAGAGTAATTTAACTCTATGCTTAAAACTTCAACGGATAAGTCTGCTATAAAATCGTCTGCTTCTCTATGTAAAATCAATGAATGATTCATTCACATCAGCTATATTGCAGACTACAGAGGTAAATAATTTTGTGGTAAATAAATTAAGCAATTCTTATGCAACTCATCTTACAGTTTGATGTGTTTATATTCTCTATAAGTGAAAATTAGGTTTCGTTGAAGAAATACTCAAAGTTTCATGATCATTTAAACTCAAATATATTGTAATTGCGTTGTTTCAGAATATAGATGCACCGAAATTAAGCAAAAATAAAGCGGTCTTAGGACGGATGCAATGCTAAATATAAATTAAAAAGAACTTTAAAAATCACGATTTTGACATAAGGTGGATGCTATATCTTATTTTGAAGTGGGTCGCGTAATTTCTTTATATTATTCGGGTGAAATTATTATTTTAATTTTTATTTAAAAAATTGCCGAATATATGTTGCCTAAATTTTTTTTTATATTTTTATGAGATAATTTGAATATTTTCTAAAACTTTCGAAGCAATTTGTGAATTTTAAATTCGCTTAAAAAATGTTTGAAAAATTAGGTCCTATAGGGTTCAATGTATTTCATTTTTTCAACCCGGGTTCAATCTAAAACGAATTTGGTGATATTATTTATTTATATTCTCATATGTCCCACAGACCGTCTGAACAACATACTATAAGTGTGCAAAGTTTTAAGTATCTAGATCCGAATACCATCCGCCATTTTGTCTCGCCCCGGGAAAAATCGAAAATCCACCTCTGTTACGTTCAATCCCGTTTTCCATAGCATTAGAGTGCAAAGACTCATCCTTCACATGAGTTAACTGTTAAAACAGTTGAAAAAGCTCTTACTTGTAACAGTAGTAAACCGAGTTTTTTACTGTTAGCTTTTACTATTATACTGTATTATGGAAATCGGGATTTCAAAGTGGACTGAAAGTTTAGTATTTAATTAAGCCATTTTCATATATCTTAATTCTTATAATTTTGTGTGTGTTGATAATTAAGTTTTTTTCTAATGGGCTTAAAATACAATGGGCTTAATACAATGGGCTTAAAATGTTGTTACAGGTTGAAAAAATAACAAAGCGACAAAATGGCACAAGACTCAGAAAAGAAGGCGCCAATTTTTATTATAGGACGGACAATAATTTACGATCAAGGCAATAGAGGATGACATCACGGTACATAAGAACCATGAACTCAGTCAACGCAGTAGAATCCGCGAATTCTCCAATAAAAGCCCGATCAAAGCCACTCCCAGATGCGTGT
The DNA here is from genome assembly GCA_951213105.1 of Amaurobius ferox. Classification (NCBI taxonomy): domain Eukaryota; kingdom Metazoa; phylum Arthropoda; class Arachnida; order Araneae; family Amaurobiidae; genus Amaurobius; species Amaurobius ferox. The sequence goes on from OX578144.1 coordinate 15,060,613, forward strand.
GAGCCAATGGGCATACAAATGAAGGAGAACCAATGGGAGCCACGGGGCAGCTCACAGATTACCCCGTGCAGCAGACGAAAGACGAGTCTAATTTAGATTTTGATATCAGTGCATTACAGTTCACTTTGAGAGTTCGAATTCAGTGCAGTTTGAATGTACTGTGCAGTATGAAGCCCTGGTCTAAAATGTCATTCAGTTGCAGAAGAGTGCAATTTTAAAATTTCAGTTTGTCTGTATAACGAGTCTGTGCATAATCATGTGCACAAAAAAGAAAAGGTAACCATATTGTTTTATTTTACCTGCGAAAGTATCATAAATCTGACTATAAGTCAGTAACACTAGTTACTATTGTATCACACCCGTGATGTTTCAGACCATACTCTAATTATTAGTAATTGATAATTCGTAGATATCAAGTAATAACGGTAAATATAATCATGCGAGTATTGAACACGAATAATATTTTTAATAAAATTTTAGTTTGAGCAAATTCATGTCTCTTCACTGTGCTAAGTGTATATAATTATGTTAATCAGATAACAATAGACAACACATAATAATGGCGGGTTACTATTTTAAATTCACGATCACTTTTTAATGCGTCTTTACAAGAAAACCAAATTTAATATTAAAATTCACCACATTTTGGACGCATTTTTCCCACTATAAATAATTTTATCACCATATAATGCATATGTAAACAAATCGGAAACTGTTATTTTTAATTAAAGAACGCTTTATCAACATGCCCACTTATAACACAAATAAATAAATAAATAAACTCAATAAGTGCAATACACTTTGTGCGAAGGATAAGGAGAAATTGAGCAGCGTATATAAGCACAAACAACACCAATAATGCATCACACAGCTGTTTAAAGGATACGTTGGATACCCTTCATCAATGCAAAAGAACCAACAAACCCCACGTCAAAAAGAGCAAATTGATTCCTTATTGGTAGTAAGGAATTTACTACCAGTAAGGGATCCATTTGCACTTATATATACGTTGCATATACGTGCATATATTTGTGCTTATATATATTGCTCAAGTTCCTAAATAAATAAACTGTTGCGCAGTCTCTCTACTACACGATTTGCGAACAATACCAAGTATATGTCATAGTATATAACAAAATTAGTTAACAATGTGAGCATAGCAATATCAAATTTCATTGTTTAACTGCAATTTACTGGATTAATGTATTCTAACAAAATACACATATTTTCTTCAACAATGCAATTCCCTTTGTTACCAACCTTTAAAATTAACAATGCATTTTCACTTCAAATTGAGGTGTTATGTGAGTAGCAACTCATGCAATTTTGTGCAAATATTTAAAAGGATAAAAACGTTAAAAAGTATTTATAACTTTTATTTTCAGTGTTTCATAACACAATGTGATGCGCTTTCTTAAGTATTACTTAGTTAAGACGACTTATTTTATATAACTTTTCCCATCTATTTGTTAAAATTAAGTCATTTCTTTACGTCTAATTCTAAACAGCGTATTAGCAATTGAAAAAGATATTAATATGGAAAATGTGCAACTCCAAAATGTGAGAAAAACTGTGTGTCCTCCTCTCTGAAAATGTGAGAATATTTCATAAAGAACATCGGACTGTGAAGGTTCGAATGATCATTCAAATATTCTAAAAACACCTGAACTATACATTTGTCAAATTTCGTGGCAACGGTGGCTTTGGTGACGTTGTAGAGTTACTTAAACCTGACGGTTGAACTTCAGTGGACAAGTAATTCTAAAAGAACATCAATGTCCGATGAAAATTTCGATGTGTCTTGAATTCTCTCAACTCTCTTATTAAATACATTCTTTAATAGACATTAGGATGACATGAAACAATTGTCTCAGAACATATTCGTCCAGTGTAAAATATTTAAAACAAATACACTACATTACCTGTCAAACATTGTGTGGTCTATATGGGAATCTCAAGTTGTTCTGCAATTAATTGTTATTTACGGAATTTGTATTATTTTTCAATTTCCAGTGAGGAAATAAAAGTGTTCGTGACAATGTTGGATGGTCCAATAGGAATTGAATGTGATACTAAAGTGGTTTTTGGCGGAAAAAGTTCCTTCAAAGGTAATGACGTTAGTGAAAGCAATTGCATTTCTACTGATTCTTCAATTCAATGAAAAACTATTAATAAGGATCATCACGGAATTGATCGAGATAATGATCCAATAGCGTGGCGCCCATTGAGGCTCAGAAACTGAGCCTTCCCTGTTTAAAATCCAATTTAAATATACTTTTATTTATTATATTTTTTTAGAAAACTGGTACACTTAAAACGTTTACGAAGCATATTAGAAGCATGGTACTAGGACCGCCCACCTGTTAAACCCCGCCGTGGCTGATAATCTAGAACAATAAGCTAGTTTTCAGAAAGGTGTGGCTATTTATTTCTTCGCCCATTTTCAATCCTTTATAAACAGAGTAATAACAGACAATGATAGGATATGGGATGTGACGTTTCGTGAATGGAAATTTCTTGGACAAGACTAATGGATCCGCCATTTTGGGTCAAAAATGGTTCTATTAATTAATTTTTGCAGGAAAATGGCATATGTAATACTAAAATATATGAGGCATTTTCCACGAATAACATGATTATTCACTTAAAATTAATCAATACCAAGATGAAGAAATACACTAATAATGACTACCTATAAACTTGAGTAATTTGTGAAGTGTGGATATAGTCACAACAACAATATAGCGAAGCATCCGTTTGCGTATTTGTTAGTTTTAGAAAGAATAAATCTGATTTCCCTTTAAAAATCACGTTGCAGGAGAATCTCAATTAAACAAAAGCCATTGATAATTTTCTAGCGGATCTTTAGCATATTGTGGTTAAGATATTTTATATAGTATTTGTAAATAATTAATATGCAACATTGTTTAAGTACATTGTTGACTACGCTTCTTACCCATTATCAGTGCACTCCTTTGAATTGCTTTATTTCGTTAGTTCTAGTTGTTTATATTTACAAAACTGATATATTTTTTCTATCACTTGCTAATAATATTCTAATATTAAAATATATTTCTATTTCATATATAAGCGCCGTAAAACTTTTTTCGGGGGGGGGGGGACTCAAGCACATGACGTACAACATTGATTGACTTGATGCTCTGTTATATTAATGTCCAAGGGGAAATGTGACCCCCCTCCCCCTTTACCTCAGCTATGGGCGACCGTGACTTCTTATTTAATAAAATGATTGTAGAAGTTCATCAATTTTAGAAATAAGAAAACATTTAAAATGCTATATCTTGTATGTAATCATCTTACATAGGTAACATTTTAAAATTTCGTGCATTTCATCCACTCTTTGAATTTTTATGTAAAATTATTTTATTCACCAATAAATAAAACTTGTGAAATTGCGAATTCCAATATAAATTTCATTTGTGATACCAAATTTTCTGCCAAATTTTCAACCTCCCCAGTCAAAATTCTCACGCTACGCTACTAATACCACCTATAGGGAAAGTCAAGATATAGCTGGTGAATAGGATATTGAAAGTAAATCTTTGGAATGAGCTTCTGAAATCTAACACAGCAAAATAGCTGATGGCAATATCGTTTCAAAAGATAATGCGGACGATTGATGTTAGTTTAAGCAAATCCATGTCTCTTCATTGTGCTAAGTGTATATAATTATGTTAATCGACTTATTTTCAGATAACATCGGATAACACATAATAATGGCTGGTTATCACAACGGCAATTACTATTTTAAATTCACGATCACTTTATAAAGTCCCTTTACAAGGATAATAAATATAATATTAAAATTACGCCACATTTTGGACGCATTTTCCCCACTCTAAATAATTTTATCACCATAGAATGCATATGTAAACAAATTGAGAACTGTTATTTTTAATCAAAGAACGATTTATCAACACTCCCTTTATAACAAAAAAAAAATCTGATGTGGGCAACACATGACTTTCCTTATGTAATATAATGAATTTACTACTTTGACAGTACAAAAATAGGTTTTTCTTATAGTAGATACTAATATTCTTTCCAAGATTTTGAATTTCGGACAATTAGTCGTCATTTTCATTCATTTAGCGCCATTTTTATCCATTTGGCGAGATTTTCGTTAATTTGGCAACATTTCCAAAAGTCGCCAGGTTGGCGACATTCCGCCAAATTCGTCGCCAAAATCTCGCCAAGAGTTATGGATGAAGAAATAAGTTATTCTTACATCAGACAAATGACTATTGGCGTTTAAATATAAAAGTATTACTCAAAGTATCTTTTTCCATGAATGAAACGAGCTAGATCCACGAGAATGATGCCACCCAATTTATCGCATGGTATTACATATGAAAAGTGAACATGTTTCTCAATAGGAAATATTTTTTTTTATTTTATATGACTTTTTGATAATTTTTTTGAAAAATGTGAAATATCTCGAGAACGGTTTGTGTTAACGTTCTAGAATTTATGCCAATCGCTTTCTAATGAAAAATTACATAAGAAAGGTCTATTTGCGTAACTTTATTGGTGGTTTTGATTTTTTGACGATTTTTTCAAAATTTTATTCGAAAATTTAGGGGACTTCTGAATATTCGATTGCGTATAAAAACAATAGGCTTCCAGTATTTACGGATTGTGATTTTTGTACCAAATTTGGTTCAAATCGGTCTATTCGTTCGTCAGTTATCGTCTCCACAGACTCACTGACACACACACACACACACACACACACACACACACACACACACACACACAGACATCACTTCAAAAATGTTTGATTCGTGATCAGGGATACTTGAAACGTGCTCTCTCGTCGAAAACTCGAATTCAAATTTTCGACCCCGTCACAATACTTTCCTTATACATTATGTATATAATGAAAGTAATAAATAAATAAACAAACTCAATAAGTACAATACACTTTGTGCGAAGGATACGGCGAATTTGGACAGCGTATTTAAGCACAATAAAAACAATAATGCAACACACAGCTGTTTCGAAGATACATTGGACCTTCGTTAGTGCAAGAGAACCAACAACCCCGAAGTCCAGAAGAGGAATCGATTTATTCTTATAGACGTGACATATACGTGCATATATTTGTGCTCATATACATTGCTCAAGTTCTCCTTAAAAAAATAAACTGTTGCTCTGCCACTCTAAAACATTACTCCCAGACAATCCCAAGTATATTTTGCAGTATATAACGCAATTAGTTAACAATATGAGCATAACAATATCAAATATTGTTTAATTGCAATTTACTGGAATAATATACTCTAACAAAATACACATCTTTTTTTTTTTCAACAATGCAATTCCCTTTGTTACAAACCTTTAAAATTAACAATATATTTTCATTTCAAATCGAGGTTTTACGTGAGTAGCATCTCATGCGATTTTGTGTAAACAGTTAAAAGGATGAAACGTTAAAAAGTATTTATAACTTTTATTTTCAGTGTTTCATAACACGCTGTGATGCGTTTTCTTAAGTATTACTTAGTTAAAATGACTTATTTCATATAAGGATAATTTTTCCACTTATTTATCAAAATCAAGTTATTTCTTAACGTCTAATTCTAATCAGTGCATTATCAATAGAAAAAGTTATTGATATGGAAGATGTACAACTCCAAAATATGAGAAAAAGTGTGTCCTCCGCTTTGAAAATGTGAGAATATTTCATTAAGAGAATCAGACTGTAAAGGTTCGAATGATCATTCAAATATTCGAAAAACACCCGAACTATACATTTATCAAATTTCTTGGCAACGGTGCCTTTGGTTACGTTGTAGAGTTGCTTAAACCTGACGGTCGAACTTAAGCGGCCATGAAAGTATGTAATTCCAAAAGAACAGCAATGTCCGATGGAAATTACGATGTGGCCTCAATTCTATGAATTCTCTCATTAAATGCATTCTGTAATAATCAATAGGATCACATGAAACCATTGCCTAAGAACATATTCAGTCGAGTGTAAAATATTGAAAAAAATACGCTATAATATTACCCGTCAAACATTATGTGAGCTATATGGGAACTGTAAAGTTGTACTGCAATTAATTGCTATTTGCGAAATTTGTTTTATTTTTCAGTTTCCAGTGAGGAACCAAAAGTGTTCGTGACAATGATGGATGATCGAATAGGAATTGAATGCGATACTAAATAGGTTTTAGACGTAAAAAGTTTCTTCAAAGGTAATGAAGTTAGTGGAAACAAATTGTATTTCTACTGATTCTTCAATTTAATGAAAATCTATTGATAAGCATCATCACGAAACTGATCGAGATACTACCAGAAGGACAGTAAAGATATATCTGGGGAAAAGGATATTTAATGTAAATCTGTGGAAGAAGCTTCTGAAATCTACCATAGCAGAAATACGATAGCAATAGCGTTTCAAAAGATAATGCAAACGCTGACGATCTAAAAGACAAATCAGAATGTCAATAAGTGAGAAAAATCATGTTTAGTTGTAGTACTATCAGATTCTCAACTGAATGGAAAAATTATGATATAAAGACTGACATTACCAATATAAAAAGTACCAATATGAAAACAATCCCAAGTTGTCAGGAGAAACCAGATTTGAAAGAGGAACAAAATGTTTCTCAATCCTCTGAGGTTCCATCGGCGAAATCAAACCTCACCCCCATCGTCGAAAAGTCTGATGACAAATATATTGAGAAGCAATTGAAAACAGAAGCTGTATATATGGTGTGGAATTAAATGATAAAGAAATAGTCGAAAAAGTGGAAGTACATCTAGAAAATTGCATAATTTACATCTTGTTATTTCATGACTTTCAGGCATTTTATAAATGTTTTGTACAGTTTCTGTTTTTTGGGAACTTATTGGTTGAATGTAAATACTAACAATTGCATAATGCGTTCAAATAAATATGTTCTGAGTGAATATGTTCTGAGTGACTTACTCCCAACAGTTATTAAACGAAAGATCTTGAACTTTTTGTTCGTATCCGACACGAGACAACGCATCGATTCCAATGCATGTTTATAACAGTTGTCATCAAGATCGCAGAGATATGAACTCCACAGTGTTTGTTACACGCTCAAGTATTGTTTTATTTTCAAATGCCATTATATGGTCATTCTTCCACAGCAATAATTCATTTTTTACTAAAGGTCACACATAGCGTTACATCTCGGTAAATATACTTTAGCATTGTTAATTAATCAACGTCAGTATCGTATTACATATATACGTATTATACTTTAAAAACTTTGAAATATCTGTTAGCCCAAACCCACCAATTCGATATTTTATTTATCGTCTTACATTAGACATTAGCAGAGAAGCGATATTGTCTACAGTGTAGACAATATCTAATTGCTCAACATTCAGCAATTGCTACTACTTGCTCAACATTCAGCATCGTCTAGGGCCTAGACGATGCTGAATGTTGAGCAAGTAGTTTGGTTCTGATATATACTAACTTTTAAATAATGTATTAACATTTTAAATTATGTATTAATATTACTTTTAAATTATGTATTAACATTACTTTTAAATTATGTATTAACATTACTTTTAAATTATGTTTTAACATTTTATTTAATTATTGTATAAATATATATATATATATATAATGCTCCTTCCTATTTCCAGACAATGCTGGATTAAAACGAAAGACCGTAAGCAGGAGAATATGAGGTTGGTTACCGAAACAGTGTACGGAACTGCGTCGTATGTGGCTGTAAGCAATCCCTACACGATGCTGAATGTTGAGCAATTAGTTTGGTTCTGATATATACTAACTTTCAAATTATGTATTAACATTACTTTTAAATTATGTATTAACATTTTATTTAATTATTGTATGAATATATATATATATATATATATAATGTTTTTTCCTATTTCCAGACAATGCTGGATTAAAACGAAAGACCGTAAGCATGAGAATATGAAAGTTGGTTACCGAAATAGCGTACGGAACTGAATCGTATGTGGCTGTAAGTAATCCCTAGCTGATGCTCAATGTTGAACAATTAGTTTGGTTCTGATATATTACTGACTTTTGAATTATCCGTATTTCAACACAACGGTTCAACTCGAGCCTCCTCTAAGAATCTGCTCAAATAAGAACTACGTACGACGATCTTGAAAACATAGAAACTGAAGAAATCTTACTTAATTATGATTGCTTAAAATGAGTGCTCCACCTCCGAGTTACGTGAATGGTGCCTTTAAGTTCCTAGTATTGAGAACCTGAACAGCTGTAACACCACAATTGGTAATGACAATGGAATAGACCTCATAGGGAAATCCCCTATTAAAAAAAAACCGCCACGGCCTTACCTCTTGGGTGGTGCAGAAAAACCTGAAGAAAATGTTTTATAAATTTTAATAGCATTTATTTTACTGGAATATAAAGAAAAATGACTGATAAAGAGTGGTTGTTACCAGTGAACACCGCAGATAATTATAATTTAAATCTAATAATTCTGCAAGTTGACTTATGTTATCAACATTTTTTCTTTGCTGTATACCAACTGTGAGAGATGGACTGCATTATGTTTGCGCTCAACGACCATTTTATGTAAAAACGCCCCCAAAGACCGTTTTATGTTTTACATCGACAGTGTTCTAAAGTTTGAAATGTATTTCGAACAAATACTAGCATTAAATATAGAAGACTTTGATCACAACGCAAAATGTTTCACAAATAAGATTTTGCAAGCAGGATATGTTGCGCGTCGGAGATTTTTGTATTTTCTTGAAAGATAAAATTACGCAAAATAAAGCTTTCATGTTACTAAAACTCGCTAAAAATCAATGCACTTATTGTTGTCACCAATTGAAATCAGCTTAATGAATTTTTATTTAATTTCTTAATTACTTCGAGAAATACCGCATTCCCTGTGAAAATAAAAAATTAAAAAAAATTTTAATAGCACGAGAACTTATCATTCTAATTAATAAGCAATCGTTTCCAATTTTTTTTAGTTGAAAATACTTCAAATCTTTCAGACATTCGATAATTCGGAAAACATTTACATATTTGATATTTTTCACTATTTTTGATCAAAAATTTGCAATATTTCGAGAATAACGCTGATTAGAGGTCTGCAAGTCATACCACTTGCATTAGAATAAACAATTACTTATAAAATGATGACTTTTGTAAAAAATATAATCAAATGTTTCCATTTATATTATTTTTTATTTTTCATTATTTATTCATATTTTTTAAATAATGTCAAAAATAATTTCAAAAATAAATTGAAAGATAAAGTAATTTGAAGGTGTAAGGCTATTCTTTATTGTTTGAGTTCTAGTTTGTACTGCACTGATACCTTTTTCTGTAAAATTGACAGTTTAAATAAATATTATTTAATTAAATACAAATCTTTTGCCATAGAAATACATACAATGCAGTGGGACCTAATTTTGCCTGCACTACCTGAACTATTGTATCAAACGCTTTTGGCATTTTCTTAACATGGAGTTGTAATAGTTTCTTAACAGGGAGTTGTGGTTTTAATCATGAAATCGTCAAAAGCGACTTTTAGTATACATATAGGCAGTCTGAAATAGGAATATATAAAAAGGTGATTTGAGCTTTATACCCTCCCTAGATATTTTCTTATAACAATGATGTATTTTATAATAATTTATTACTTCTTTTAAAAACAAAATTTTCAAATGATTAAGCTCTATTGGCAAACATATTAAATTAAATGCTACACTTTGATAAGTACTATAAGATACTGATTAATTATCAGTATCTTATAAGTACTGCTAAGTAATCTGGAAGTACTTACAAGATTATATCTCATTCGATTTTATTGTTCCCATGAAAGGAGAGGAAAAACATTAAAAAGTAGGTTAGAAAGAAAGTAGGCCAACAAGTGTCACCTCTTAGAATGTTTTCCACAGATTTTGAAAGCCTTGTTAATGGATATTTTTTAGAATGGAAATTATGTTATCAAGAAACAGCAGAAGTTTTGAATATAATATATTAGACGTTCACATTAACCGTCGAGCCGTATAAGAACATCACATAAAAAGATTCATTTAGTTGTATACTTTTGTATTTTTGTTTCTTGTTAACACTTTAGAACATAGTTGAAAAGTGTTTATGACATTGTTCATTCTATCTGTTTGTCCGTTTGCACAATAACTGCCGTAAGAATAACTTCATCAGAATGAAATTTTACCCTCACAGCGAAGATCGTCACATGTGTGACAATGACGTTGTAGTCACGTGACACCTGGGTCAAAATGTGACATCATATTTGTGACTTCTATGCGACGTTACGTATTAGAAACTTTGTACGTATTAGTAACTTTGTTACGTATTAGTAACTTCATTGTGACTGCATTCTGTGACGTTTCCACAATTTAATTAACACGTAACACTGTGACGACATTGCAATGGCAATTACAATGTGACGTCACAAACAAGTTAATATGCGACGTCACAAACTACCATGAAAATGATCAAAATGACTTCATAGAGTTTCGTCCAGAACAGAGCACCAGGCGCGAAGCGCCTTTAATCTCCAATCTCTAGGTGTGGTTCTTATCTTCATACTGTGACATTATTTCATTGGTCCATAGTTGGAGGTTCGAGGTTTTTGATTTACTGTTTTTATTATTTGTCCTAGCTCCTAGTGTGGCAGTTTGTTGCACATTAAGAGTTTAAGCAGTTTGGGGGAGTTGATGCAGATCTGAGGGTAACCTAGCATTTTAGCAGTTTAGGATTTTAAACATTTTGTAGAAAACCAAAGATCGCGAGTTTTCTTTAATATCAACTCCAAAATGACTTCGTTGTGACCTCAATATAACATTGCCGAGACGGACTGCGACGTCCTGTGACGTCCCAAAGTCACAGTGTGACGTAAATCTTATGTCACTGTGAAGTAAATAACTGTAAATGTGTTTACTATTTTGCTCCATCATAGAAATAGGTAAGTCATAGAAATAGGTTGATGATACAATGTTTTGAGCACCACTGTATGTGAAACAAAAATATTTCGACTTCTGATAAAATATGGTTTGTGAGGATAATTTTATCTGCACACGTATTTTAGAAATTCAAGCACAAATTCTTTTATGTGAAATTCCCAAAGTGAGGCTCAAATAATGAAGTTATTAACATTCCATTTGTAAATAAAATATTTCATTTATGACTCAACACATTCACGGTTTACCTCCGTTTACATCGTAAATTTTTAAATCGTATCTGCTACCGACATTGGAATTTTATAATTTAGTCCGGATCCTTCTCTAGCATATTTGAACAGCTTGGAATGTGTAGAAAATACTCAATTAAATGTCCCGGATCTATGCTAAAATACATTCATGACTTTAAATGGATGGTTTCGGATATTCCCAAAGTTGATAGTTTAAATTTTTACTTGGAATCAGTACTAAGCGAACAACTGAATCAAACTCAGAACGTGTAACATTTCGGTGAATAATTGTTTGGTCTCACAACTCCTTTTAAGTCTGCTTCATAAAAGATAAAATGAGTTTTTTGTATAAATTATAATTGTAAATGTTATGCTATAATGTTTGAATGCCAAGTCAACAATTATTATAATTTAAAAAGTAAGATCAATCATTCATAAAGCATTGATTGTGAAACAATTTCCAACTGAAATGCAATTTTATGTAATCATCTCTAAAATGTGATATATTCAGCACTGATATTTTTCAAATAATCACAGTACTACAGTAAATTATTATACTTGAAAACTTAAAACATGATCGAACGAGAAAATGCCAGTTACACAAAATTAATTTTATTCAAATGACGTCATTAAAATAAAAATCGTCTGCCTCTCTATGTAAAATCAATGAATATTTCATTCATATCACTTATATTCCAGACTCCAAGCTAAATAATTTTGCGTGAAAAAAAACAGGAATTCTTACTTCATAATCGCTTGATTTGATTACATTCTGTATGGTATAGCATTAAAATTAGGCTTCGTTGTAGGAATAATCAAAGTTTAGAGATCAATTAAAATAAAACATATTGTAATTTTCTTGGAAAATAATGTATATACACATATAACATGCAAAAATAAAGGGGTTTTAAGACGGATGTAGCACTCAATATAAATTTAAACGATCTTTAAATATTTACTGTTACAGAGGAAAATTGGAAGCCGTATTTTATTTCGTAACAAGTCACGTGAGTAGTAAGTTAATGGGTGTTCAGCCCCAAAGCGGAGCAGCTCTGCTCCGCTCGGAGCAACTCTGCTGTGCCTCCTCAGTAGTAGTGGGGAGGTGTTCGAACGAGATAACGCACTCTGAAAATTTTACATGATTTTCGTGAGGAGGTAAATAAGGGAATGAGTCATACTGTTGGAAAATGGAATCGGGTGGTGGGGGGTATTGATATATAGAGGAGAAGGTTATACCACCTCCTGAGAGATTGTGCAACAACTCTGAGTTCTCCAGAAGAGGAACTCGTAGAAGACTGGGGGAGATGTTCAAACGAGACAATGCACTTCGTAAATTTTTACAACATTTTAGTAAGGAGGGAAATAAAGAGATGTGTCATACCTGCGGAAAAGAAAATGATATACTTTTCAATCAGGAGGGAGTGTATTAGACATTTTCGACAAAGATTTTTCAAGAAGGGAAACATGAGTAACACATAAACTTAGATAGAGCTTACTTTTTTACACTTACCATGACTCGAAACATCTGAAAACAAAACATAAACTAAAAATTGAAATACCAGAAACTTGTTAAATAATATACATAGGTAGAAAATAAATATTTTTTTTTAGGTTTGTTTTTTCATTTCCCACCATTCACCAGGTGCAAAACACTGTCATAAACAATTTTTTTTCTTTACTTAAAGTTCTTTCAACACATGAATTTAAAAAAATATTTATTTTTTTTTTAGGTTTGTGCCCACCATCCACCCGGTGCAATACACTCACAAGCAATTCTTTTCTTCACACGAAGTTCTTTCAACATATGAATTCTTTAAAGAAATAATTTTAATCGTTTTTGGTTTGTGCCCACCTTCCACCCTGTGCAGTGCACTTGAGATATATATTTTTAAATTTTCGAACACGATTCGAACTATTCTTATTTATTTATTTATTTATTTATTTAATTTTGCGTTTGAAATTTTTGTTTTGTTTTTAACTCTATATTATAATTATATTTTTTATTATATGTTATATATGTTATAATTATATTTTTAAAGAAATAAATCGCTTTTTTTCAAAATTTTCAAAAGCGTGCGACATGAAAAACTCGTCGCACGCTTCTCAAACACATTTCTTCTGTATACATTTCGAGAAAAATAACTATAAAAAAATATCAATGCGAGAATATGCATTTCGAGAAAAATAACTATAAAAAAATATCAATGTGAGAATATGCATTTCGAGAAAAATAACTATAAAAAAATATCAATGCGAGAATATGCATTTCGAGAAAAATAACTATAAAAAATATCAACGCGAGAATATGCATTTCGAGAAAAATAACTATAAAAAAATATCAACGCGAGAATATGCATTTCGAGAAGAATAACTATAAAAAAATATCAACGCGAGAATATGCATTTCGAGAAAAATAACTATAAAAAATATCAATGCGAGAATATGCATTTCGAGAAAAATAACTATAAAAAAATATCAAACGCAAAAATTAATATGCAGACATTAAGATCAGATAATAATTGTTTTTGTGGCATTTATATGAAACGGAATTATTAAAAAAATGTTATTTAAGAAGCACATAAGTAAGAATATAGTGGTACACCGATTTATTTAAGTGATTACATGATATTTAGCACTTTCTCTTTTTTAACTATAAATTACTGCTTCGTATAACGTAACAGAACACAATGAAATGGATTCCAAATACAGTTATCTGAGCAATTGTTGCTGATGTATTGCCCACTCATTTATTCTCGCCTATTACAAATGTAATGCATAGCTTTCCGTTCATTTCCGGGGATAATGGTTCTAGAATCTAAATGGTGAACTACTGAAATTACACTTGTTTATTCCAGGGATAATTACGTAAACAATGGATCCATTGAGGAAGTAATCTTCCCAGTCCCGAATGCAAAGTAGACATATTTATTAGGAGGTAAATCTGGACTGCAATTTTTTAGAGTTACATTTTGTATAAAGACATTGGACACTAAATTAAGTTTTCGGCAAATTTACTTAACATTGTCTGTGCAGTCTGTAGCGGAAAATCTAAGCCTCGTACGACCATGACATTTGGTACACAGGTACTTTAAGACCTGAATAGCTGCACCTCGGCGTTATTTCTTATTAACTTCGAATTGGTTTTTTATGTATTTCATAGGCTCGAACTTCCTTTCTGACCGCTAAAAATTCAATAAAAGGCGAGGAGAAAAATGTGGCTTGAATTTCATTCGAGGCATGGTGGCAAGATCATAGCCAGCGTTTCGGGCGTGAAACCGGGAATTCCAGATGGATGGAGCTTTATATTTATTAGGGTGCATAAGAATTTCCGCGGAATCGCCTGTTTCATGAAAGGTTGAATATACGATCAATTGTGATTCTTATATTTTCTTGTTTTTGTGGCAAGTGCATTTCATGTGTAAGTGCATTTCATTCGTGCAATTTTTGAATCGAAATCATTGTAAATTGCGACCAAATGTAATATTTAAGTAGTGGGTGATTATTTAATTATTTATACGTAGTGGACGTTTATTTCGAACCCGGGCGACGCCGGATAATTCGTTCTAGTGCATGATATATAAAGCGTCGATAAAAATGTGAAACGTAACGCGTAATGTTTTATTGGGGATTTCATAAGTAAAGTTTGATTATTTTTTTAAATAACTGCAGAGTTTTAATTGATTTTACATATTTTTCATCGTAAAATTAAAAAGAATAAGAAATTTATGAAGGGTCCTCCATAAGGGGGCAAGTTGTGTGTACACATAATTTCCGAAGAGAATATTAAGTATTTTTATATTTTTTTGCAAATTTATTTCGAACATTCATGTGAATTTTCCAAAAAATTGGAAATAACATATCCTGAGTAAGATGTGTAAATCCTTAGTAAACACCTTAATCCCTCTGGAATGTGATGCCGATTCCATATCATTCGTCATCTAAGTTCTATCTATAGCTAATCTTACGAAATAGATGTTTAAACACATTTTTAAACCGGAAGTGAGGATTAGTAGTGAACCGCCCACCTGCTCTAAAATTTTATGTTGAATCCATATTAGTTATCATCTAAGCTACAACCAATTTTGAGCAATAAATGCCTTAAGGGAAGAGAAAAACTTTGAACCGGAAATGGAAAAATAAAAAGATGTGAAAGGTCCTTAGTGAACCGACCTAGGACCTCCAATATATGAGGATGAATCTATAACAGACATATCTAAGATATATCTATATCACATCGAGGCTTCAACATTTTTTTATTTAAAACGATAGTATGCAAAATTTTTACCAACACCAAAATTCTATTTTTCCATTTTAATTGCTTAGATTTGTCGTAGTGTATTAAGTACTGGTACCTTGCATCTGTACATTAAAAGAATATTAACATTAAGCATACATTTAAAAAAGTAATCCCTATTAACGAATAATGCATTACATTAATATTGATATATCGGAATAGAAACTGAAGACACAAAATATTGTAAGAGCCAAAATCTAAACACTTTGAATACAATATATCTCTATATAGATATATAGAGACTGGCAGCCAGACTTTTATATACACTTTGAATATAGAGAAAGTTAAAAATTAATTCCAATGTTCAAATGATTGAAGAAATTTTACGAGCTTAATGAAATCAAAATAGGTTTGTTTAAAAATATGCAACAATTAAAATATAATTTAATTAGTTTTAACTTATTTTACGGAAACTGATACGGTTTACCAAGGACTACTGACTATGGAACAAATACGGTTTACCATAATCTGTTTATAATATGTATATAGTAAAATAAGTAATTTTTATTATAAAATATGTAAGAGTTTTATTTAGCCTGTGGTATAGTTTATTTATAAATATAAATCATGCTTCTAGAAGCTATCATTTTTGTCATTTTACGAGCATCATTTAAATTTATTTTTTATTTTTTCTATTTCCATGGAAAAACACTTACAAAACGTGCGATGTTTCCGTAATAATGTAAATTCAATTAATTCAATTTGGAAAATAGATTGTATTCTAATGCAAAATAAACGAATATATTTCTGTCACCCCCAGTTCATTTAAATAAGTTATTCATTCCATTTTCATAATACAAATTTTATATTAAAAAACTGATCCCTATTATTGCTATTAGTTGTATCGCATTTTGTACCCTATGTTAAAAGTTAAAAGTGATTTTGATGCAAGATTTTATTAATTTACACTAAAGGCGCCGATTTTTAAAAATTCTCTGATATTCCATTAGTTTTCATATAAAACATTCTGTTGGCGTTTTCCAATGATGTTGAACTGTAATAACTAATTATATGCACATATGGTACTAATTATATGAAAGTACTCTTTGGCGTTCGATATATGGAAAGGATTACCAATAATTTCAATCAAATATAAATAATAATAAATAAAAAAAAATATTTAAAAAGTATGTTTTATGAAAGACAGATAATGTGTCTAATATCACATCAGTAAATTGTTTAAATGACGAACCCTATTAAATGGTATAATTAACTCTATGAATCTATAAAATTGGAAATCAGTCTGCAGGCATATTTGTGTGTTTGGTTCATCCTCATGGGAGAGCGGCTGCACCTAATTTGAAATTTTGTGGTAACCTTGTACCTATATCCCTGACTTAAAATTTAGTCTATGTTTTGAATTTCTAAGACTAAAGGTTGTCCAGATATTAATGAAAACCACATAATTAAACCTTCCATAGATATAGCATTATGCAGACGATATTTTTTGCGGAAATTTATTTGAAGAAAAATGTAGCATATTGCTGAGGAACGGAATTAAATCTAATGTATTTATAAAACAGACTTTTTTTACTAAATTTTTTCCGATTTACGTAATAAAAAAATGTATATAAAAGAAATGCCATCAAAAATGCATTTTTTGATTGGATATTAGTTTCGGCCTTCAGATTTAAAGATTCCGGAATTAATGATATTTTCATTTTCTAAAGTCATCTGTTTTATTTTGGAAATTATTTCCAAGCTCAGACATTGTGTTAAGCCAATTGTTGAAACATAATGTAAATGATACGGGCATATCTTCTAGCACTTTATTTTCGGTATATATTAATCCAATTTCGTACTTTTTGTAAATTTTCTTGCAAACGGGATCAATATGTTGTATTCTTCAGATATCCCTATAAATATAATTTTGTACAGCGAAAACGTATATTCTTATAATTATTTTTAAGAAAATTAAATTAAATATTTGCTAGAATATTTTGGATAACAATATCATCTGGAATACTATACGAATTTGCACACAATTGTAAATTTTAAGTTTCTTTATATATTCCGTACGAAGAACGTCTATACTACTAGTTTAAAATATATCCAGAGTTAAACGATTCCTGTACATAAATTGGCTTACCTATTATAACTGTATAAGCTCCTCAATAATATATTCACCAAGGATTGCAACACTTGCGCTTGATGAATGGTATTTGTGTAGTTAGTAATATTGTCATCGATTTAGGAACTTAGGCAATCTGCTGACTTCGTTTCCCCTGTTTTGAATAGACCCATGGAGAAGAGCAAGTAACAGTTATCTCCATACTTAAATATACATGAAAATCACGTGATTTATTATAAAATGTATGAGAGGTTGATGCATGTTCATTAAATGATTTTACAACATGTCTATCTATACATAACTCCAATAAAAAGTCTAAAAGCATAAATATACAATTAATCGTTAATTTGTATGACTGTAAATAGGACAGTACTAGAATGGATTACCCAACGTCGCCCGTTACCTAAATTAGTGCCTTCTACGGAAATAAAACAGGTACAGATAACACCACCCAATTTTTGAAGATTTTTGAATAAAAATCATTCCAGTACTTCATTTTTTCATGCAATTTCATGCCAATTGTACAACACTATTTAACAACGTCTCAACAAATACGTCACAGCTTTCCATAGAAAAAGACACTCTCTCAGTTGTAATGTCCTTAACACTGGAGAACATCATTCAGGGTCAGCGTTCAGATAGAATATTACAACTTTTATAGACTCGCTAAAAATTAATAAAGAATTCAGAAAGAATTATTAAACAATTATGTTTTTTAAATGCGAAGATATCACTCCTATATTCACGCCAAAATGTTGAATCGTTTGAATCTCCAATCCTACAATGCAAGAAAATAACAAGAAAGATCAATCATACAATCATACAATCATCAATCATACAAAGGTATATATAAAGTATTAATTATGAAACAGTTTCCAATTGAAATGCAATGTTATTTAAACATTTCTAAAATGCGATACTTTCAGCTGTGATATATTATTTTTTTAATTATCACAGAACTACAATAATGTATTTTATGTGAAAATTTAACTTTATTCAAATGATGTCACCGAAATATAAATACTCTGTCTCTCTATGTAAAAGCAGTGTATAATTCATTCATACACTTTTATTCCAGACTCCAAAGCTAAATAATTTTGCTTGAAAAAAATTCAGCAATTCTTATATAACTCATCTTACAATCACTTGTTTACATTCTGCATTCATTAAAATTAGGCTTCGTTGTAGAAATAATCAAAGTTTGATGATCATCTAAACTCAAAAATATTGTAATTGCGTTGGTGCAAAATATAGATCACATATTTTGCTCAAAACTTTTTTTTATATATTATATGGGATAATTTGAATATTTCCTAAAATTTTTAAGCAAGTTGTGAATTTTAACTTCGTTTAAAAAATGTATGAAAAATTGGGTCCCATAGGGAACAATGTATTTCAGTTTTTCAACCCGGGTTCAATCCAAAACTAATTGGGTTATATTATTCATTTACATTCCCACATGTCCCACAAAACGTCTGAATAACATACTAAAATTTCATTTTGATAAAGTCATTTTCAAGGCAGTTATCGTGCGAACGGGCAGACAGACAGATAGACAGAATGAATAAAGCCATAAGCACTTTTCAACTAATGTGACGTGTTAAAAAGGAAATGGCTTAAATAACACATATTTTGATTAACTTTTTAATTTTTTTAAATATGAAGGAAATATGTACGCTTTCGATTCAAAGCTCGTTGAATTGGGCATTCTTCGATATTTCCGCTGATTGTAAATAAGGAAAATTCGTTGCTACATATGGTTTTATTAGAAATCAATCCAATACATAGCTGGAATCTAACTAAGATACAAAGACAGAAATACAAAACAGAGAGGACTAACTAAACACAAAACACGAATATTACAAACCAAACAAACACAAAGAACATAATGAAAAGAGATCGAAGAAGTGGTCGCGACCTCAGAGAAAGTCATACAGGAAAAATTCTGATATTTTCGAATCACTATAAGGAACCGATTTATTTGGAAATTTCATAAAATTGTGTTTCAAAATATATTAACTACAAAACTAATTGGGAATAAAAAAATTGCTTCAATATATCTTGGGATCGAATTTAACCGATCACTACATCGAATTTCGTAGATTGCTTAAATTTTCCGCTACGCCGCCAACAGACGAACAGACAGACAACTTCTTTTATTATTACTTTCCTTATATACATAGTATAATGTATATAATGTATAATGTATAATGTATATAATGTATAATGTATACATAGTATAATGTGTATAAGGAGAGTATTGTGACTGGGTCGAAACTCGAATTCGAGTTTTCGACGGTGGAGCACGTTTCAAGCATCCCTGAACACGAATCAAACCTTATTGAGGAATTGATGTCTGTGTGTGTGTGTATATGTGTGTGTTTGTGTGGAGATGATTTCCTACGAAATAATAAAGCGATTCGAACGAAATATGGTACAAAAATTACAATTAGTGAATATTGGATGCCTATTGTTTTTAAACGCAATCAGATGTTCAGAACCCCCAAATGTTTAAATGAAATTTTGAAAAAATCATCAAAAAATCAATACTTTCAGTAAAGCTACGTAAATAATCATTTCTTATGTAATTTTTTATTAGAAAACGATTGACAAGCATTAGAACGCTAGCATAAACCATTCTCGAGATATACCACATTTTTCAAATAAATTTATCAAAAATTCACATAAAATTAAAAGAAAAAGTATTATCTATTATGAAATACGTTTACTTTTCGTATGTGGAGAAATTTGTCATCATTCTTGTGGATCTAGCTCGTTCCATTCACGAGAGAAGTTACTTTGGATAATCGTTTTGTATTTTGCCGCCATTAGTCGTTTATTTGCTATAAGATTAACCTATTTCTCTGTCCATAACGCGTTACATTTTTGGCGACGAATTGGGCGGTATATCACCTACTTGGCGAGATTTTTATACGTTGCCAAATTGATGAAAATGTTGCCAAATTGATAAAAATGACACTAAATTAATGAAAATGACTATCTAATCAATGAAAATTCAATATCTTGGAAAGAACATAACAAACGACTATAAGAACAACCCATTTCTTCGGTCGTCCGTAATGCTTAGCGAAAAATTTGGCGGGATGTTGCAAACTTGGCGACTTTTTTAGATATTGCCAGATTGATAAAAATGACTTTAAATAGGAGGCAATTCTTTGTAATAGGTAAGAGCGCCACGGACTTTTGTGTGTCTGTGGGGATGTCGGCGACCCACTTCACTACATACCATACTGTCCACTGACGCACAGATTCCGTGTTAGAGTACCAGCAACAGACAGCATGGCCTTCAGGACTGACAGAGTTCATAAAAATCCATGAAGACTGGCAAGAATAAAGAAAGGTGTTATTTACCTGGAAGTTAACGGACTTTATCTCATAAATACAACTCACACACTCCAGTCTCAGGAGGCTAATATAACAGAAGCGACATGCAGAACCTTACCATCAATTCAGGTGATTCTGTACATAGTTAGACATTTATACTGGACGGACATAATTTCAACTATACAGTTTTATAAAACGAACTAAAAGAACTCAAAAACGGATTGTGTACATAGATAAAAGTAGGTAAAATGATTGTGTACATAGATGAAAATTAATATTGGACGGACATAATTTGAACTATACAAATTTATAAAACAAACTCAATGAACTCAAAAACTGAATAATATCTAAATATTCTTCATTTGTTTGTAACACTTAACGATACATAATAATTTAGCGAATAAGCTAGCGAAATATCGCTAAGTTGGCTATATTTAGCCCCAGATCGACAAAAATATCATCAAAATTGCAAAAAATGACGCCAAGTTAATGAAAATGACTCCTAATTGATGAATTTATTATTAAAATATTTTAATATATGGACTATATTGCTTATTGAGGATGCTATCAATATTTGGTAATTGTTAATTTTGGGTTGTGTGAAATATAAGTTAATTGGGTACGAAATAGTTTTACATGTTGTCATCTGTAAATGTGCTGAATGTACAATTCAAAGTTACAGACACTGTGCCGCGGATTTTATCATCAATTTTTAAATGTGAAAGAAATAAATTCATTGCATTATATAAGGAAAGTTATGTGGTGCCCACAACAGATTTTTATATATTATAGTTAGTCAAATACATATATGAATCGCATTTCTTATTTAACAAGGAGGCTCCACCTCTTGCTCGCTACGCTCGTCAACCCTTATAACTCGCTTAGTGAATTGGGTGAGGGACTTAGTACTTAACTCGCTTCCGTTCGTACCTTCTCTTACGTAGGTATAAAATGCCTGTTGGGGGTTCGCTCCTTGCTCCCTGGTACTCACCAACCCCGTGAGATTGCTTCGTGAGCTCTTTAAACCCGGATGGCATTTACAAATGCTCATGTGCACACAATCTACTCACTCCGTTAAATCTTTGCCCGTACTGAAGAAAAAACTTCACTTCAGAAGTACATAAAAATGAAATACCTCATAAACTATATCGAAATTTAAAAAAACAAGGAACTCCATCGCGCAACGGTTCAACTATATAGGTGCATACCTGCAAAAATTCATGACCCTATTTTGTTAGTCTGTGAATAGGGTTCGAACTCGCAGTTGAAATACTTTTCCTTTGAATTTGACATAAACGATCTTTTAAACTAAAGTTTAAATCGAAACGCGGTTTATTTCAACTTGTTGCCCTAATATTTCTCTACAAATGCACCAAATTTCATGTATTTGTATGTTATAGATTTTGCGGTATGAGACAGGAAAACTCAAGGGACGCGAATTTTTGTCAAACTTCGGTGGCTATTTTTCTTCAATATAGAGAGATAATATAAATCTACAATATAATTTCATATAATAATTGTAATTACTTAAAATCAAAATGCGTTAAATTTTGTTCATTGAATTCCAATGTATGAGACAATTCATTTACTTTAATTTGGTTATCAAGATATCTATAATTTATAAATATAATTTTAAAATATGTACCATTTTTATCTTATAGTTTTTACTATTGAAGATAAATTTATTTACTTACGCTGGTGATTTTAAATATTAGTGTTCTAAATGTGTTTACTGTATTCTTTCTTTATATACTCTTTTCAAAATATTTTGATTATTTTTTAAAATTTTAAGTGCTTACGAAATACCCCTCCACATTTTAAATCGAAAGACAAATAACACTCAATATGAAAGGAAAATACTATTCAAATAATATTTTTTACAAAGCTCTTTCTTATAAAAGTGAATTTGCATGTTGTTATATTTTTCTTACAATATTTCTTTTTGTGGGCTGAGTTCCTTGATTCCATTAAATGTCAGTTACTTCGTATTTATATTTTTACTTTCCTATTTTATTTTTATGCTTTTATTTTATTACATTGGACTTAACTAGTTTTATTTGGTTTTATACTCTTATAAGTGGGTTGCGGTAAATAATTAAAAAAAAATTATTTTGGTATCCTGTTTTAAAATTCTTTCAACATTTGTAGATTTACATTTAATAGATATTTACAAGTCTAAAAATGCAAACGTTGTACAGTAAGAGATGGGTTTATTTTTTTCTGACTTGAAATTTACTTGCAAATAGCAGTATATCCGTTCTTCGTACGGAATATACAACGTAAAGAAACTTTAAATTCACATTCATGTGCAAATTCCTATAGTATCGTTGTTATTCAAAACGTTCTATTCAAATACTTACATTAATGCTCTCAAAACGAAGTTTAAGAATCTCTTTTCTAGCTATACAAAATGATCTTCACAGGCAGATCTGAAGAATAAACATCCTGATTCCGTTTGTAAACAAATTTCAGAAAATATGAAATTGAATCAATATATGCCAAAAGAAAAGCACTAGAAGATATATCCGTAAAATTTTCATTCTGTTTCATCAATTGGCTAAATATAATATAATTTACATTTTCGTGGATTAGAAGACACATCCATACTATTTATATTTTCATAGATTAGAGGATTATAACGGTGAATTAGAAGATTTACCCGTACTACAATATATGGATTTGAAAAATATTTTTCCAAAATGAAACAGATCATTAGAATTTGAAATTATCAATTATCCCCGTAATCTTTAAACCCAAAGGCCGCAATGGATATAATTTAATTAAAAATGCAATTGCGATAAAATTGATTTATATACATTTCTTTATAATTTAAATCAGAAGAGATTTCCCGCTGTATTAACTCATTGGATTTAATGCCGTTACTTAGCAATATAATTTTTTTAAATATAAATAAATTGGGTATAATTCCCTTGCTTAGTAACTTCCAGAACTGTAAGTTTCTTAGTAACTTCCAGTGGCCAGAAGCTTATGCAATCCCTGATCAAGAGTCTACAACCATCAGTAAAGTTCTTACTCGGAACTGGATATGTTTGTATGGGAATCCCTCACTCATCCATTCTGATCCGGGAACGAACTTTAAGTCTGGCATATTTAGGGGACTGTGCAAACTACTCAGAATGGATGAAACTAGAACTACTCTTCTTCATCCTTAATCGAACGGCATGGTAGAAAGATTTAACATAACGGCACTTAATCATCTCTCCATATTCGTATCCAGAAACCAGCAAGACTGGGACCGTCACCTACCGTTGTTCCTGTTGGCCTACCGAAGTGCTGTCCGTGAATCGACCGGTCATCTCCATCAAAAATGCTGTTTGGCCGAGATTTACGACTACCATGTGATCTAATGTTTGGAAGGCCATGTGATGCTCCTTCATCGCCTGATGAATATGAGCAAAATCTGTAGGCACGGTTGAAGGAGGTTCATCGTTTCGCTTGCGAGAGGATCAACATTGCTGCTGATAAAATAAAGACACAGTACGATACTAAAGCTCATAAGGTACGATTCTAGGGAGGAGACAAAGTGTGGCTGTTTAACTCCCGGCGACGACCAGGATTTTTGTCAAAACAGTAACACAACTTGGAAGGACTCTACGTTATCAAGAAAATAATAAGTAGTGTCGTTTATCGAATCCATAAATCGTCTTCAAGCAAGCCAAAAGTTGTTTATATCAACAGTTCGGCCCCATATTTTAGATCACAGAAGATTTTGTACTTCCCGGGACGTGCAGTCTTAAGGAGGGGGCAGTATTGCGAATGTGTAACATTCCCAGACTGGCGTCTCCCGTTCTGTCTTTTCGCGGAGCAACTGGCTTGATCGGGGAGTTTTCTCCAAAAGACAGCGGTACGAGCGTTCTTTCCCACGATGTCATTCTATGGTTGCCAGATTTTCGAACTTCGGAGAAGGGTTTCCAGAGTTGGCGATTTATCGCCAATTTGCGACTACCGGAATGTTCCAGAAACTTCTCAATAGAACGATTATTCTTTGAGATATAGAGATTTCCAGAAGTTTCTACAGAGGATATAAAACGACTCATGCCTCCGTTGCAGTGGAGTTGAGGAATTAACGTGACACGAGCTACATTGGACTGTGATTTTTCTCAATGTTTTGAGAATAGCAGCGGCTGTTTTGTGAAATTATTTTCATTATTTTGAGAATAATATCGCTTATTCTGTGAAATTAAAAGAATTTAAGTGTTGCTTGATTGTATATTGTTCCTTTTTACTTTGTGCTTGTGAATAAACGTAAGTTATCCAGAAACTTGGACCTATTCCTGTATCCTGCATATACACCCACGGTTCTAGAGGATATGTTCGTAACAATATTAAACTTCAAAAACTGACACATACTCTTTCTTCCGATGGGACGTTATTAGCCGCCCAGTGTGATCCACACATGGGGTGATCAACTCTTGAAAATGCTTTATGGCAAATATAGTCATGAGAAACAGTTTATACTAATCTTCAAATGTGATAAATTAATTTTTTTGAAGTTATAGATTTTATTCATATTTTAGATTAATTTTGTAAAACTTTCTTTCCGGGATGCATGCACATGTCAATGTGAGAAACAGTGCTATAAACTACAAGGATGAGGATAAAAAGGCATTGAAGAATTACAAGAATCAAGGAAATATTTGAAAAATAAACTAGCTTATTATGAGAACCAGTTATATAATCAATTTTTATTGTAGCATTAAGCTCTGTATTTTACTGAAAACGATAAAAACACGATAGTATTGTTTTTCCCCTATGAAACATGCTATTATTGCATTTATTATCAGTGTTGCATTTAACCACTTCAACGCTAGAAGCAGAGAATGTTTTGCGCCCTAAAGTTTCTTCCTGATTCTTATTTCCCATTGTTTACATTCTAAGTTCGTACCTTATTACACTATATAGCATATTTTATAAGAGCTAAAAAAGTGTGATGAATTGTGAAATTACTTGTAAACCAATCTAGAAAGTAATTTGTAACAATAATTATATACACTCTGTTGCCAAAAAATATATGTATCCATAAGAAATTGAGCTACAGCCATGAAACTTGGCATATATGTATCGTTTGATAAGATATGCAAATAAAATGATTATAATTTAGGGGAAAAAACAAAAAAAAAGGTGTTATTGGGAAATGGTGGCAACAAGAAGATACTTTCTCATAATATGTCTCCACACACACACACACACACCTCACCTCGGCCATGGTTGCTCAAGTCCTTGTTGACGAGCCGGACGGTCTGGGTCTTCAACACACCTCACCTCCCCTTAAAAACCATCAATTCGAGTTCAGGGATGGACTAAACGTGCTTTTTCGTCGAAAACTCCAATTCGAATTTTCGACCTCATCACAATATTTTCTCTATACATACTATGTATATAGGGAAAATTAAAAAAAAAATGCACAGTTTTACGTACCAAAAATATTTTAAAAGTATGTTGATGAAAAAAATCAACTTGTGCAATTTCAACAACTTACTTATCTTTTACATTTATAGTTCAAACATCAAAAAATTGCTCCATTTGGTCTGTCGCAGGAAGTCAGTCACTTTCAACATATTAGAAATATCTTATACGTATATGACCTAAGCTAAATTTTTGCTATCTCATATTATGTATTATAGTATAGAAAAAGTATTGTTTTCACAAAAATTTTGGAATTCAAGATTTTAATGCTAATATTTGTGTTTGGACTTCCTGAACAGGTTTTGACAATTTTTGGAGTGATGCGCGTTTGTCTGTCTGTATGTATGTCTGCGGTAGTATTTTTTATGGACACGGTAGCTGCTTCAAATATCAACGGATTTTCACGAAACTTTATATCCGGCTTTGTTATAGAAAAGTCTAGAATTAGACAGAATTTTTTTAAATTCGAGCGAAAAGTTCGAAGTTTATTCGAAATGTTATATTTTATTTTAACATGGCAGCATAGGATTAAATTTGACTTAATCATTCATAAAAGGGCTTATTTATAGCTCAACGATCGCAAAACATAATAGTTTCAATCATTGTTGTGAAAAAAAGCCGCGATACAATTTTTGTGTTCTTGAAGTCATTAGCTCCTCGGGGAAGGGGGAAAGTTCCCCCCCCCCCGGTGGGTACATTGTCAAGTATGGTATTAACTGAAAGATTTTTTCAAGCTTTTAAAAGTGAAGTGTAACATGTTATAATCGTGATCATTTGAACCAAAAATACAGATTTTTTCAAATTTTTTCTTGCAAAAAAATATGCAAAAATTTGAAAAAAAAAAAAATAGTACAAGCTACTTAAAATTTACCAATGGATAGAGAATTCATTTCTCCATCCGTTGGTCTCTGTAACGTTTGGCGACAAATTTGGTGGGATATAGCCAACTTGGCGATTTTTTTCTTTAAATGTTGTGAAATTGCTGAACATGTTGCAAAATAGATAAAAATGTCGCCAAATATATAGAATATGTCACCAAATCGATAAAATATATCGCCAAATTGATAAAAATGATTCTAAATCAATTAAATGTGTTTTGTTGGAAGATAGTACTGTTATAATGCTACGGTAGCGTTTATCTGTCAATCCAACCATCCTACTTGACTACACATTTGGCGACTTTTTTTCAATGTCGTCAATTGGAACAAAATATAGTCAAATAAATTAAAATGTCTCTAAATTTATAAAATGGATCTAACTTGATAAAAATGTCGCATAATTGATGAAAATTCTATACTTTGCAACGTAATGTCCAATTTCCTTGATACTCAAAGTTGCTTTGTGGGAATTATTAATTAAACATCGTAAAAACCTAGTTCTCCGTCCGTCCGTCCATAACACATGGCGAAAAATTTTGCGGGATATCGCCAACTTGGCTATGTTATTCAAATGTTGACAAATTGATAAAAATATCACCAAATCGATTAAAAATATGAAATCGATAAACATGATACTAATTCAATGAAATTAATTGTGTTTTCTTAAGAGATAGTGTTGTAATGATGTATCGATAGCGTTTGTTTGTCGGTCTAACTGTATCTGGAAAAATCTTTGCTCCCAATGTTTTTTCCAATTATAGCATGTTACGTGGTACGGTTGTAAAATTTGAAAAAAAGAAAAAAAGAACACAAAATGGATTATGGTATAAGGAAGTCGAGTTGTGCTACACTTCAGTCAATTAAGTTGTTGTTGTTGAGACCCAGACCGTCCGACCTACCAGAAAGATGTAAGGTAACTGTTTGGACGGCCGGGAAGTGCCACTCAATTTAGACCGGAACCCAGTGGGGGAGGCATCCATAGGGACCGTACCCTCCTTCCCCTACCACCAACCTCTTGGAAGGACTTACGGACCCACATGTTTAACGTGATCGCACTCCGCATGAACACGGCGGCAGTTGTGGCAGCGTGCAAATCCATTCAACCTTCGGGGACCTCGGAGGTTTTTGAAGTGTTTAGAAGGGCGCAATTACATTAAGCAATTATGATATAGATTTGTATCTATGCAAAATATTATTCCTATTCATGTGAGTAAATTTAGAGTTATTTAAAAATATGTATAGAAAATAAATTTCAGGGATACCATTGTTTTCTCATATTGCCATTTTAAACATTTAAAACACTTTTTCATTTCTTTAGAAAAGAATGAGAATGAATTTATTAATCACGAAATACATTAGAGAGAGAGTCGATCTTCATATGTTTTTTTGGAAGTAGTCACCATTAACTGCTATACACTTGGACCAACGTGGAACACGCGCTTGAATCCATTTTTCAGCATCGTCTTTCAACGGCGTCCGTCTTCTTCAAAGCGGCCATTGATGAATCAAAATGGTGGCCTCGAAGCTCTGATTTTAGGCGAGGGAATAAAAAATAGTAGCACGAAGTTAAGTTGCTATACACTTGGACCAACGTGGAACACGCGCTTGAATCCATTTTTCAGCATCGTCTTTAAACGGCGTCCGTCTTCTTCAAAGCGGCCATTGATGAATCAAAATGGTGGCCTCGAAGCTCCACCATTTTAGGCGAGGGAATAAAAAATAGTAGCACGAAGTTAAGTTGCTATACACTTGGACCAACGTGGAACACGCGCTTGAATCCATTTTTCAGCATCGTCTTTAAACGTCGTCCGTCTTCTTCAAAGCGACCATTGATGAATCAAAATGGTGGCCTCGAAGCTCTGAGTTTAGGCGAGGGAATAAAAAATAGTAGCACGAAGTTAAGTTGCCGAGGCCGTATGCAGGGTGGGGCACACATTATATTCCTTTTTGGAGCCAAATATTGGGTAATGTGAGGGCGTGCATTATCGTGATGCAAGCGCCAAGCAGATGCATGCAGCTCAAGCCGTTTTCGTCGAATATGCTCAGTCAGGATCTTCAAAACTGTCACTTAATACTGATCACTATCAGTTGTATGCTCAGACACTGCATGTTTATGAACCATTCCATGGTAATCAAAGAAAGAAATAAGCATTACTTTTCCTGCAGACTTTACAACTTTGGCTTTTTTTTTGAAGTGGGAGAACTTGGTGATTTCCAGGTTGTGCTTGCCAGTTTACTTTCAGAATCGTGATGATGTAGCCAACTTTTATCAGTAGTAATGATGGATTTCAAGTATGCCTCATCATGCTCCGCTACTTAACATATGCTGCAAAGGTGTCGGAATGAACAAGCAGGAATCTTTTTATAAAAACAACAAGTTTATTCTTAAACTGTAGAAATCCTAAAATAAACTCCATTAACGTAATTTACAAATAATAAATCAAAATGTACATGGTCCACCCTTTCCACTATCGTCTGCATCCACACACACCACGCTCAACGTATCGACTCGTATCATCTCGAACCATCTCATTCCATTGCGTGCATCGCACTTGTTGTTTTTATAACCTGGTTGCCAGCATCCTCTACCGCAATCTGCGCGGCTGCTATTTAAATTTTGACTCTTTTTTCCCCAGGGAAGACACTGCTTGAAAAATATGAAGTCAAGAATAGAAATTATTAATCCTTACAATGTTTGTTGCAATATTTTATATGCTTCTGAAAACGAACGCAAAATTTCAGAGCTGCATCATGAACAGACTCCATTTTTAGTATGTGAAAAAGAACTCGTTATACATTTAGGTTCTATTCTAGCCAAATGCATTGCCAGATTTACTTATAATTTTATTCCCCAAGCAGACGATATCCGGACTCTTAGCAAAGCTTTATTTTGCTGCCATATATCATATGCGTTTTTAAAAATAAATTAATTCTCAATCTTTTTTGACTAGACCTCGTACATTTAGTTTCTAGATTTGAAAATAAACATTTATAAATATTTTATTGACTAAATATTAATACTTCATCTGGGATATAAGAAAATTCTATTCCGTAACACCTTGATGCACAAAAAATAACTCAACCGAATTAAGTTTCTGTGACATTTCTCTGGTTCCAGTTCGTATTTGTAACGGCATCGATGAAAATAATGTCTTATTTCCAACATACACCAAATATGTTTGGAATCATCTCCTAGTGACATGTTTACCTGGAATTATAGCACTAGCTTCTGACAAATGATCTTTGTTTCTGACATTTACCTCACTATCATCGATTTGAGTGGTACGGCACTATTGTTAAGTGCTACACGAGGTGTGAAGGAAAGCCATGAACAGGCAAATAACTCGAGAAGTACTAGGGTTAACTTGAGCAGTGTTTTGCTAAAGAGTAGTACAGTGACACTGCGCCTTTTTCATTTGCGAAAATAAATAAGTCAATGATTAGAATATTTTTTCAGTGTATAGTTATAACTGTTAAATAAAATTTTCAAAAGATAAAAACATAAATAATGTTTTCACGACAATATGCAAAATATGTGATGTGGACAGTACATGACTTTTCCTGCAGATTCAAATTCATTTTCTCTTTATTTCGTTATTAATTCATTAAATAAAGTTTAATTGCAAAAAATAACACGCATAATTATTTGAAATGCCCCGGAATTTGTATTTTTAATTCAATTTCAGTTCCCATTTGGTAACTGGACATATTTTCAAAGGCGACATAGCAAAATTGAAAGAAACTTTTTCGAGAATGACCTTTCCTAGAATAGTGGGGTATATATTATTCTTTTCATCGTTAAATATTACGTAAACAAGTATTTCATTGGTACATTTGAGCATGCTTAGTATTTTATTTTAGATTTTGACGACTTTTGCTTGCCATTTCGTGAAAAGGATTTTTTTGGAGGTAAATCAATAATTCATAGACACAAAACGAATTGTGCACGTTTCACTAAACAAAAGGGTTACCCTGAGTTGATTAGATTTTGATACTATTCGGGAAAACAGAACCTGCCTGATTTGTGAAATGGCCCGCAAAAATCATCAAAATCTAAACGAAAAGACTACCTATGCTCAAATATATCAATTAAATGCTTGTGTTATACTTGACGATAAAGGGAGTAAGATCAACCTTATAACTTTAGGACTAGCCGTTCTCGAGATATTTTTTTTTTTGCATTTTCGCTAAGCCATTTTTGAAAATAAGTCCAGTTACCAAGTGAAAACGAAAATCGAATTAAAAGTGCGAATTCAATGTAATTTGAAATAATTATGCATGTTATTTTGTGCAATTAAACTCAATTTAATGAATTATTGAAGGAATAAAGAGAAAGTGACTATGAGTCTGTAGGGAAGGTCGTGTGCTGTCCACATTAGATTATTTTACTGATAAGAACGAAGTGGAGTAGATAACTTACCACCGTTCTGGAACTAGCACGAGGTTTATTTGTGAATCGTTATCCGCCATGGAAAGGATATCTCAGCCTTTTTAGTGTAGAATTATTTTTTGCAGTTCTTGTTCGCATTGTTGTGAATAATAAAAACAAAAACGTTATATTTTTCTAAAGGAGTTAATATATTTATTTTGAAGTATTTTTTGAATAAATGTTATTCTTTAAATAGAAGTTAGGCTGTGTAGTAAGTATGCTGTGATAGAATTGTAGTCAATTGTAGCTTTGTAGTCAACGGCATGTTGTTACAGATTTTAAAGTATTTTTCGAATAAGTGTTATTCTTGGGATATACGTTAGATTATGTAATAGAGGCTTTGTTAATGCTGATGCGAACTGAATTAGTATTTTTGTTACGATAGATTTAATAATTTGATTCCGTGAAGGGACTATTGGAGGCATATTTGGTAGTTTTCGGTTTCTTGAGAAGTGCTACTATATGAGGTGCTGCTCTCTGTTATATTACAAGGACGTTTTCTAATGGAGTCACGGAAATGAGAGAGATTATACAAACAGGGGTAACTAACTGCTCGGTTTATGTTTCGGACTTAACAAATGGTTTTAGTTAAGTATTTTAAAAATAAGGACAATGGAATAGGAGTAAAATGAAACTTCAGTTCTTATTTTAAATAATTCAACTCTTGCAAAAGCATGAATGTTCTTTATACTGGAATGGAAAGAACAGGATTTAATTTTAGCATTGGACTGTGGAGAGCGCGTTTTGTGTATCTCATTGTTTTTGAATTTAATTCTATTCCATGTTTTAGTTCAAGGTCTTATTCAATTTTACTTATAAAGTTGAAGGTTAATGAAAATCATAGATCATCACAGCTTTATAGATGGGTTTAATTGAGTGTCTTAAAATATGAATAAAATGTATCGTTTTCTTTTAATTTAAATAATTCAACTCCTCTTAGAATTTTTTTTATGGAATTTACAAATAAAAGTGTCATTTTTATAATACCTTATGTTTAGTAACTGGTTCTATCAGAAAAGTGTTACTTGAAAGTAGCAATGTTGTATTTAGTTTTACGTTAAATAACGCCTATCTCTAACAAAGATTTGACAAACGTATTCACGCATTCGACTTCAAATTTCTTAATGAAAATTTTAGGTTTAAAAACCATTTTAACTTGTTTCTTTATTCTCTTTTTAGTTAAACTACGGTTACGTATTTCATCGACGTAATAAAATTCTATCTCTATATCGTAAAACATTGCTACTGCATTACCATAGTTCGATTCCAATCGATTCACTGTCACGTCCATTTCGGTGATAAATATCCCAGCAAAATATCCTAGCGAGTTCACCCAATAATAGGGCAGTAAAAATGAAAGTATTGGACAAGAGTTTATATGTATTATCACTTTGTATAACACCTCACTCAATAAGTCTCCGGTCTGACACATATATGACAGCACTGTTGACAGACCCATATGATTTCTGGATAGTACCATCCTTCAAACGACACATGTCAAAATTTCATGATATTCTGACATTTAGTTTATAGGTTACAGTGGTTTTAGTGACCCCAGTTTTGTGATTATCAAAACAATGGATAAAAAAGAATTTCGTGTGTTGATTAAACATTGTTTTTTGATGGGGAAAAATACTGTTGAAGCCAAACAGTAACTTGATAAGCATTATGGAGACTCTGCACCAGGGAAATCAGCTATTATTGACAGGTATGCTGAATTTAAACGCGGTCGTACAAACACCAATGATGCTGAACGCTCTGGTCGCCCAAAATCGGCAGTTGTTCCGGAAAACATAAAAAAAGTCCATAAAATAGTTTTGAAAGACCGTAAAGTGAGGTTGCGTGAGATAGCTGACACCTTAAAGATAGCAGAAGGTAGTGTGTTTACAATTTTATACGAAAATTTGAGCATGCTTAAGTTGCTTTCGAAGTGGATGCCGAGTTTGCTCACACCGGACCCAAAACAACAACAATTCGTCGACGATTCAGAGCGCTGTTTGGATCTGTTCAAACGAGATAAGAAGGATTTCTTGCGTCGGTATGTGACAATGGATGAAACATGGATACATTACTACACACCTGAATCAAAAAGATGCTCCAGGGAAAGAAATTTGGCTCAAATGAAGAAGTGATTGCCGAAACTGAGGCCTATTTTGAGAGCAAAATAAATCGTTCTACGAAAAAGGCATCGAAAAGTTAGAGGAGCGCTGGAATGAATATATCACTCTCCAAGAAGAGTATGTTGATGAATAAAGTCGATTTTATAAAAAAAATTGTTTTTCTTAGTTAGACCGGAGACTTATTGAGTGATGTAGTATATATGTTTAATTTAGAAATGTGTACAAACGCAAAGAATCTGCATGCGTTTCGCTGTTAACTGGGGGTGAGGGGGTGGCATTATACTGATGATAGAATGAGAGAGAGGTCCATTGCTGACCCACTGAATATGGGATAATTTTATTTTATGGGTAGACTTTTATTTTATGGGGTATAGATTAGCCACATAAATACATTACCAGGGCAGGTCTGATAGTCCCACTTCTAACAGGAGGAATTATTCAATTGCTTGGTAAAAATGCTTAATTCTCTAATGAAATATTATGCATAATGATATTTCTATAAATACTTTCCATACTTCTTAATATGCATAATGCTTTTTTTAATAATTCTACAGAATGTTATTTGTGGTACACATTGATTATTATTTATTATTGAATTCATTAGGTGTAATTATAACTTAGTTTAATTATTTTATTTTAAAAAATGTTCAATTATTTTATGGAAGGCGCATGTAGGACATTTTACTATTTATTGATATATGGAAATTTAAACGTGTTAGATGAAGTAAATATTCACTTATGACAAATGTGCCCAGATAACAAAAGCAGTGTTTTAAGAAAGTGCTGCCAAAGACTATTAATGCTAAAATAATGCGTAAACGTGTAAACGCATATAATGCCATCATAGAAACGTAGGATATACAAGCAATGTATTGTTTACTTTCCAAGCCTTTTTTGTTAAGCAATTTAGCAAATTTGGATACAATTGAAAAGTAGAATGAAAAGTAAAACCGTATTTTAATAAATACCCTAATTAAAAAAGAATGTATTGAGATGTGAATTACAAACCTTCAAAAACTAAAGTGGTATTCATTTAAAAAGATTGCATTTATGGATGTCTAAATATAAAAAAAAAACTGATTTTAGTGAAGGAAATGAATATAAGTTAATAAAAGAAATAATTAATTAGAGAAATATTTTTTAATAAATTCAGACATTTCGCACCGGGTAAAGTAAATCTGGGTCGCTTGACCTTGGCGATGAACTCGTTGATCTTGCTTGAATTTGGCAAAATATCGCTGACTTGGCGACATTTGACGAATTCTAGAAATTTCTCAATTTTGTGGATTAGCTAATAATTTCACGAGTTGCCTGATTTTTTCAGAACTTTCCTCAAAGGTTATGGTATATAAGCTCCCTATCGTTCAGTTAGGTCGTAGACGTAATATAAGTAAAAGTATCTTCAGAACTCAATACAGAATCCAATGTATAATTTCTCTTTTGATTATATATACCCTTTAACTTGTATTATAAAACAATACTGATAGAAATGTGTAAAATATTTATGTTTTAGATCTGCAACACCTGTGCATCGACATCTGCGCTATACGTCAGTATTCGCTTATCGCTTGTGACGTACGCAAACTCACCCGATGGTGTGACTATAAACGTTACGTATCCAAACACTTCGTTGTCGATAACTTCGTTGTTCACAGTCCGATTTGGACGATATAAACTGTATTCCATTTATCTACCAAAACTTGAATATTAAAGAAAATAGTAAAATAAAAAAATCTCAAAATATATCTCGAGGAACTTTGAACCATCGCCCCCACACAACGAATAACAAAACGTTCTTATTCGAAATATGCGATGGTAGTCAAGTAACCAAGTTACTCTCTAAGTATTTTTTATGAAATTATCAATATCATGGACGGACGCCTAAAATTTCAGATTCATACGACGAATATAAAATAAATTCAAAACATGGTTGAAATGTCTTCGAAAGTGTTGAAATTCTATTTGAAATATTCTCTTTCTTTTGCATTAACTTTCCCGGAGCTGCTCTTAATGCGCTCAAGGCAAAGTTTTAGTTATATTTTCAGTTTCTGTTATCTTAAAAATAGTGTATTCCGAAATCAAGTATACACAGAGCTTCATTATTACTGTATAAACATAAAACAGAGAATTTTTCTTCTGAATTCCATGACGCAGAACTTTGAAGTAAATGGCGCAGGGACATGTGATGTTGTTAGCACATGCAGTGCTCATTAAAGAAATCTCTCCATAGATGCTTATCGTCATTTTAAGGATCTCTCGATAATCACGTTCACGGTTATATATTGCTTTCGCGTCGGAACTTCATTCTTAGTAAAAGTTTATAAATCGTGGTTTTAGTTTTTAAATTTTTAAACATCGTTCCGGGCTTTTGTTGGCCGTTATCACCAAATTATCTGAACCAGCAGCGTCAAAACATATTATTTATCGGAATATCTATTTGATAATGTTAGTTTTTCCTTTCTTATATATATAGTATAATGCATAGGGAGAATATATTGTGTTGGAATGGAAAATTTGAATTCTAGTGTTCTACAAATTTACACGTTTTAAGCATCCCTGAACTCGAATCCAGCGTTTGTGTGTGTGTGTGTGTGAACGCGCGATACCTCGCGAACAAATGCAGAATTTAGAACGTAATTTGGAATTATTATTTCATTCACTAAATACTGAAACACTCTTGATTTTAAACGTGATCGACAATTCAAATGTTTTAATGATTTTTTTTTAAAACATAAAGATAGACATTCAATAAAGGTAAATAAATAATTATTTTGTGCATAATTTGTC
Source organism: Amaurobius ferox (assembly GCA_951213105.1). Classification (NCBI taxonomy): domain Eukaryota; kingdom Metazoa; phylum Arthropoda; class Arachnida; order Araneae; family Amaurobiidae; genus Amaurobius; species Amaurobius ferox. The sequence continues at coordinate 15,097,150 of OX578144.1, forward strand.
GTTGGAAAACTGATTCCCTAAATTTTGGAACGCAATACTAAACCATTTTCATGATACTGCATGCAATTACAAAAAAGTTACTAAAGTTTAGATAAAATTAAAAAAATTCGTAAATATCGTAAAATAAGCTCGCTTTTCTATGTGCTATAGCATTCGGCAAATCTATTAACATTGATTTCATAGATCTAACTCGTTCCATTAATGAGAAACGGTAATTTTTGCAATAGTTTTACATTTTGATGTCAATCAATTCGCCAATTATAATTTATTATGTGGGATGTTAATTAAATGTCAATTGCATTTTGATATGACCTTTGCAGGTGAGCATGAATAAGTCATTCTGCGTTGATCAATAACATCGCCAAAGCCCCAAATTATATTTTACATACATTTAATTTAATGATAACATTGTTGTATGATTTTATTTATTGATACGTAAATTTGATACGTAATTTGATATGTTTTATTGATACGTTTTATTATTGATATATAAATTTACAAACGGTAGAATGTTTCGATGTGTGTCATACTAATGGGATTCGGCTTTTCAAATTAAATTACGGAAAGTTAAATGCATTATTGACAGTTAAATGTATTATTGGTTGTATGAGAAACATGATAACATGATTAGAATTGAGATTATCTAGGGAGAGATCAAAATAGGAGCTGGATTTTGTTCCAGAGGTGTTATATAGTGTTCATGCGGGCTAGGCCAACATTTATATAACAATTTGCACAAACCACACTAAAAGTTGAGACGGAACTCTGCTGAGCTGAAAAAATCAATGATATGTTCCATAAAAATGGAGTAATGCAAGAAGTTGAGATATGTTCAGAATATTCGAAAATCACTACATTCCAGGCTGCAAACACAAAACTCAACAAATCTAGTCTTATGCAACTGAAGCAAAATATTCCCGAATTCATCATATGTGAATTCGGTAAACTGTCTGTGACGTGCATAACTCAACTGACATGTAGGCCGCTGAAAGGCGACACACATTAATTCAAAGTTCAAATAACAAAGGCGAATTCCATCATACATATGAATAAATTGTTTTCAGGATTAAACTAATAATTTTATTAAAAATGTAAAAGTATGTACAAGTATATGTGCAGGCGTCATATAAATAAGTATTTTAAATCTTCTGACTTAGTGGGCATTCTTGCCTTCGGAAATAGTCATTTTTCCGGATATATTGTGAAAAGTCAAATGTTACTAATTGATTTTGATTGAACTAAATGGCATTTTACTCTTCCATTGAAAATACTTTAATCAATGCTTTGGATATACTTGAGACTGAAATGATTAATCAAATATATAATACTTTTGGTAATATTCTTGACCTTGTTGTTTCCAATGTTCGTACTTTTTCCACTGATGTTTTTAAATCTATTGACCCAATTGTCTCTGAGGACCTGTACCACCTTGTCTTGATATTACTGTCTCTATTAATGCTTCTAACTGTCTTTATTAATGTCTCTATTAATGTCTATATTAATTACTGTCTCTATTAATTTGTTTAAATAAGTTTTTTTGATTTTAGTAGAGTTGACTATCTAATTGTTTTTTATGATATTGATTGGAGCCCTTTATGTCGTTTTAATAATATTGATTGTGCTGTTTCATACTATTTGGTATTATAAAGGGTGTTATAAACTCCCATGTTCCTGTCAAGTACTACTCTAAAAGAATCCTGTTTGGTTTACTACTGAAATTGAAGTTAAACTCAAAGTAAAATATCATCACATGTATAAAATGTTGGATGATGCTAAAGACTATGAATTATTTAGTGAATATAGGAAAATGAGTAAATTAAATATTGACCGTGATTATAAAAATTATATCTGTGCCCTTGAAGCTGACTTTACAGATGACCCCAAAATTATCTTTAAGTACTCTAGTCGTGATGACATTAAGAAAACTTTATGAATTTTTACCTTGATAATAGAAAAGTTAATGATTCTCGGTCTATTGCTAATGCTTTTTCCGACTACTTAAGCTCAGTTTTTGTGGAAAGTAGCTTATTAGATAAATCTCTGTGTATTCCTGATACTATAGATGCTAACTATGCTGGTGATTGTGTTAATATTCTTCATATTAGTATTACTGATGTGCTAAATGCTATCAAGCAATTAAAATCTTCTAAATTCCTAGGTTATGATAATGTTTCTTTGTTTATTGTTAAGGGTTGTTGTGAGTCTTTTGTTTATCCACTTTTAATTTTATTCTACTTGTTCTTGAAATACACGTCTTTTGCTAACTTATTTAAGTCTACTAAAATTTTGCCTGTCTTTAAAAAAGTTGCAGAAAATGTTAAATATGACAGACTAATCGCTATTTTATCTCTATTTTCTAAAAAATTTGAAAGTTTTATGTACAATGAAATTTACAATCAGGTAAAAAACAATATTTCTCCTTTCAACACGGTTTTGTATCTAAACGTAGTACTGTTACTAATTTGCTCTGCATTTGCAATGGAATTGTGTGTTCCCTTAAGAATAATAGCCATCTGGTCGTTCTCTATACTGACTTCGATAAAACTTTTGACAGAGTTGATATTGGTCTTTTAATGTTAAAATTGCATAAAACGTGGTTCAGTTTGGACCTTTTGAATTGGCTGTTTTCATTTTTAACGATGAGATCTCTTACTGTCACCTATTATTCTGCTTACTGTCACCTATTATTCTGCTTACTGTCACCTATTATTCTGCTGTGTCATATTCTTTTTCGAATGGATCCGGCGTTCTTCAGGGTTTGAACCTGGGACCGTTATTATTCCAACTTTTTGTACATGACATTCCTACGGTGCTTCAATTTTCAAGTTGTCTTGTGTTTGCTGATGATCTTAAACTCTATAGGTGTATTGCAACTATTGATGATTGTTACAAATTATAATTTGATCTTGATCAACTGTATCTCTGGTTCGTGAATAATAAACGAAAGTTAAATATTTCAAAATGTAATAATATCAGCTTTAGTCATAGGTACATAGGTATACTAAAGTTTATTTTATGTACTGTATTAACTGTGAATTCCTCACTCGTGTGAATAGCTTCAATGACTTGGGCATTTTATTCGATTTTGAGTTCAAATTCAATTTACACATTCAAAATGTTGTTTTTAGAGCTTATAAGGTTTTGAGCTTGGTCACAGCCGGTCTACACACAGGTCGTGGTGCCACTGAAGAGAAATTGTCGTAACGTCACGGTAAGAGGGGAGCATTCGGAAAGAAGAGAACAAAACTCCAAGCGCGGTCAGCGTCCCTCGTGGAATGGTTGATGATTGCAAAACGTTTTTGAGGTTTTCGGAATGTCCTATGAGTTTTATAGCATCGTGTTTTGTGCATAATAAGTTGTTCTTATGTTTTATTATCATTTAACTAACGTTCATGGGTGTTTTAGAGCCATTTTTAAACAGTTTATATCTGCGTAATTATCAATGCCTCGCATGTGTTCCGTTCCTGGTTGCCGATCGAACTATACGGCAATTTCTAAAAGTATAATGACTTTTCAACAAGAACAGCAAAACAACAGCCTGCCAACTTTAGAAGATATCAAGGTTTATTTTTGTACTATTCAAGGAGAAAATTGGACCCACGTTTCAATCGATGACAAGCTTATCTTTTTAAAGTTCGCATTAATGCATCATCTGTGCCATGTGTTATTGCGAGTATCAGCATATGCCAAGGAAAAACGTTCAATGTATTTTTGAAAATCTCGCAGTGAGAAGCAGCTACAAAAATGTGAAATACAATTTAGCCTAATTACAGATAAACGTGATCTGGATTTATTAATAAGTGCATGTGAAACTGTGCATTCTACTCCATCACAACTTAATTATATCGAAGCCGCAGTGAAGCTGTTGGAGAAACAGAAGCAGGTATGTTTAGAAATTTGCACCGCCAAATTAGACTTTTTAATTGAACAAGTAAAACTGCTAGAAAAACCAAAAAATCAGCTTCGATTTTCACAAGAACTGTTTATTCTATGCTTTAAAATATACTTATCTAGTTCTTCGTGCTATAAGGCATTTAGAAATTCAAAGGTGTTGACATTGCCTCATGTGAGAACATTAAGTAGAATTTCAAAAAAGTTAAATGTGGATTCAGATTTTTTTTAATCCGTGTAATAGTTATTTAAAACGTAGGGTATAATTTTTAAACGAAGACCAAAAATTTGTCTCTCTCTTAATTGATGAGATTTATATTGATCCTAGGTATACGTTTAAATGTGGTAAAGTTACCGGTGATTGTTGTGATAGTAATGAAAAGGAAAAACTGTCCAGGTGTTTTTGATTACATCTATGTTTTCGAATTATAAAGACGTAATAGCAATTGCTCCAGTTTCAACATTTACGGGACAAAAGCTCTCTAATTTGGCATCTATGTTAATTTGCAAGTTAAAAGAACTTGACCTTAATGTATTGTCTGTTATTACTGATAACAACAATATTGATAGAAGCATGTTTGCTTTTTTTAAGAAGCACGATAGATTTAATGATAGATATAATCCAAATAATCCTGTTATACCTCTGTATTTGATCTATGATCCTGTTCATTTATTACAATCTATAAGAAATAATTGGTTAAATGTAAAAGACACTAAATTGCAGTACCCTGATTTCCAAAATAATGAAAACCTTAAAGAGGCAATTTTTTCTGATTTACGGAATTTATACAATTTTGAAAAAAATATACTCCTTGAATTTTCCCACGTGTTAACATTAAAATCATTATATCCATCTAACATTGAGAGGCAAAAAGTATCCCTTGCATTAAAAGTATTCAATATTCAAAACTCTAATATTTATTAAATATCAATTGAAGTGATTTTTCTCATCAGCAATGTGAAAATATTTCAAATATATGTAAAAATAGAATTGTAACACAATATATTTTTTCTATTATACATATGGTTGTAGAAATTTTGATGTCATATTAATTGCATTGTTTACAGTAGTAGAAAAAAAAATGAAAGCTACTTAATATTCATTAACGCTGGGTTTGTAACTGTAAAAGGATCTAGATTATATATAATTTTGTAATCATTTAGACAGAGTAGTTCTTGTTTTGTGGAAGCTCTAGTAAAAAATATATATACCTCCCCCCCCCCCTCCCATCTAAGTTTAGATAATCTTTATGAAATTAACTGTGCTAATATTTAGGCATAGAAATGAGTAAAAGTGTAATTATTTTGAAATATTTTTTAACTTTCAATTTGCAAGTTTTCCCGAGTTAGCGAGAGTTCCCCTTCTAGCGTCACGTCTTGATTCTGGCGCCACGGTCTGAGTGTAGACCGGCTGTGGCTTGGCTTTGTTTCTGGAAGACTAGAGATTTTAATAATATTAATATTTAATTCGCTTATTTGATTCTATTGTTCGATTATTATTGAAATACGGTTCTTTCATTTTGCATCCTTATTATAGTGATTCAGTTCATGTGATTGAAAAGGTTCAGAATAAGTTTGTGAGGTTTCTTTATATCAAGGTCAGTGGTTCATACTCCGGTGACATTTCCTCCGTGTATCTCAGGGACTTGCTTGGTATTAATTCATTAAAATCTCGGCGAAATATGTTGTATATGGTGTTTATTAGGCAATTACTCAACAATCAGATTGATTGTAGTGCGCTTTTAAATGATATCGATTTTTATATTAGCAGACCTAGTTTAAGATGTTTTGCGTTATTTCACATTCCAGCTAATGTTAATCATAATTTTTTGAGAAACTTCACTGTTTTTAAATTTTATGCGTTAATTAATTTATATGTTCTAATAGTATTGATTTGTTTGCTATGCCAGAATTGTTTTTAAAAATGAATTGTTTGAGGATTTTACTTTGTATATGGATCCCTATACTGTGAACATTGTAATTGGACTTGTTCCGTTATCTATCACTGACAGAAATAAATAAATATTATGTTGATCGTCTCAAGGGGACAGACAGGCGAAGGATAAACATAGGTAGAGATATTGATATGAGCTCGCGAAAACTTTGCACACTGTGGGCTCGATAAGGATCAACATTGCGTACCTTCCCTTGACCTCATGTACCTTTTCTTGACAGCTGAAAGCCATTTTTTTTTCATTTCAGACAATCGAAATTATCTGTTAAAGCACACATCTAAAGTCATTCTGCAAGTAAGGTCGATTTTGATAAAAAGTGTTATGGCCATGTTGGGGGTAGTGAAATCATACATTGGTAGCGAATTAGTTTGGGTTAGCTCCGCCTTAGTCGCTTGTGGTCTTAGCCGATTGAGAAGTTCGGTGCTTCTGCTCAGATTGCCCGCAATAAATTTTGTCATAAAGTTCATTGTAATGGAGATACTTTTATGTCGTTCTCCCGTCAGTCTGTCGCGATAGTTTGTTTCCCTAACATCAAAGTACTGCACTTAATGACACAGTGTCTGAATACTTTGAGAGTATAATGTATATTGTATAGAGATACGGATATACAAACAGACAGACAGTCACACGATAGTCACACGATCATACACATTAAGACATCATGTTAAAGCGACTGTATTTACATTCTAGAGGGCCCAAAATGTTCAGATCCGCCAAACTCTCGACTTTCAATTTTCGACGCTAATTCCGATACTTTCTTTATATACTCAAACACACCGTACACATATTCATTTCCGAGAATTCCAACAGTCTTTCCAACTGTAAATAATCAATCCTTTCGAAACTAGAGAATTCCTTTAAAATGTAGCATCGAATTCGACTTACAACATTCTGCATCTTTTCCCAAGTTATAAATGTTAAATGAAGTGTTACCCCTCTTAAATGAGAAATCCAATAGGTAGTGATTAAATATTTGCAAGACCTTCTCTCTGTCGAATGACTTTTCCCTTTGTCAATCTTTAATGCTTGAGAAAACATTCATTTTGTAGTTTTATTCTTAATTGCCGATTTTTCCGTTTTCTTTCTAAGATCCTGTCCAAAATACATTGCATTATAAGTTTTCTATACACTTTTTCGATTTAATTGTCTTTAGTATTCTTGACCTGAAAAAATATAAGGTCATTTATATGGTAATTTTGACGTCTGGTGATTTCTAGAAGTTTCCACTTTTAACGACAGATGGCGTGTGAGAATCCCTATTGGTTAAAAAATTCCAATCTTTCCTCATTATTAATTTTTATTACTTTCCTTATATACATATTGTATAAGGAAAGTACTGGAACAGGGTCGAAAATTCGAATTCGAGTTTTTGACGGGAGAGCACGTTTCAAGCATCCTTGATCACGAATCGACAATTTTGAGGTGATGTCTGTGTGTGTGTGTGTGTGAAAGTATGTCTCTGTGTGTGTGTGTGTCAGTGAGTCTGTGGAGACGATATCTCACGAACAAATGGAGCGATGCGAATGAAATTTGGTACAAAAATCACAATCCATGAATACTGGAAGCCTAATGTTTTAAAACACAATCAAATGCTCAAAACCTTCCTAAATTTTCGAGTGAAAATTTGAAAAAATCATCAAAAAATCTAAACCTTTAATAAAGTTACGCAAATAGACATTCCTTATGTAATTTTTCCTTAGAAAACAATTGACATAAATTTTAGAACGCTAGCATGAACCGTTCTCGAGATATTGCATATTTTTCAAATAATTTTTTCAAAAAGTCCCATAAATTAAAAAAAAATAACTGTTAAGAAACATGGTCACTTTCCATATGTAATATCACGCGATGAATTCGGTGACATCATTCTCGTGGAACTAACTCGTTCCAATCACGAGAAAAGATACTTTGAGTTATACTTTTGTATTTGAACGCCAATAGTCATTTATCTGCTGTAAGAATAACTTATTTTTCCTCCATAACACTTGGCGAGATTTTGGCGACGAATTTAGTGGAATATCGCCAACTTGGCGACATTTTTAAATGTTGCCAAATTAACGAAAATCTCGCCAAATGGATAAAATTTACGCTAAATCAATGAAATAACGACAATTCAAGAAAATTCAATATCTTTGAAAGAATATAAGTATCTACTATAAGAATAACATTTTTACTTTCCTTATATACATAATGTATAAGGAAAGTATTGTGACGGGGTCGAAAATTCGAATTCGAGTTTTCGACGGGAGAGCACGTTTCAAGCATCCCTGATCACGAATCAAACATTTTTGAAGTGATGTCTGTGTGTGTGTGTGTGAAAGTATGTGTGTGTGTGTGTGTGTGTGTCAGTGAGTCTGTGGAGACGATAACTAACGAACGAATGGACCGATTTGAACCAAATTTGGCACAAAAATCACAATCCATAAACACTGGAAGCCTATTTTTTTATACGTAATCGAATGTTCAGAACTCCCTTAAATTTTTGAATGAAATTTTGAAAAAATCGTCAAAAAATCAAAACCACTAATAAAGTTACGCAAATAGACATTTCTTATGTAATTTTTCATTAGAAAACGATTGACATAAATTTTAGAACGCTAACATGAACCGTTCTCGAGATATTGCACATTTTTCAAAAAAATTATCAAAAGATCATATAAAATAAAAAAAACATATTTCCTATTGAGAAACGTGTTCACTTATCATGTGTAAAACCATGCGATAAATTTGTGACATCATTCTCGTGACATCAAGCTCTTGTACCATTCATGAAAAAAGATACTTTGAGTAATACTTTTGTATTTGAACGCCAATATTCATTTATCTGCTGTAAGAATAACTTATTTTTTCGTCCACAACGCTTGGCGAGATTTTGGCGACGAATATGGCGGAATGTCGCCAACTTGGCGACTTTTTGAAATGTCGCCAAATTAACGAAAATCTCGCCAAATGGATAAAAATGTCGCTAAATCAATAAAAATGACGACTAATTGTCGAAAATTCAATATCTTGGAAAGAATATTAGTACCTACTATAAGGAAAACCTATTTCTTTTACTGTAAAAGTAGTAAATTCATTACATTATATAAGGAAAGTCATGTGTTGCCTACATCAGATTTTTTTTACTGTAAAAGTAGTAAATTCATTACATTATATAAGGAAAGTCATGTGTTGCCCACATCAGATTTTTTTTAACTGTAAAAGTAGTAAATTCATTATTATATAAGAAAAGTCATGTGTTGCCCACATCAGATTTTTTTCATGTAATCGTATGAAGTACTGTGTTTCCGAAAATTTTCGAATTCGAGATTTTGAAGAGTACCCATGTTTTAAGACTTCTTGAATCTATTTAAAAAAACTTAAAAATATGCCCATCTTCGTGTGTATGTGTATGCAATTCCAAATTATTAGTGTTTTTTAGTAATTCAAAATGATTAACATCATGCCAAAATCGAAAAATGTGTCTAAATACAAAATAGACTTTAAAATAAACGAGAGATAGATACATAAAAAGAGTGAGGAAGATAGAGTGATGTACGCATATTTATAAAATAATAAATATTTGAACGGTGCCAAATAAATTAAAATTTCTTGAAATGTCCCTAATAAAATGAATGGAATTAGATGCAAAACACGGAACGTAGAGATAGCCCAGTTGTTATAGCAGGAGGATAAAACATAGTGGTACCAAGCTCGAGCCTCGACGCAGCCCAAACTGACACCGTGTCTATGCGGAGTATGGCCACGGTAAATGTTCAGATCCGAAAGTTCACAAAAGAGGTGATGGAGTAAGAGAAGGATAGTATGATCCCTTCGTTTGTCATCCCACTGGGTTCCGATCTAATTTGGGTGGTGTAAGGTAAGTAATGTGATCAGCCTCTTGTGATGCACTGGGACAACATGTCCTAGCGTCAAAATGGATCATGCTTTGGTTGCTAAATTAAGCGAATGAATATGCTTAAAAAAATCAAGTGCTTAAAAAATACATTCGAAATATTTGACAGTTAACATTTAAGGTTAGCGCTTTAGAACATCGATTGCGCCAATTCAAAGCATTATATGTTACCGCTAATATAGATGTCATTAAGTACATATTTGTTTTAAAATTAACAACTGTAATTTAAAAAGTATAATCCTTTTAATTCAAAGAGGGCAACATAAAAAAACGGATGTTGGCAGCACACAACTTTCCCTACAGACATAAAGTCATTTTATTTTTCTATTTTTAACAATTTATTAAATTGAGTTTTATTGCACAAAGGAACACAAATAATTATATGAAATTACACTAAGACAGGTTCTTTTTTTCTAATCGTACTAAAATCGAATCTGCATCAAGATCGCTCATAATTGACTTATATCCAAATATTATGAAATTCGATCAATTAGTTTTTAAGGTAGAGTGGACAACATGCATTGCTCAGACAGACACACACACACACACACGCACATACATACGTCGTGCTAAAATAGTGTTTTCGGATTCTAGAGTACTCAAAACGTGTAAATTCGTCCAAAATTTGAGTTCCGATTTTTGATACGATTCCAATACTTTCCCTATACATTACCATGTATTGTAGGTAAAGTACAGTCAACCCCCCCCCCCTATAACGCGATTGATTCATACGGCATTATAAAAACTCAGATTAGTGCAAATCAGATTAATTCGTATCGTGTTATATATGGAAACCGCATATCGTGTTGTATGGAAATCCCGTTATAAGAAACTCAGAATTAGTACAAAACAGAACAAGTGGTACCGCGTTATATGGAAATCGCATTAAGTGAAACTCGGAACATATAAATCAGGCTGATTCGTTTTACGTTATATAAAACTGTATTTTTAGAGCACCATGTTATGATGAATACGGTTATGAAATATAAGTTTATAGATACAAAAGGCAATAAATATATGTTTATATATTTCGAATTATTTTTATTGAGTTTGAGACTTCATATAGAAAAATTTAAGATACAATGTGAAATATAAACTTGATAACTTTTTTCCAACAAAAATCCTATTAACACTCATTGTCATAAGGTAAAGTTGTCCCTATCAAAATTACTATACCAGGACTTACCTTTAATGCCTTCACTAAGGGTGGAGCATGTAAACTCCTGGTTCTAAAGCCGGAGAGACAAATACACAAGATATAAATAAACACACTTATCTAAATTGATCAATTTCTTTAATATTTAATTTCATAGCGATCTATATATCTTGATTATTAAGATTATTCATAAATCCATTTTTATAATACATCTAGCGCTACCAATATTTCATTAATAAACATATTTATAACACATAATATAATTGACACATATATTTAGAAACTTTAGTTTAATCTACCGAAACTCAAAATAGTTCTTTTAGTTTAAAATACAAGAACTTGTTATTGAGAGTGATGCGTACGAACTAATTGTTCAGTATTATATAACCGTTAAGTGTGTGCCTTCCGTGATAACTAGTGACAAGTGAAACACATAAATACCTATTCTCTTGCATTTTGACATTTATTCGCGCAATCACTATGCTGTAAGATTCTATTGCACACCACACGTCTGAGCCACTGAGTAGTCGAAAATTCAAATCTGTCGAACTTTCTGGAACAAACTTTGGGACACCTTTTTTTTTATTTCCCCCTTTGGTTTCATACCACTTCTCCCATTTGTCGTTGATGCAGAAGGGGATGAACGCTGGTTATTTATGTTTGCGTTCCAATTGGTTTCCTCTGCTGTATTTACACTGCTCATTAGCTTGCTTGGCATCCATAATTGAATTTACAAAATGTCGTCACGCCTTACGACACTCATTATCCCTGTCAAATGTTAGTAGCCTAATGCTTTTTCTTTTAATGTCCTCTTCACTTTGCATGTCTTCATTTTCGTTTTCAAATGTAGTTTTATTTTGTAACTCTACCAAAATCTCTCTATAAGCAACTAAGCAATTCTGTAATTCTCCTTTAAACTTTGCACTTCGCACTGTTGAAGGATAATTTTCGAAAAAGTAGTTTTTCAATTGTTTACCAAAATCCAGTGCCCTTTATCCTATCATTTAAATTGAAATTTACAACCCATTCTTTACCCATATTTTCGTCTACCAATTTCATTTGAGGCGAATGTATTAATATTCTTTTTATGGATTTACCTGATAACTGAAATTGAAAAATGGTTATGTACGTGAATGTAAAAACAAGGGAAGTGCCCATTAATTTCAACCGTAAAGTGCATTAGAAATATTTATGCTATAGCAAGACTGCTTGAGTAATTGAGTTGTATTATAGAGAAACTGCGTGATAAGACTACGGCGTTATATAGAAACCGCGTTTTATGAGTACCGCGTTATGAGAGGGCTGTCGCAATTTTTGCTAAGCGTTATATGGAAACTGCATTATGAGAGTACCGCGTTATAGAAGAGTTCACTGTAATATGTTTATAAAAATACTTCCCTTGTGTACATACGATTATCCACAAGAGTGCAAGAGAGAAAGAATGACCACAGCTGTCATCAATTACACGATTACGATGGATCGTTATATAAAGTTTGTTTTGTTATTCGATTATAGTTCGATTTCTTTCATCACCACATCCTGCAATTTTAAGCATGCGTGAAGTCGGTGCAGCTCAACATTTACACTAAAGCAGCGAACATATAATAAATTCGAATTAAGAATGCATTTTCTGAGTCATTTTATATCTTAAAACTTCTTTAAAATAAACATTTACTTAAGCTTAAAGGACGGTTGATGTTGCAACTTAATATTAAGTTGGAATAAGATATCTTTAAAAGTACTTAAACATTGAAATCACTTTAAGTAAATAAACCTGAAGCACTTTATTCTGATATCTTATTGCGCCACGAATTTTGTCTTAGAAAGTTCATAATAAAATCCCTAAGGCTTTTGGAAAAAAGGTTTTCAATGCCCATAAAAAACTTTTAATTCATTAATTTCTTGAAATATTCAGAAATATTTTATTGAAGTAAATATTGGGCAAAATTTATTACATTAGGAGATATTTTTCGTTGCAAATATTGAAAGTGTTTGCTTTTAGAGTAGTGATTAAACCTATAAGGTAAAGCATTTCACTTCCCTAGATGATAAGTATAATGTATCTTGCTTTCTCTACATGCATAGTATGTAGAGATAGGGGAAGTAGTAATGTCTAGGAAAGTATTGTGAGTCAAAATTTAAAATTCGATTATTTGGCCGAAGGACACGTTTTAAGTATTTATAAACTGGAATTGGACGTTTTTGAGGTGATGTCAGTGTACGTGTATATGTATGTTAGTGTGTGTGTATATATGTTTATGTGTGTCTGTAAGTCAATGTGTGTTTTCGTAAGTTTGTGGGCGTGATACCGCAGGAACGTACTAGTGATACCGCAACAAGTACTTGTATCCTAGAGTATGGCCTCATCGAAAGTAATAATTATAATAAATCAATATTATATATATATATATAAAGAAACGCGTTTGAACGTGTGTGTTGTGTTACTTCGTCTAGGAATTTTAAACACAAATTCTTCGTGCAGAAAGTAGAAATTTGAGAGAAAAAAGGAGGTACAGATCTTGAAATTGGCATGATCACCATAATTTTTTTTTTAATTTAATATATTTTTTCTTTTAAGAAACAAATTGCACCAAACCCCCCAAATTCCGTAAACTTCTTAATACAGAGATTTAAAACACGAATTATTGACGTAGAAAATCACAGTCTGTCTTATATGGAAGGAACAGAATGAGCGTATAACTTGAAGCGTATAACTTTGAAATGAGCGTATAACTTTCGACAAATAATATTAATTAATATATTAATTAACGAGCAAGATTTCTCTAGACACTTACACCATTTGCTTCAAAATTAACTATTTTCTGTTAACTCAACACAGATGGAATAATTGAGACACTGATATCGAGCTTGCGAAACTGAGATCAATCATCTGCTGATACTTTCAGAATAAATTGAAATGAAAAATACATTGACACTTCTATATTTCTCGATTTTTTAGATATTTTCTTGATATTCAATAAGCATATTTAATTTCTGCATAGCAATGTGCCAAAAAGTCACAAGATTTGGTATAAAAATAAGTGTGTTTGTATTTTTACTGTCCTTATATACATAATGTATAAGGAAAGTATTGTGACGGGGTCGAAAATTCGAAATCGAGTTTTCGACGGGAGAGCACGTTTCAAACATCCCTGATCACGAATCAAACATTTTTGAAGTGATGTCTGTGTGTGTGTGTGTGTGTGAAAGTATGTGTGTGTGTGTGTGTGTGTGTGTGAAAGTATGTGTGTGTGTGTGTGTATGTCAGTGAGTCTGTGGAGACGATAACTAACGAACGAATGAACCGATTCAAACCAAATTTGGTACAAAAATCACAATCCGTAAACACTGGAAGCCTATTGTTTTTATTCGTGATCGAATGTTCAGAACCCCCCTAAATTTTCAAATAAAATTTTGGAAAAATCGTCAAAAATCAAAACCACTAATAAAGTTACGCAAATAGACTTTTCTTATGTAATTTTTCATTAGAAAACGATTGACATAAATTTTAGAACGCTAACATGAACGGTTCTCAAGATATTGCACATTTTTCAAAAAAATTATTAAAAAGTCATATAAAATGAAAAAAAAAATTTCCTATTGAGAAACATGTTCACTTTTCATATGTAATACCATGCGATAGATTGGGTGACATCCTTCTCGTAGATCTAGCTCGTTTCATTCATGAAAAAATATACTTTGAGTAATACTTTTGTATTTGAATGCCAATAGTCATTTTTCTGCTGTAAGAACAACTTATTTCTTCGTCCACAACGCTTGGCGAAATTTTGGCGACGAATTTGGCGGAATGTCGCCAACTTGGCGACTTTTTGAGATGTTGCCAAATTAACGAAAATCTCGCCAAATGGATAAAAATGACGCTAAATCAATGAAAATGACGACTCATTGTCTAAAATTCAATATCTTGGAAAGAATATTAGTATCTACTATAAGAAAAACCTATTTTTTTTTACTGTAAAAGTAGTAAATTCATTGCATTATATAAGGAAAGTCATGTGTTGCCCACATCAGATTTTTTTTGTTGGGAGGGGGATAATTTCTTTCAACAGGGATCGTTTTCCATTTTATTTGGTTGAACCTTTGTGAGAGGATTCTGGATTCTTACATGAATTTTTGTCACTGTGGAGATAAAAAAAGATAATATTCTTGTCTAAAAATAACGTGTTTTAATTTAAATAGGAGGTGCAGATCCTGAGATGCCTATAATGTGTATGAAATAAAAAAAAATTCTAATGACTTGTAATAACCATCGATTTTTTCCACAGTTACATCATTTGCTTCCAAATATTTTTGTTTGGTAAAAGAAATGAAAATCACATGAGCCATACAGTGCGAAAACGAACGCCAGACGAATTGGTAGGACAAAACTGGAGCGCCGGAGCAGGAAGTCGCTTGATAAAAGACTGACTGGAATTCTAAATTCAAATTTTCTTAATTTTATAGCTATATGCTTCAAATAGGATATAATCATATTCCATGGAAGAAAAGGAAAGATGGAAAAAATCTTGTAATTCAGAGTAAAACTAAGCATGCTCCAAATTTATCCAGAAGATAATTTTAGTCGATTTTTGTGAGAGGTAAGTGTGGTGATATTTCATCAAACTTAACAGTGGCAATATTTTCATTAATTCAATTATTATACTCGTGTGGGTTTTTAAATAGTGTAATTCAAAAATTCCGACTCTATATTCCACCTGCAGTTACTTCCGATTATAACTTACTTAATCTATTGAACTCAAATATTCCATTTATATTCCCTCTTCTCAGGATCTTCGGAGTTTAACGTCCTTTTTATTTAAAAATTCTATCTAAATATTGTCACTACCTGAAAATCTAGTAACTTTTTTAATTATGGTCTAATAAAAGATAATTGCATTTTATTATAATTTTTCCTCCTACAGTAAATATAAGTTAAAGCTTCCTATCCGCATCTTTTCTGCAAAATAAACACATATTTATGCTTCAAGCGAATAGTTGATAATACATTTTATTAAGAAAATATATTAAAATACACCTGTACTAACTCCGCTTGATTTTATATAAATGGCGCATAAAGAGTTTATTTTAATATTTTTTTGTGTCTTTAAATAACTTTTCTTTCACTGAAAAGCCATGCCTCAAGACTTTTGAAGAAACCGTTTTCTTATCTGAAGGGATCTTTCAATGCATTCAGTCTTTGTAATATAAAAATGTTAAAATCTACCTTCAGGAACTTTTTTATTTCAATTAAAAAAAGAAAATTATTTTTTCTTGATTGTAACTGCAATTAAAATATTCATTTAGAATGTTTAGACTGAAACTTCAATCATGAAAAAGAGCATTATTCAAATCGCAAAAGTATATTTTAATTCTGTAAGTTTTATTAATTTGAAGATATTTTAATGCTGCTGAACATTTTCAATGAATTCCTAAGAGGGTTTACGAAGTTAAAATATAATGTAAAAAAATCAAATGTATTGAAAAAAGTTTGTTAGTCCTCCTAACCGATGAGATCACGGGTGAATCCACGTTATCTTAACTATAACAGGATACCTAAGCTATAGTAAAGCTATATCAGAAGTTTTCTACATAGTTTAAAAATTAAATTTTGGATTGATTTTTGTTTAATAAACCGAATTACTTAATATGCTTCATAAAATTATTCAATAAGCCGAACTAGTTTTACTACTTTCAACAATATACACATTGTAATTTCATCTTAAACACACCTTTCAGAAGTATGTCAAAATATTAGGAAATTTAAAATATATGCTCAAATTCACACTCTTAAAATCGATTTTATTTCTGAAATTAAAACATCCCGTGTCTCTCTTCAGCAACCATTTAACTTAAATTATTGAGTTATAAACTGTTCAAACTTTAGCGCAGGTTATAAATGTTAATGAGCCAGGTCCTTAAATGAGCAAACCTGTTGACAAATATTAAATATTTACCGAGTCTTCGGGGTGTTAAGTGTTCTCAATGCGAGTCATTTCACCCTTTGTAAAATTTGTTACATTGTTTTAAACTTGTTATTCCTTTAAAAATATATTAAAATATTTACAAGTATAGTGCATGCATTCTTAACTTTTATTAAATGTTTAAAGACTACTTTGAAAGCTTGTTTCTGATAAAAAAAATCTGATGTGGGCAACACATGACTTTCCTTATATAATGTAATGAATTTACTACTTTTACAGTAAAAAAATAGGTTTTTCTTATAGTAGATACTAATATTCTTTCCAAGATATTGAATTTTCGACAATTAGTCGTCATTTTCATTGATTTAGCATCATTTTTATCCATTTGGCGAGATTTTCATTAATTTGTCAACATTTCAAAAAAGTCGCCAAGTTGGCGACATTCCTCCAAATTCGTCGCCAAAATCTCGCCAAGCGTTATGCACTAAGAAAAAAGTTATTCTTACAGCAGATAAATGACTATTGGCGTTTAAATACAAAAGTATTATTCAAAGTATATTTTTTCATGAATGGAACAAGCTAGATCCACGAGAATGATGTCACTCAATTTATCGCATGGTATTACATATGAAAAGTGAACATGTTTCTCAATAGGAATTTTTTTTATGTGACTTTTTCATAATTTTTTTGAAAAATGTTCAATATCTCGAGAACGGTTCATGTTAGCGTTCTAAAATTTATGCCAATCTTTTCTAATGAAACATTACATAAGAAATGTCTATTTGCGTAATTTTATTAGCGGTTTTGATTTTTTGACGATTTTTTCAAAATTTTATTCGAAAATTTAGGGGGTTCTGAACATTCGATTACGTATAAAAACAATAGGCTTCCAGTGTTTACGGATTGTGATTTTTGTACCAAATTTGGTTCGAATCGGTCCATTCGTTCGTCAGTTATCGTCTCCACAGACTCACTGACACACACACACACACACACACACACACATACTTTCACACACACACACACACACACACACACACACATACACACACACAGACATCACTTCAAAAATGTTTGATTCGTGATCAGGGATGCTTGAAACGTGCTTTTCCGTCGAAAACTCGAATTCGAATTTTCGACCCCGTCACAATACTTTCCTTATACATTATGTATATAAGGAAAGTAAAAATGGTGGTTTAAATAAATTTGGTTTCTTGCATTTTAAGTTTAATGTACATGCGTGAAAACATATGAAGTTACAGGTTCCATTAGTCTTTCTCATACAATCGTAGCCCATTATGTTTGTATCCAATACCCTGGGGTGATCCGGGTGGCATGGGTTTTCAATACTGCTTGTCATCTCAAGAAGTTTTGCATATCTGCTCATCTCGAGTATTTTTATAAATCTGCTTGGTATCTGCTTCAGTTAGTGGATCTGTTTAACATGGCTTAGGGAGAAGCTTTCTTTCCTGAATCCGTATAGTCTTTATTGGTTGTAGACTTGTCCCATTAAAATCAAAAGCGGCTAAAAGTGTATTAAAAGTAATTTCCAAAAAATTATCTGCCGTTTTGCTTTTAAAAGGCAGGTTGGCTTTCTTTAATGAATTAATGATGTGCTATTTTTGTTGAAGGTGTTGTTGTTGAAACCCAGACCGTCCGACCTACCAGAAAGGTGTAAGGTAACTGTTTAGACGGTCGGGAAGTTTGTTGAAGGTGTGTCTAAATTTACCTTTTGCTTACGGGTGGGACAGCGTCAATCAATAACGAAGAATCTCTCAAAAAAGACAGGTATTTGACATGCTCTATCCCAAGCAGTTCGACCCCCCTTTGCAGGCGCCATGGATGCCAATGTCAGAAAAGGGGATTGAACTGTTTGGGATAGTATGTCAAGTACATGCCTTTTTGAGAGGCTTCGTTAGGTATTGACGCTGTCCCACCCGTAAACAAATATTAATAAATCAGATATGCGAATGCAAATAGAAAGCACTGTTTTAAAACGTCTCTTATTATGCGAAAACGCTGAAAATAATCTTACTCCACTTTGCCGACACAAGTTAAATCTTCTTATTACAAACATATTTCTCACAATTAATATGGAAAAACGACGTAATTGAGAAATTCGATACTTTTCTTACTTTCACACAGTTTATACAAAGGGGCGCGGTAGCCCAGTGGTTAGCGCTTGGGAATTGCACACTCGGTAGGTCCGGGTTAGATTCCCGCCATTGCCAAAACTGCCGCCGTGTTCACGCGGCGTTCGATCACGTTAAACATGTGGGTCCGTAAGTCCTTCCGAGAGGTTGGTGGTAGGGGAAGGAGGGTACGATCCCGGTGGATGCCTCCCTCACTGGGTTCCGTTCTAAATTGTGTGGCACCTCCCTACGGTCCAAACTGTTATCTTACACCTTTCTGGTAGGTCGGACGGTCTGGGTCTTAATAACAACACAGTTTATACAAAATGTCAATTTTTCCTAAATTATATAAAAATTAACTCGAGTATGGCTGAACTCAACTTTGTCATACCAGAATTCATTTTGTTTTTCAAATTTTACAAAAAAAAAAATGTGAAAAATCTGCATCGCGGGTCCAAATTATTACAACTATAGCGTGTTACCCTACACTTTAAAGGGATTGAAAGAAAAATCTTTCGATGATACCGTAATTCACAATGCATCTCCAGGGTGTTAACTTGTTCCATCCCCAAGGGGAGGGTAATGACGTCATGGACAAAAAAAAATTGTCTCACAGCTATTTTTTCACAACAATGATTGAAACTATGAAGTCTCGTGATAACTGAGCCATAAATAAACCCTTTTATGCATGATTGTGTAATATTTTGTCCTATGCTAAATTTGCATATCATGAAATTGTCAGCCGCATAAAGTAGTGGATTATAAATCTGATTTCAATTATAATTTATACAAAGTTCAAAGATAATTATCTAATGAAATTGTGACGTGTTGCCACTCCTGGTATATATGGTATAATACAAATCAAGTCTGAATAAGAATAAATGTGGCGCAACAAGAACGAAAAATAGATTAAAAGGAGACTTGAGAGTCCCAAATGGAATAGAAAAAAGAAAATAAAAAAGAATACAGGACACATTATAACGGTTTTTTTATTTTTCTCTTCATCGTCTTTCTTGTACAGTTGGCGTAATTCTTACTGACATTTATCTTCGTTTCTAAGTCTTTTTCACATAAAGTATCTCATAATAACAGTAATACCATCCCTGACATGTATTATGTTATGATTTTATTGGAAACTCTTACACAGACGTTCATTTCTGTACGGCTTAAGACTTATCTAGAAAACATGTGGTATTTTAAGAATCATATATTTATGCAGTAAGGAAAACCCAATGATTTCTGCTTGCTTTTGAATTTCAGTAAAATATATTATCAGTAAGTAATAAAATCGTATGTATTGCACAAAATAATTTTCCTAGATGATATGAAATTTTAAAATTGTTTTATAGAAACAATTTAAAAAATAAATAGGAGTGTCCCAGTATCAAAATCCATTTTTAAGTAGCTTTTTTTTAGCAAACTGCAAAAAGAGAAATCCTTGATGCAACAATTAATATATAATAAGTATCAACTGGATTAGAAGGTAAAAAATATAGCTTCATTTAGAATTTAAAAAATCTGATGTGGGCACCACATGACTTTCCTTATATAATGCAATGAATTTACTACTTTTACAGTAAAAAAATAGGTTTTTTCTTCCAGTAGATACTTAAATTATTTCCAAGATATTGAATTTTCGTCAATCAGTTGTCATTTTCATTGATTTAGCGTTATTTTCATCCATTTGGTGAGATTTTCGTTAATTTGGCAACATTTAAAAAAGTCGTCAAGTTGGCGACATTCCGCCAAATTCGTTGCCAAAATCTCACCAAGCGTTATGGACGGAGAAATAAGTTACTCTTATAGAATATAAATGATTATTGGCATTCAAATGCAAGAGTATTACTCAAAGTACCTTTTTAGTACCCAAAGTACGGGCTAGATCCACGAAAATGATGTCACCCAATATATCGCATGATATTACATATGAAAAGTGAACATGTTCCTCAACAGTTAATAGATTTTATTTAATTTATGGGATTTTTTGATAAATTTATTTTAAAAATGTGCAATATCTCGAAAACGGTTCATGCTAGCGATCTAACGTTTATGTCAATCATTTTTTAAAGAAAAATTACATAAGAAATGTCTATTTTCGTAACTTTATTAAAGGTATTGATTTTTTGATGATTTTTTCAAAAATTCACTAAAAAATTTAGGGGGTTCTGAACATCCGATTACGTATAAAAACAATAGGCTTCCAGTAATCACGGATTGCGATTTTTGTGCCAAATTTCATTCGAATCGCTCCATTCGTTCGGGAGATATCGTCTCCACAGACTTACTGATTACCACACACACCCATACACATTCTTTCACACACACACACACATACACACACACACACAGACATCACCTCAAAAATGTTTGATTCGTGATGCTTGAAACGTGCTCTCCCGTCGAAAACTCGAATTCGAATTTTCGACCCCGTCACAATACTTTCCTTATACATTATGTATATAAGGAAAGTAAAAATCTGATGTGACCAGCACATGACTTTCTGACATACACAAGTTCTTTTTCTCTTTCTTTTATAATTCAATAAATTGCGTTTAACGACACAAAATAAAATGGAAAATTATTTTAAATTGCACTAAATTTGCACTTTTACTTCAATTATTGTTTTCATTTGGTAACTGGACGTATTTTCAAAGCCAATATTGCAAAATTAAAAAAAAAGGGAAAAAACTAAAATATCTCGTGAACAGTTAATTCTAGAATTATGGAGTTAGTTTTACTTTGTTCATCGTCAAGAATTACGTATAAAACACGTTTTTAATTGATACATTTCTTTGATACAGTCTTTCAGTTTAGATTATGACGATTTTTTCGGGCTGTTTTGTCAAATAAATACTGGGACTGTTTTTCAGAATCGTACTAAAAATCAAACCAAAAATCGTACCAAAAATCAAAACTGCACTAGGATAACCCACTTGTGCATTATATACCAACATTTGTAAAATTTGGTCAATTAGATTTTCAACTAGAATGGATACATTTGATTTCTGCGGGCCATATCGCAAAAAAGGCGAGTTCTTTTTATTCGATTCGTACCAAAAATTGATTAGCAGCAGGGTAACCTACAAGTGACTTATTTACCAAATTTTGTAAATAAGTCACTTGTAGATTACTCTGCGTCAATTAGTTTCTCAACTGCAGTGGAGATTTGGTCAATTAGTTTCTCAACTGTAGTGGATACATACATTTAACAGACAGACAGACAGACATGCAGAAACACATACAGACACACATACACACACATACATATACAGATATACAATCAGACATACACAGGCGTTAAGTTTAAAATAGATTTATCGGGTTCTAGAGAGTTTGAATCGTATAGATACTTCAAAAACTCGAATTGCGGTTTTCAAGGCAATTCAAATACTTCTCCCTATACATTACTAAGCATTGTAGGGAAAGTGAAAGCAGGATAACCACCTTATGAAAAGAACAGGAGTACGTTGCTTTTGCTTTGTCTGATACGGCTGGCCTTTCCCTTTTCAAAGAATCACACACACACACAGACGGTTTTTTTTTCAACTTAAACTATTATATTATCAATTAATTTAATTGTACTTATACGGAAGTTTATTTTTTCAATTTCTTGTAAAATAACCTAAATGAGTCATTAATATCCTTCAGTATTTATAAAATAATTTTTTTATCAAATTTATAAATTGGTTGCCGTCTTAAATCACAGAATATTTGAGAAAAATAAAATTGCCCGTTCTAGAAAAAAAGAAAATTGGAAGTAATTTAAATTGAAAATTGGGATGCGCGCAGCACATCCCATTTAAGCAACAAAAATATAGAATTTTCACGCGACATAACATTTAAAAAAAATAAATATGTTAAATCTGATGTGAGCTGATGTAAAAAGTGATGTAAAAATCTGATGTGAGCTGATGTAAAAAGTGATGTAAAAAATCTGATGTGGCTAGCACATGACTTTCTTTGCATACGCAAATTCAATTTCTCTTTATTTCTTTTACAATTCAGTAAATTGAGTTTAATTGCACAAAATAGCACGCATAATTATTTGAAATGACACAGAATTTGTACTTTTAATTAATTTTGGAACTGAACGGATTTCAAAGTCGGCGTAGCAAAAATGAGAGATAACAAAAATATCTCGAGAACGGCTACTCCTAGGATAATAGGATTGATTTTATTAGTTTAGGTTAGTTTTGCCGTCAAAAATTACATATAAAGCAAGTATGTAATTGATATAGTTTAGCACAAATAGTCTTTTGTTTTAGATTTTGACGATTTTTGCGGACCATTTTGTAAAAAGAGTCTTTTTTCCCGGTTAGTACTAAAATCTAATCAGAACCAGGGTGACAAGTGACTTAAGTATAAAATTTTATGAAATTTGGTCAATTTGAGTTAAAATGAATGCATATATTGCACACACAGATACAGACACAGACGCCACGCTAAAAATAGTATTTTCGTGTTCTAGAGGTCCCAAAACGTGTAGTTTCGTCCAAAACTCGAATTGCGATTTTCGACATGATTCTAATATTTTTCATATACATTACCATGTATTGCAGGAAAAGTAAAAATTATGAAGTGTTTTAGTTATTGATTCAATATCACAATTTTAAGTTAAGGTGAATGAATAATTGGCAGAAAGAATAACTGTGGTATTAAATCCGCGTTAAATTAGAAAATAATAATAGTTGCATGTTTAAAAAACTGTACTCAGACTGCTTCAAGAAGTAAATTAAAAGTAAAACTTAATTAGTATAACAATTTATTGATTTTAGCCACCATTAGGTAAAACTACTCCCTCTTCAGGATAAAGAAACTGGCTAGCCACCTCAACAGAAACAGGAGCGGTTTCTATTGCTCTTATAAGCTTTCAAACATACACACTGTATTTAAAGTAAGACACTGGACACGATAAAGATGTCACTGCAATTTAGAAAGAGTAAAATTGAAAGGTAATTCCTTAGAATTTCCCTTTCAATTTAATTTCCTGCATGGCAACGCCATCTTCCTGGGTCAAATATGTAACTGTGCCGCTCTACTTTTTTATCTAGAAGAAGGAAGCTGTGTTTGCCTATGAAACCAGTTGATACCTATTATCAATTAACTGCAGTATCAACCAAGTTTCTTTTGTCAGTAGTGCCTATGTTTGGATACTTAAGAATTTGAGTGCTATAAAAATAAAATGAAATGCCGGTCATTTCCCTTTTTATTTTACAAAAGCCTCAAAAGAATTATAACAACGGACATATTACTTTCTTATACTATTGAATAGAGTATAGAGAAAATATTGTCGAAAATTTTCACGAAAATTTTCTATTTCGAGATTTTTATGCCAATGTATATGTTTTAGGACCCCTGAACACGTCCTGAGTATTTTTGGTGTGATGTCCGTCTGTCTGTCATCAATGTTTTGTGTACACTATAGCAGCTGCAAATAGTAATGGATTTTCAAGATACTTTATAACCAGCTTTGTTAACGAAAACTCTAGAACTAAATAGATTTCTTTTTTAAATTCGAGCAAAAACTTTAAAATTTATTTAAAATATTTCATTTTCTTAACATGGCAGCATAAGACACAATTTGAGTTAATTGTACATAAAAGGGGTAATTTATGGCTTAATGATCACAAAACTTCATAATTTCAATCACTGTGGTAAAAAATAGTCGTGATACAATTTTTGTGTTCATGACCTCATTAGCCCCTTTGACGGGGGGGGGGGGGGGGTCCCGTGGAGGGAGTATATTGTACTTTGCATTAACCCAACAATATTTTCAAGCCCTTTAAAATGAAGGATGACTTGCTATAATTATGATCATTTGAACCAGCGATACATATTTTTTTATATTTTTCAATTGTTTTATTAAAAGAAAATTGCAAATCAACAACAACAAAGAAAAAAAAGCTGTATATACTAAAATATGGATCTTGATGTGAGAAAGTCGAGTTAAGATATTATGTTATTTTTTATATCCAATCACTGGATTTTTAACAAAGTATTGTTCGAGAATATGGGGATAAACACGTTTTGCAGCAGGTGTGCTTGAAGTGATGTTAATGACGTTTATAACCTAAAACAATTATTTTTATCCAAGCAAATGTGAAGACAGAATTTTGATTAAGTAAAGAATTTTAGTAATTAGTTCTTTTGAAATTTTAATTAAACTTTAAGTAATTTGATTTCTAGATTTTTATTCATATATGAATTTATTCAGGTACATTTTGCATCAAACAGTCACTGTTATCGATATTTGCAAAATGTTCCATTTTTATCTCTAAATATGAAATATCCATAAGGATTTGAAAACATTACAAAATACGCTAAATAAAACTATTAACGCAATTCAATTTGGCTGTAAAAACTAATCAATTTCCCTTTGTAATATCTAACTCAATATCTTCAAAATATATTGTATAATATTGTTAATAATTCAAATAGGCCTGCAAATACACATTAAATTTTCTTTGAAATGTTTTCATGAAATGAACCCACGAAAGTATAATTACTTATGATGTTTGTATTTTAATTTGTCCTTAACTAAAGTTTTAAATCCAATTTAACTTTTCCCTCATAATTTAAGTGATAAAAGTTAACCATATTTATATAATACATAATCTTAAACCTCGATTATCCGACGTAATTGGGACCGAACCTACATCAGATAATCGAAATTTCCGGATAATAGAGAATTTTTCAATAATCGTCTAATTTAATATGTAACATCGTCATCGAACTGCTCTATTATGACTATTTAAACTGCTAAATAAATATCTAAATTGAAATTACAGTACAGTATAGTAGTACATGAAAATTTATTTTGAAACAAAAAACTTACAATGATTCAAATGGAAGCTACATCTGGCGTAAATTGGTCATCCTTTGTCGTGCAGCTCTGTCACGAAGTTTTTTTAAAAGAATTAGTTCAGAGGAATCACACTGTTCTTGCTGTTCTAACCAAGCAAGGCCTTTTGAAAAACATTCAAAAGCATCATTGTTACTGATCTTTACTTGGGAATCATTCTCGCCTTCATCATCATCTTCTTCTTCGTCTTCTTTCGGAGAATGTCGGACTTCTGCGATAATTTCCTCATCATCAAGCAACTGGTAGTCTGCATCTTCCGTGTCACAAATCAACCAATCTGTGATTTCTTTGATCCCACAGTTTTCAGAACCTGGCATTGAGCTAAAAATGTTTGAAAATTCACTAACACCGTCTTTCGCAATGTCTGTAACATTTTCATCTGCGCCAGTTGAAGAATTCAGCGAAAGTTTTCTCCAACTTCGTCTTAGTGTCAATTGCGGCATACATTCCCATGCTTCACTGATCATATAAATGCAGTCTTTAATGTTGACAGATTTCCAAAACTCTAGAATTAAAACTGTAGTTGCAGATTCTCCTTCAAAAAATAATTTTCTTAATAATTTCTTTCGGAAACGCCGTTTTAAAAGCCTCGAAACGCCGTTAAAAAAATAAAAAGTCAGAAAACCGACGTCGGTTAACGGAGAATTCCGGTTAAACGAGGGTCGGATAATCGAGGTTCTACTGCAATTGTAAAATTTCAGGTTTATACATGTGTATATTTCACGGTTTATTATATAGATATTCGCAGAACAGAAACTCTTCAAAAGTTCCTAAGCACATTCAGGAACTCTTGAAACGCGTCTATAGAACATGGGCACGAGTGTAAAAAATCTGATGTGGGCACCACATGACTTTCCTTATATAATGCAATGAATTTACTACTTTAACAGTAAAAAAAATAGGTTTATCTTATAGTAGATACTAATATTCTTTCCAAGATATTGAATTTTCGATAATTAGTCGTCATTTTCATTGATTTAGCGTCATTTTTATCCATTTGGCGAGATTTTCGTTAATTTGGCAACATTTCAAAAAGTCGCCAAGTTGGCGACATTCTGCCAAATTCGTCGCCAAAATCTCGCCAAGCTTTACTGACGGAGAAATAAGTTATTCTTATAACAGATAAATATTGGCGTTCAAATACAAAAGTATTACTCGAAGTATCTTTTTTCATGAATGAAACGAGCTAGATCCACGAGAATGATGTCACCCAATTTATCGCATGGTATTACATATGAAAAGTGAACATGTTTCTCAATAGGAAATATATTTTTTTTATTTTAAACGACTTTTTGATAATTTTTTTGAAAAATGTGAAATATCTCGAGAACGGTTCATGTTAGCGTTCTAAATTTTATGTTAATCGTTTTCTAATGAAAAATTACATAAGAAATGTCTATTTGCGTAACTTTATTAGCGGTTTTTATTTTTTGACGATTTTTTCAAAATTTCACTCGAAAATTTTGGCGGGTTCTGAACATTTGATTACGTTTAAAAACAATAGGCTTCCAGTGTTTACGGATTGTGATTTTTGTACCAAATTTCGTTCGATTCGGTCCATTCGTTCGTCAGTTATCGTCTCCACAGACCCACTGACACACACACACACACACACACACACACAGACATCACTTCAAAAATGTTTGATTCGTGATCAGGGATGCTTGAAACGTGCTCTCCCGTCGAAAACTCGAATTCGAATTTTCGACCCCGTCACAATACTTTCCTTATACATTATGTATATAAGGAAAGTAATAAACAACTTGCGTGGTAGAATGCGCAGAAACGTAAGGGCAAAAGGCATTATATTTACCATAGCGTGTAATGGTAAACGGATGATGATGGCAAATAAATATTGAAATTAAACCCATTAAACTTCGAAATTTATCTTTGTGGTGAAATTAAGTTATTTAGAATGACATATATTTAAAGATTTGATCTGCTGAAGTGCACTTTAAGTGATTTTAAGTGAATATACACTACTACTCATTTTTACTGTGGTCACTAACTAGCGCTCTATAGATGTATGCATTTACTAGCAAATTCTGCAATGTATATACGAGTGTGAAGGAAAAAATATGTAACGATTTTTCTTAAAAAAAAAAAAAAAAAAAGAAAAAAAAACTGGTGTGTATATTTTAATTAAAGGGAATATTTTAAATTCCGGTGAATTAAAAATATCCATCAAACAAGATAACTTTAGTAAAATTAGAGGTTAAACGATTGTAAGTTTCTAAAGAAACCGTTTTTAATACAGAAATAATGAAAATTTCCATACTGCTAAGCAAAAGAGTATTTTGTTTTGGAAACGTCACGAAACGTAGAGGCAAAATTGTCCGTGTGACGTTACGTGTCCATGCTCTATAGTTACTTACACACTTAGAATTTGATACATTTGCATAGAACTAAGGGTAACGAACACTCTTAAAATGTAAGCTGCAACGTTTCTTAATAAGATTTATTTTGTTTAACAATATATGATGCTTAACGGCCCAAATAGTTGCTCAATGCAAAATTATGTTCTGTCCCGTTGTAGATTTAAGGCTTTTATGCTCGTCTTCGTGAGGGTTCTGAGAGATTTTACCCCCCCCCCCCCCATTTTATTCACTCCGTGAGGAAAATCAAAAATCTAATCGGTTAGGATCAGTCCAGTGGTCCATACTATAGATGTGTATAGAATCAGCTTTCTAAGTTACTGGCGAGATATTTGAGGGTCTGGAAAGATTTTGAAGAACAAAGAACTTATGATATCGGCCTAAGGGGGGGGGATTGAAAATTCGTTAACTTTAGGTTCTAATCGATTGTCGATACTATAAGTTTGTAAAAATTTCGCCTTCTATGTCACCAGGGTCTGGAAGGACTTTAAAAAAAACCCTACATTTTCTCTGCCTTCGGGGAGGGGGGGGGGGGGTAAATCGAAAATCCGGCAACGTTACGTTCTGTTCCATGGCAAATACTATAAGTAGGCAAAGGATCAGCATTATAGGTCAACAGGGGCTTCGGGTGGGTTTGGAAAGTCTTTTCGTAAATACCTATTCTTTGCCACATGGTGGTAAATCGACAACCCGGTTTTGTTGATTTCTGAATCGTAGTTGATACTGTAAGTTTGCAGAGATTCAGTTTTTTAAATCACCGGGTGGCTTCTGGAGGTTCTGGAAAGACAAAAACACGTTAAAAACTTTACATAAGTATATAATAGTGATAAGTTTTCGTCACTAGTAATTATTTTCTAGTGTGATGAGAGAGTTAAAATATCATTAAAATTAATTTTGTTTATACACAAACAATGCCAAAGAAGCCCTATTGATCAATCGATGTAACATGTACTTATTGCTTTGATGTTATGAATATTTTGTTTCCGAAATATTTCATTACGAGATAGTCAAACTTCCGAGGTAAATACTAGAATATTAAACCCCATGATGTGCAAACAAAGTCTGTTCGAAAACAAAGGAACAATTTACGTCACACATACAGGAAATGATGTTAATCAAGGCGATAAATATACCACTTTACATCAAAACGAATACAAAAATAAAAATTTTGCTAAATAAAGAGTTTTAATTAATACATATGATATTCTGATTAAAACTTAATATTTGATGTTCTAGTATTATAGCCATATTTTATTTGCTTAATCTGTTAAAATACTGTTTACTAATGTTGTATTTAAGTAGCATTGCATGTGATCATAATTTATTTCGATATTTGCATATGACGTACATCCATTATTTAAATGTTTATTTAACGAAATTTTCAGCATCATGTAGGTTAGAAACATAATTTAAAAACCAAATAGAAATAATCTCCTCATTGCTCAATATTCAATGATTCTGGCACGCATACACACATACACACTTGCGTTTATGGTAGGACTGGTTTGTCGGTCTCATTAGAGGTTTGCAAAATGATGGCTCATTGTAAGTTTTTACTATCATTGCAGGTATATAGGCTATACCATGCTGACGAAAGCAAAAAAACAAAAACACTAAACTCTGTGATAAATATTTTCTGCAATGGAAGGGATATATACTTCACTGCATTCCTGAGCGCTTAGAATTTTACTAACGGTGGACAGGACTAAAACACCGCCTACCGTTTCTGGATTAAAAATTAAAATAAAACTTTAAAGAAAAATTCAGGAGATTTTGTGCTGGTATATTGCCTGCAGTGCGTTGACTAGCGGCAATGACCATAAAACCGTGGTTAATAGGTGGCAATAGATGCCAGTTGTTTTCTTGCTTTTATGCAACGACCTGGTGAAGGGCACACGTCACGTTACTGTACTTGATAATTGATAGAAGAGAAGATCCAAACGTTGATGTGTGAGTGTTTTGCTTACCAATGGTGCATAATACTTTATGCTAAATTCATATTTGTAAATTTTATATACTTTCTATTCAAACATCATGACTTGCTGTTAAAATATACTTTCCAGTATTTAGTATTTTTCTTTGTATTTGTATTGCATTTTTCTTTCATTCTTCAGCTAATGTACTTGACGGCTGAATATAAAATTATCGTCTGTTCTCTGGAGTATGGTTGACTTTAAATCGTGAAATAGTTAACACTTATTTGTATCCAAAACAACATCGGGTCTGCAGCTGTGTATAATTTTTATTATTCTTACTAGTGTTGCTTATTTTATCAGAGTGTTCCCCAAGCTATGATTCAGGGTTTTCCAAGCGATTTATGAATGCTTTCAGTACTATTTCTGCAACGTCGAGTAGTTTCTGACGGCAGGAATATACGAATAGAAGAAATTTCTTTATAAAATATCTGTAACTACGTATATTATTGATAGCTAATAGGAAATAAAAAAAATGCCGATTCCAGATACGAAATTAAAAAAATCTGATGTGGACAACACATGACTTTCCTTATATAATGCAATGAATTTACTACTTTTACAGTAAACAAAATAGGTTTTTCTTCTAGTAGATACTTATGTTCTTTCCAAGATATTGAATTTTCGTCAATCAGTTGTCATTTTCATTGATTTAGCGTCATTTTCATCCATTTGGCGAGATTTTCGTTAAATTGACAACATTTTAAAAAGTCGCCAAGTTGGCGACATTCCGCCGAATTCGTCGCTAAAATCTCGCCAAACGTTATGGATGGAGAATTAAGTTATTCTTATAGCATATAAATGATTATTGGCGTTCAAATGCAAAAGTATTACTCAAAGTACCTTTTCTCATGAATTGAACGAACTCGATCCACGAGAATGATGTCACCCAATATATCGCATGATATTACATATGAAAAGTGAACATCTTTCTCAACAGTTCATAGACTTTATTTAAATTTATGGGATTTTTTGATAAATTTATTTTAAAAATGTGCAATATCTCGAGAACGGTTCATGTTAGCTATCTAACGTTTATGTCAATCGTTTTCTAAGGAAAAATTACATAAGAAATGTCTATTTGCGTAACTTTATTAAAGGTATTTATTTTTTGATGATTTTTTTCAAATTTCACTCGAAAATTTAGGGGGGGGGGGTTCTGAACATTCGATTACGTATAAAAACAACAGGCTTCCAGTATTCATGGATTGTGATTTTTGTACCAAATTTCATTCGAATTGCTCCATTCGTTCGTGAGATATCGCCTCCACAGACTCACTGACACACATACACCCGCACACATACTTTCACACACACTCACACATCACCTCAAAAATGTTTGATTCGTGATTAGGGATGCTTGTAACGTGCTCTCCCGTCAAAAATTCAAATTCGAATTTTCGACCCTGTCACAATACTTTCCTTATCAACTACTTTCCTTATCTACTTCAAATGCAAAAGTATTACTCAAAGTACCTTTTCTCATGAATTGAACGAACTCGATCCACGAGAATGATGTCACCCAATATATCGCATGATATTACATATGAAAAGTGAACATCTTTCTCAACAGTTCATAGACTTTATTTAAATTTATGGGATTTTTTGATAAATTTATTTTAAAAATGTGCAATATCTCGAGAACGGTTCATGTTAGCTATCTAACGTTTATGTCAATCGTTTTCTAAGGAAAAATTACATAAGAAATGTCTATTTGCGTAACTTTATTAAAGGTATTTATTTTTTGATGATTTTTTTCAAATTTCACTCGAAAATTTAGGGGGGGGGGGGTTCTGAACATTCGATTACGTATAAAAACAACAGGCTTCCAGTATTCATGGATTGTGATTTTTGTACCAAATTTCATTCGAATTGCTCCATTCGTTCGTGAGATATCGCCTCCACAGACTCACTGACACACATACACCCGCACACATACTTTCACACACACTCACACATCACCTCAAAAATGTTTGATTCGTGATTAGGGATGCTTGTAACGTGCTCTCCCGTCAAAAATTCAAATTCGAATTTTCGACCCTGTCACAATACTTTCCTTACACATTATGTACTATATAAGGAAAGTGAAAAATGAAAACCAATTTCAAGATATGCAGAAAAATATTGTTCACAAAGAAAATATTCTGACGAGATAGCGATTGTTTTCACATATTATATTTGGTGATTTTATTTTAAAAATATTATTATACTTGTCATTTTTTTTGCAATCTATGAAAACTATGTAGTATCTAAAAATAAAAACATGTATTGATCAAATCAAACAGACCATGGATTTTTGAAGAGCAAGAAATATCGACACTGCCTAAAAGAATGACACTCTGTAAAACATTATAAGGTAATTCAGGCTCCATTCTAGTGCAATGCTAGAAATACGAGGATATCTAATCTGATTAAAGCTGATCTTGTTAAGGAATGGAGCTTGAAAATAAGCCTCTTTTAGAGTCAATCGTCAATCAACCAAGATTGGAATCTGGACAACCGGAAGTTGAATATTATTAAGACTATATTTAGTTTAGATCCTAAAACTCATAACATCGATTAACTAATATTTTCACGTTAACAGCTTTTACTATATACGGTGTTTCAAAAGATTGCACAACTAAATATCTATTGAGGGATTCTATTGGTCATATAGTTTTAATTTAATTTTTTTTAAAATTAAGGTCGATTTTAATCGTATGCAAATTTTGATCATCTGACACCCCTTTTAGCAGCACAAAAAAGCACATTATGCAACTTTTTATTTGAAGTATTTCTTAAATTGTTACCATGAATCTGTGACCAATCGTTCAAGAAATGTTTATTCGTGCATTTGAAAAAGTTTATTTCTGTAATGTAAAATGTTGCATAGCAATAAGTTAACAACAGTACGCCAAAAATTTAATACTATGTAAATTGGGGTGTAAGTGTACTCCAAAGTTAATATCACAATTAATATAAATATTATCTTCACAATTATCTGTTAGGCATTTAACATTATTAAAGTCAACATTACTTTGAATATACTTCGTATATTTAAGCAGTCAAGAACAGCTTTTTCTGCTTCTTAGCATATGCATTCTTCATACTTTACAGTTGACTTATTTTAATTTTTTTTTGCCTTTTTTGCGGCACTTGCCTCTCTCTGAAAATTTTTCACTTTTTATGCTGATTTATACAAAATTGTATCTCGAAAAATTTGATGCAAATTTGACCATATGGAGCCTTACAGTCCTGTTTAAATTTAAGGCAATTCTAGATGATTTGCGACAATATCATTTAGGGGATAAGTGTAGTTCATTAGCGATAACATCATTTTAAGAGTCTATGTAGTATTTACGAGCAGTGCAAAGTCATCAAACAATTCTTATGTCACTTAAAATGCTTTTGAAAAATTTTTGAACTTTTAATTGATTTTCCATATCACCACATCTAAATAGTATGGATGACAAATCTGCTATACATTATATGTAGTTCAAAACTGTAATAATTAAATTTCTTTTAAAAAACGCGCATGTAACTGATGTGAATGCGTTTTAACTAACGATATATTGGCAGAGATCAAAAGCTTCCTATGGTGTCCTTTTTGAAAACTTTGGGGTTAATCCCTATACAAACATCTAATGTACATTTTATTCGAATAGTCCACGAGGCACCGCTTGGAGATCGAACAATTTCATTTCTGGAAGTTCAGATGTAATTTTTAATAACCCCTCGTAAAGTATTGGAACGCTCACTTAGTAGTCAGTAAAATTAATCCTTCTGGTCGTTAGTTTTGAACATATCCTTATCCAAACGAACTGCTAGAAACTCATTGTCAATTATGATTGAATCTCAAATCGTATTAAAATAATTTTAGTTTTTTGTACTCAATATTTATAACCCCGTTTACTCCATAATTATGTTAATAAAAATAGTATTACTTAAGATGAAAGATTTGTAAAAAATAAAATATATATATATTCACTAAAAATGTCACCATTCACATAAAACTACACAATGGCAAAATATGAATCATAAGATGAATTGTAATTTGAACTATATACTGAACAACTACGGTATTAGTTACTTAAAATATTAATATGCACTTCAAAATATTAATTACATTTTTAATATGCGATCATACAAATTTAAACATCTTAGTATACAAAGAGTTTATTAGAGCAGATACAATTTCAACAGTATTTAATTTTTGTTAACTTTAACATCATTTACGTATTTTGATCCAGATTATGGAACATAAAACTGAGATTCCTTTCTTTGCAAGTTCAAATCAGGCCTAATTGCATGATACTATCAAAAATAACTTATGTATCCGCATAAGATGCATACCATGTATGTACATGTTTTAAAGCATATCAAATATTAGTTAGATAAAATGTTTAGTTTCCATAGCTATATCATTGTTTTTCCAACCAAGAAGCTTTTTTATTGGAATAGTAATATAATTTCACTTTGCATGTTATGAAAAAATCATAATGTGTATTTCCTCTGTTATTTGGTATTACAGTTCTTATTAAATAGAAATGACATGGGTTTTTAATTGATCAGTTCCTGTAACACGATTTATTTTCCTTTTCATCAACTAGAGGCAGTGATACATCTTGATTATTTGTAAATGTGGGTTCACTACATTTAATTTGTGTTAAACGCGGAATGTATGCTGCAGATATCTGAAGTCTTGTGAAGTATCACAAGTCATCATTTCTAACTCAACTTTTACAAAGGAGAAAATATCGCTGAGGTAGGTTCATAGAATATATATTATTTTAATTTTGAGAAAAATGTACGTAAAAATAATAAATAAGGAAATGTATAGTTGCATCTATTACGTACATATAATAGCGTAATTAAAAATTCTAGAATCTGAAGAGGCGAGTTACTAAAAAATAAATAAATAAATTTTATATTAACTTTAATTTTAGTCTTGCTGAATGGTCGAATTCATCTGCTAGACAGAAATAGATGGCGTAAAATGTAAAACTTTCACTTAAATGTAAATATAGGACGTCCAATCTTAACACAAATGTCAATTCTAGTGTGCATTGTAGATGCTTTCAAGTTGTAACCTAATGACAAATCCATTTCATAAATTTTATCCAGTCCGTTTAAGTTGACCATTTTTCTCTTAGGGTTTCTAGGAACGAGATCTTTTTCAGAGAGAGCCCATCCTCTACACCAGGAAGAAGATAAGACATTATCATTTGAATGTTGTATAACTTGATTATTATAGTAAATTCATGTAGTAGAGAGAAAGACAGAGCAACCTGTCATCAAGGCTTTCTTATTCCTTGGTCATCATTGATCACTGCTCAGGGCCAAATGTTTGACTTGAGACCTTGAGTATTCCCAGTACAGTTACAGTTGTCAGATTATTTTAATATGGTTTTAATTTTAATATTAAAATCATGTCTTCAGTCTCATATTTCTCATTTTATCTTGCTGTGGGTGAAAATTCAGCCATGCTGTAAATTGCGGAAATATCTTAATGATATAGATGTTTTCATTTTAATTGGAACAGGTTGTAGAACGTTTTGTTAAAATAAGGACAAAATTAAATTCAAAAATCATTAACTTCCTATTCATGTAAAAGAAAATATTTATTAAATACCATTAGTTAGAACTATTAAAAGTGTGGGTGATTGTTAATCCAGAGTAGCAGTAGCGTTTGAAATATATGAGAAGCAAGATAGGGTTGTAGAAGAAATGCCGAAATAGGGACAAAAATCTTCTTTCGGGGACTGTCTCCAAAAATTGGGGACGAATAATGGTCACTTTAGTTTTAAGAATTGAGTAAGAGCTTGCTAGACTATTAAATGATTAATGTTTTACTACAAAATATTTACATTATTTTCTCCTGACATCATTTATTCCCTCCTGCACAATGTCAAAACAATTAGTTTAACCCTAAGCTAAGGCATATAAGGGGATTGGTTATGGTATCTGCACTGACTAATTTTTAACTTACAATTTTTAATTTGTTATTTTGAACTTCAATTTTTATAACTTGATAAAAATGTGATATATATATATATATATGGATTATGTGATATTGATAAAAATGTGATATATTATATGGATTGATAAAAATTCAAGTTCAAGGTCAATAGAATATTCTCAGCGCATTATCTTGTAGTAAACCGTTCACAACTTGCATTGAAACGTAAAAGTGGTGAGAATTAAAAAGTCTCATGGGAGAGAGTAAAGTGTAAATTAATTTTGATTAAGTGTGTGAACGCAATTCAAATTTAAGAAAGTTGACATGTTAAGTAACTTTTTAAACATAAATGCTGGCAAACATATGAAACATGCGTATTTTAAACTTGATTCGAAGTTGTTCTTTAAGATATATTTTTACTATCCATTTCTCAAGGCACTCACTGAATCTTGTTCTTCATACTCACACACTCCGACTTTTTTTTAAATGTGTGACTCCAATTCGATTGGACCGAAATGGTTTTGAGTGAATGACAACTTTCTTTTGCGGGTGGTTCGTCTTCATTAGGTATTTTTCAAAAAATTCAAAATGTTAAAATATCAAAAGTAGAACTAACTTCTTAAAATAGTTTAAAATTATTAAAATATCCAAATTGGAATGATGTATTAATGCAAGAAGATTTTTTGAATGTAATCTTAATACGATTATTGAAAGTCATCTTCTGGTCTTTCTAATGGCATTTTCCTGCTTCAAATTTGGGATTACAATGAGAAAAATATTGAAGGCCAAAGTAATAACATTACGTTCTGCGATTTCAGATATCGGTTATTCCATGCAAACAAGCTCGAAACCGGTCCATGAATGCTGGTATCTGCAATGATGGTGTCTTCAACATAATATTACGGTTATATATTTATGAGTGATAAGAGGAGGAATAACTGCAATTCAATTCATTTAAGTGAATTTATTAAGCGTCAAAACTAGCAGAGAGAAAATAGGTGCAGTTGCATAAATCAGCAACCACATTCTATCATTAATATGCTGAATATTTCATGCATTAATTTCATCATATATTCTATTAAAGCGGGAAATTATTATACTGCAATTCAAGCATAGACTTTACTACTGTCAAATCAATGTGCTTGCGTTTAGAAATGAATGTTGGTCATTAACGTGCAAGTAACTCAACTTCTATTAATATGCCATATTCCCTAATATGCCATGGATATGTCAATTGCAGTAGTTTGGGTGATGTTGTTTAAACTGCTGTAATATTTGAATGAGTAATTTTAAAGTATCAAATGTTTATAATACATACTACTGATAATCGATGCCGGTAATGTTTTATTATTCCCCGATTCTAAATTCATGATTATTTCAGCAGTCGTCACAATAATTCAGTATGACAGCTTCTCCAATAAAGAGGTATGTCCTAATTCTCGCCCCCCCTTATTTGATTACGTATACTAGTTCCAAAATCATCAGAAAAGGTAATTTATGTCTTACTTTATATTATCAAAATTCGATTAATATGTACAGAATATTTTAAATCGTTTTGACAATTTTTGAAGGGGATTTACTTTAAACCTTGAAGACTTAGGCATACAGTATCTGTCAGGGAACGCTAAACCATTCCGATATCTAATACTTTTCAGATATTAAATTGAATTGCAAAAATCTTTTCTTCATTACACAATGCTATTAAGGCAACACATTATGAAATTATAAATATACCTTTAAAATATAATTATACTGACATGATACTATATTATATACTATGCACTATTATTGCATATAAAACATTACAGTTTTGCAAAAATAACAGCCGGGTCACCTGTGAATAGGTGATTTAGAAATTAATGAGTACGGAATGCTTGCAAATTGAATTTGATTTAATCACTTGATGGATTATATCAAGAAAATCTTGCGCACTAAAATATTTTAGTCTAAGAAATCTTACTAATTTGTAATTCACAATATGTATCAATATCTATATAAAAAAAACCTGCTGCAGTAATAACTCGACATTATTAAAACTTCGTAAATACAACATACAAATACATTATGTATTTATGCCGTAATATTTGTGTTTATACTATAGTTACGGATTTTTCATAATATATCGAGTGAATATTTGTGTTTGTGCCCGAGTCTTGCTGGTAGAATTAGATGACTGAGTTACTTATGGAGATCCCAAGACGCATATCCCCGCGATATATTATTTGACATGTTACCTTAAAATGAAATACATGATTTAGACGACGTTTTCATGATCTAGACGCTAAAACAGCCATGCCAGTCAAAGTTCTATCCAATGAGCTAAAACGATAGCCGTTTCTTCTATAATTGGCGTAAATATCTCATGTTCCTTCAATTTCACATCAAAATGAAACTTAGAGTCTGTATAACTTCCTCATTCATTTACTTTTTATATAGGATGTTATACTGCGTCTGGTATTTATCGTGAATTCAAAATCGCTGTCATAAATCATAGGGCATATAGAAAAGTCTGAATACTGTAAATTTGAAACTTCAGTAATCCGTTGTATTTAACCAGCAGCTTTTAGTTGCTTGGATGCCGTTGTAAAGAACTAATGTCCTAGCTGTGATTCGAACCATTGATTTATTCCATGCCCGCCGATGCTTTATATAATGAGCTACTAAGACGATAGTATTTTAAAGTTGAAAGAAACTGCCCAATCTAAACATTTTATAATGCAAGTACTTCTATTATGTTTACTTTCTAATACTATGTAACGAGAAATTTTTTCACGAAAATTTTCGACCTCGAGATTTTGTATGCCAAAATATGTTTAAGTCCTACTGAATGCATTTAGACTATTTTTGGAGTAATGTCCGTCTGTTTGTATGTCTCTGGTCTTGTATTAATGGATTTTAACGAAACTTTATATGCCTTTGTTATCAAAAAATCAAGAACTAGATATAATTTTGTAAATTCGAGTCTGAATGAAGGAGTACTTCTGTGCGAATTGAAAATATTCTCCAGCCTTTCTTCCTCTATAGAAATATGAAGTAACAATGGGAATTAAAAACTTATGATATTAATATATTACTATATATCCTGTTAAGTCATGTGTAGAGCTTCATGTTATTTACATAACTAATTTCTTTTTACCATAAATTGTTTTTAATAATTATTACACAGCGTGGTTAATTTTTATCACTTATCATTCAGAAAAATTTATCCCAAACTTATTACAATATAAAATATAGTAATATATTCATAGTAATATATATACAATATAGTAATATATGCTATTATAGCAGTCGGCAAAAATTATTTTTTACCGTACAGCAATTTTACAAAATGCGTTTTCAAAATATCAAAATAAGTTTTGGAATGCGTTTTCAAAATATCAGAAACTTGAATGCTTTGGAATATTTTCTAA
Source organism: Amaurobius ferox (assembly GCA_951213105.1). Lineage (NCBI taxonomy): Eukaryota > Metazoa > Arthropoda > Arachnida > Araneae > Amaurobiidae > Amaurobius > Amaurobius ferox. Next base: position 15,136,658 of record OX578144.1, read on the forward strand.
ATTTCAAAGGATGTTTTAATGCTCAATACCCCCTCTTTGGCACGCCCCTGACTGCGCATACCAGTAAGGAAACTTATACTTACTTTCCTAAAAATCTACACATTGCTCCTCAGAAGTCATATACGTACATGGTGCAAAGGATATATGGCCATTCATGTTGAGCTTACGGATTTTTAGTGTTCTTCAGTGTTCTCAGAGGTTCTACAGTAACCTCTAGTGCTTTAATAGTGACTTCTCAGTGCGTGTGATTGCATAAAAATAAGGATATGGGCGTGCAGATTTTGGAGTGGCCTACCCGAATACTCGATTTTCAACCAATAGACACACTGTGGAATGACCTCGAACGTTAGGTGCGACGCAGGGCAGCCACATCTAACTTCGACAGCTGACAATAATAACTTGAGTTAAAAGAAATTCAAATGTTGCATACATCCACTTTTAATTTTGAGCGAGATATGTGGTAAATTGGCATTGTTGAAAAATTGTCGATTCGAAATGAAACCCTGCAACTTGTGAGGACGGTTCAGAGCTTGTGTTTTGCCATTTCGCCGCGAAAAATATCGAAACAATGTATAACTGTATGTTTAAATGTATGCTAAAATTACATTTTCAGCAAAACCGATAAAAAATATCGTTTAATCTTTAATATATGATTAGATATTATGAGTGTGAATTTGAAATGTGGCTCGTCAAATTTTTAGTAACAACGTGATAGAAATGAACCAATGATTGCTTATAGAATTTAAATAATTGCCTGATTTCATAATTTTCATTTTTGACTTGATATGATTATTTATAGCATTTTGCACCCTTAATGACTGGAAAAGTTTTACAAGCCGCTTTTGAGATTTATTTATGTTTTTGCCAGGATGACAGAGCATAGAGAGTGGTATTTATAAACTAATGGCCAGTCGTAAAATAAATGAGGCGGTTGTTCATATTGCCGGATGAGTTATCGTTTATAACCGCTTCTTTAAATCTTCATGTTAGTATCTTCGTTAGGGGTTATTTCAATTTTCATTTACTTTTTTGAAGATATGTCACACATGGGTTAAATCCGGACCTGGGCTTCTGAAAGGCGTATGTTTTTAGTATTGCGTTTTACTGCGCAGTACATGTAAAAGGAAAGTATTGCGATGAGATCGGAAATTAGAACGTCGGATTTTGATGGATCGAAATGCATTCAACGTCTCTGAATTTGAATCAACCATTTTATTTAATATTGTCTGCTGCCATAACTCTGGAATAAATTAAACAAATAAAATAAACTATGAGTATAACACATTTTGTTACTTTCCCTACATGCATAGTAAAATGTTTAGGCAATGTATTGTGACGGGGTTGAAAATTCGAATCAGAATTCTCGACGGTAGAGCACGTTTCAAGAGTCCATGAACTCGAATCTAACGTTTTTGATGTGATGTGATATGGTGTGGTGTGTGATATCCCACGAATGAATGTAGCATTTCGAAAGACATTTCGTATTGCAATCATTGAATACTGGAAACTCAATTAGTAGTTAATGCAAATTCTGAAGACTCTCCAATTTTCGAATAAAATAAAAAAATATATTAAAATAATTACCAAAAAATAAGAATCTTCCATAATGTGACATAAATAACAAATCCCTATGTAATTTTTCATTAGAAAGTGATTCACATCAATTTCAGAACGCCAGCATAAACCTTTATCGAGACATTGCATATTTCTCTAATAAATGCATAGAACAAATTACATAAAATGAAAAATGTGTGAAATAGATTCCCTTTTCATATGTATAATTATACGACAAATTTGTTAACTTCATTCTCATAGATATATAGTTTGTTCCTTTCTGTTTTGAAGCTCAGTAATTCGCCAAAAGTCATTTATATTTGTTTGTCTTTCTATAATGCTTGGGGACAAATTTGATGATAGTTTTGGCAAAATATGACCAACTTGGCGACATTTTGAAAATTTCAGTTAATTGATGAAATTGTTTCGAAACTGGACGGCATCACACTTAATTGATAAAAATGACGCTAAATTGGTGAATATTGAACATCTCTTGGAAAATGAAGTTCGATTTATTAAATAATTCTTTTCGCTTTGGGGAAATTGACATGCTTGATTCAAAATATAGTGAGTGTGGCGTTTTGTGAAAAAACTATGTTTTGTTAGGGATCTTGTTCTGCTAGGGTGTCTTAAATTAATGGCGTCTTTTAAGAGGTGATATATTAATTGTTTTTTGATATGGAGTCATATATGAATAAATCAGTATAGTCGACTTCACATCTTGTTTTTTAATACGGTCATTTAGCGATGCTTAGATTCTTGTCAGGGTAACAAAATTTGCCTCTTCAAATTAAAGAGCAAATTGTTAAATGCAATACTGACATACGAAAAACATTATAAAAATTGTAATTTTGAATTTTTGAAATTTAGGTGTTGAAATGCAAACCACCAGTTTCGTATAATAAGATAGTAATTTATGATTATAATAGTTTAATATATAAGCTATATTGCTTAGCGGATGGTGACTATATTTCTAATTGCCGTGTTAGATTTGAGCAGATTAAAATTCGTTGGGTACTTCTAAATAGTTTTACAAGTTGTCATTTAGAAAAGCGTCTAATATAGGTGCAAAGTTCTACTCTAAAAACATATTGCGTGGATCTTATACATCTTTATTAAGCCGTGAAAGAAATAAAATCAGTGTATTATGTAGGAAAAGTTAACCACATCAGGTTTTACTTCTTTGAGGCAGACATAAAATGACTTCAATTGTTTAAACAGCGTTGTTTTACTTCTTTGAGGCAGACATAAAATGACTTCAATTGTTTAAACAGCGTTGTTTTACTTCTTTGAGGCAGACATAAAATGACTTCAATTGTTTAAACAGCGTTGTTTTACTTCTTTGAGGCAGACATAAAATGACTTCAATTGTTTAAACAGCGTTGTGAGTCTTCGTCATCAGCTCAAGAACAGTGTATATATATTGAAAGATAATATACACTGACTAGTCATGTCTGCTTCAAGGAAGTCTAGTACGAATATTTCGATCAATAAACGTCAGTGAGCTGAGACCAAATACTCAATATTTAATTTAGGCAATACACCAGTAAGCCCTCCACAAGATAAACAAATGAGTCAGATGAATCGCACCAGGGTTGACAGTTCAGTTTTGAGTGCTTTACGACCCATCATAAATTAGCGATGACATCAGCAGATAAGAAAGTCACGATGTCTACATGGGGGTAACCTATGCTTCCGTGCAAGACTCAGAACAAGCTACATCGGAAAGTCCAATCAATATCATCCCCAAGTTTTGATAAACAACAAAGCCAATCAAACAAAATGAAGGCGTGTTTCCTCGAAGTAAGATACAAATTAAATTAAGATTGCCGAACGAGAGGACGACAGCAGTTTTTAAAAATTTCGTTCGAACTAAAAGACGACGAGTTGCAAAATTGAATGGCTCCTCAAAATGGAGAACAATAAGGTGTTTGTTGGGACAAAGTTAAATCTTGTGTTATAGAAATCAACTCAAGTCGATGCGTGTGCCATATATCCCATGCAAAGTCAGTGATCGTTAATGCAGTGTAAATGCATAAAATGGTACGTGCCAACTAAATATATTTACAAAGTGTTCGAACGCAGATCCGTTTTGATGCGTCAGTAAAATCTTGCTGGTTTCACATCGCCTCCCATGTCTATTTTCAAAACAGATTAAATTAATGATTATTGTACAAAGTACGATTTGAAAATGTATCTTTTAATATTTCAGTGCTACATAAATATTTTAATTTCAAAGATAAGTATTATGGTCAATGACTAATTATCTATTTTTCAGATACGTTAAGTTGACTGGCACTTTTGACGTAAATTTGGGGGGTTATTTTCTGAACACATGCAAGCACGTAGTTATTACTATACGCACGAATATAAATATTTCAAACCCACCTAAAAATAAAGAGTAGTTAATGTAAAAATTTTGTGACTACAAGTGGTTTATTGATTTTCGAGATCGTCAAGCCGAGAGAAAATCGTTGGGACATTAGAAAGTTTTCTGGAGACACTGCAATCTTTTTTTTTTATCGAAATGTAAAAAGTGTAAAAACAAATGTATTCACAAAAAATAAATTTGTTTTAAACATTTTTTTAGAGCTAGAAATAAATGCATATGTTTCTTTAAATTTATCACAAGCCTTTCAGCTATATTTGAGAATTTATGCCTACACATGAAGCCCTGTATTTTTCACACAAACTGAACAAATCGAATTAAATTTGGTATAATTTTTACGATATAAAACATTTTACTGTTATTAGCACTTTTATCGCAAAGGTGAATTCCAATTTGGGCTATTTTTACTGCTTTGATATAGAGAATTGTGAAGTTATATGTGGTTTTCGACACATAAGATTTTTATTACAGATTTGCACGTTTTTTGTGTAAAATAATACGAATCTGACGTTTGAAAAATGACATTAAAATGTGTGTTTGCTTCTCTAGACACGATGTGTTTTAAATTATTGAGAAGTTTAAGTAAATATTGAACTATTATTCCACTTGGAGTCCATTATTGATATTTAGGCACTTAAAGTCTGCCATTTTGTACAATACTAGCTATTTTTTACAAGCGTTTATGCAGACGGAATAGCAAGTGGTTTTTCAATTTGTTGTCTACATTTAATAAAGGATCCGAATATTAAAACCGTTTCAAATTAAGGCACAAAAGTGTCGACCATTTTGTAGTTTTGTTAATATCGAGGTTTGTAAATCAATATTTCATTTCATCTCTGTACAGCGTGTTGCCTTATTTTCAACGTTATCGAACGTTTTGATCTAAAAATCAATCAGGAATAAAAATAGTTTCGATTGTTTGATCAGAAGAAAAACCAACAGACGATAACGGCATTTGAGAGATTTACACTGTTACTAGGGTTTCAAATCAAATAATAAACGATATAAAAATTAAATTATAAAATATAAAAAATCGTCTGTTATAATTAACACTTTACAACAAAGTTGAAAAGTGTTTATGACTTTGTTCATTCTGTCTGTCTGTCTGTCTGTCTGTCTGTCTGTCTGTCTGTCTGTCTGTCTGTCCGTTAGCACGATAACTGCCGTAAAAATGAGTTTATCAAAATGAAATTTCAGTATGTTGTTCAGACGGTCTGTAGGACCTATGGGAATATAAATAAATAATATCACCCAATTAGTTTTTTATTGAACCCGGGTTGAAAAAATGAAATACATTGAACCCTATGGGACCTAATTTTTCAAACATTTTTTAAGTAAATTTAAAATTCACGAATTGCTTCGAAATTTTTAGGAAATATTCACATTATCCCATAGAATATATAAAAAAAAATTCAGTAAAATATGTTAAGTAGTTTTTTAATTAAAAAAATTATTTAATATAGGGAAAAAAACAAATTCAATTAAATTCTGACTTTGGGATATCTTCCAGAAAGAAAAGAGAGAGCAGAGAGCTTGCAGACGGAAGAAGAGAGAGCTTGCAGACGGAATAGCAAGTGGTTTTTCAATTTGTTGTCTACATTTAATAAAGGATCCGAATATTAAAACCGTTTCAAATTGAGGCACAAAAGTGTCGACCATTTTGTAGTTTTGTTAATATCGAGGTTTGTAAATCAATATTTCATTTCATCTCTGTACAGCGTGTTGCCTTATTTTCAACGTTATCGAACGTTTTGATCTAAAAATCAATCAGGAATAAAAATAGTTTCGATTGTTTGATCAGAAGAAAAACCAACAGACGATAACGGCATTTGAGAGATTTACACTGTTACTAGGGTTTCAAATCAAATAATAAACGATATAAAAATTAAATTATAAAATATAAAAAATCGTCTGTTATAATTAACACTTTACAACAAAGTTGAAAAGTGTTTATGACTTTGTTCATTCTGTCTGTCTGTCTGTCTGTCTGTCTGTCTGTCTGTCTGTCCGTTAGCACGATAACTGCCGTAAAAATGAGTTTATCAAAATGAAATTTTAGTATGTTGTTCAGACGGTCTGTAGGACCTATGGGAATATAAATAAATAATATCACCCAATTAGTTTTTTATTGAACCCGGGTTGAAAAAATGAAATACATTGAACCCTATGGGACCTAATTTTTCAAACATTTTTTAAGTAAATTTAAAATTCACGAATTGCTTCGAAATTTTTAGGAAATATTCACATTATCCCATAGAATATATAAAAAAAAATTCAGTAAAATATGTTAAGTAGTTTTTTAATTAAAAAAATTATTTAATATAGGGAAAAAAACAAATTCAATTAAATTCTGACTTTGGGATATCTTCCAGAAAGAAAAGAGAGAGATATTATATAATAAATATCTCTCCATTTGTTTAAACGTTTTGCATATGGGAGTGGCTTCATATTTTAAAATAAATTTGGTAGATAACAATTTTTCATTTTTTTAAAATTTTATATAACTCTTCATGATAAATTTAATTGATGGCATTTTAAATGCACTTTCCTACGTCCTAGAGAGTTAAAATTTGGTACACAGCTTAAATTTGTTGAACATTTTATTCGACAAAAATTTGATGGATCTTTAAATATAGATCATACATTTTTTTCGAAATGGCCTGAAAATAATCCCCGTTCACTTCTATAAATCATTGGTGTAATATTGTTAAAAATTCTGATGTGGACAGCACATGTCTTTCCCTGCAGACTCATATTCGTTCTCTTTATTTATTCAATGATAATTTGAGTTTATCTGCACAACATAAGTATTTTAAATGACATTGAATTTACACGTTAAACTTAAATTTGGTTCTCATTTGATAGCTGGACTTATTGTCAAAGGTGGCGTAGCGAAAACGCGAAAAAACTAGAATATCTCAAGAACGGCTAGTCCTAGAGTAATGGGGTTAGTCTTATTCTTTTTGTTGTCAAAAATCACATATAAAATAGGAATTTAATTGATATAATTGAGCACACGTAGTCTTTTATTTTTATATATAACGATTTTTGTTGGCCATTTCGCAAAAATAGCCCGTTCCTTTTTCCCGAATCGTAGTAGAATAACCTACAAATGATTTATATACAAAATTTTGTTAAATTTGGTATATAAATCACTTGTAGGTTATTGAAATATTATACTCCAAATTTTGTTAAATTTGGTTCATTAGTTTTTAGCTAGAGTGGATAAAGGCAATTTCTGCGGCCATTTCGCAAAGAAGGCAGATTCTTTTATTACGAATCGTACTATAATCTAATGAACATCAGGATTTCCCACAAAAAACATACCTACCAAATTGTATGAAATTCGGTCCATTAGTTTTTCAATTAGAGTGGATGTAATATCCACACAGACACACAGAAACATACACAGATACACCCTTACACACACAGACGTCTTCCTAAAAGTAGTTTTTTCGTGTTCTAGAAGTCCCAAAACGTGTAGATACTTTGAAAATTCGAGTTCCGATCTTCGGCACGATTCCAATACTTTGAGTACATACACATACACATATATATTATCTGTATATTATCTGTGTATCTAAATTCCGTGCCTATGCAATTACAATAGTTGTGATTTTAAATGATCCCTAAACTTTTATTATTTCTTCAAGGAAGCCTAATTTTAACATATGCAGAATGTAAATATCTCAAGCGATTGTAAGATGAATTACATAAGAATTGCTGAATTTTTTTCACACAAAATTATTTAGCTCTGGAGTCTGGAATACAAGTTATATGAATGAAATATTCATTGATTTTGCATAAAGAATCAGATAATTTATATTTCGATACAGTTTTAAATATTTAAGTATAATAAATTACTGTAGTACTGTGATAATGTAAAAGATATTACCACTGAATGAATCACATTTTAGAAATTTTTAAATGAAATTACATTTCAGTTGGAAAGTGTTTCATAATCAATGCTTATGCATGATTGATCTTTCTTGTTTAAAATAAAATTGAAATAATAATTGCATCCCTTATATATGAAGAGATCACGTGACTCATTGCAAAATAAAATATGGCATCCATATTTGTTTTCCGTGTGTAAAGATCGTGATATTTAGGATCTTTCAAATTTATATTTAGTGTTGCATCCGTCATAAAACCGCTTTATTTTTGCGTATTATCTGTGTATCTAAATTCTGTTCCTACGCAATTGCAAAATTTTTTATTTTAAATGATCATTAAACTTTGATTATTCCCAACAAAGCCTAATTTAAACATATGCAGAATGTAAACATATCAAGAGATTGTAAGATGAGTTGTATAGGAATTGCTGAATTTTTATCGTGCAAAATTATTTAGCTCTGGAATCTGGAATAAAAGTTATATGAATGAAATATTCATTGATTTTGCATTGAGAATCAGATGATTTATATTTCGATACAGTTTTTAATATTTAAGTATAATAAATTACTGTAGCACTGTGATAATGTAAAAGATATCACCACTAAATGTATCACATTTTAGAAATTTTTAAATGAAATTGCATTTCAGTTGGAAAGTGTTTCATAATCAATGCTTATGCATGATTGATCTTTCTTGTTATACATTAAACTATTTCAAGAATTGTTATTTGAGCACATATAGATTTAACTAAGAAAAAATTGGATATTTTTTTTCTGCACATAATTGTATAAAAATATGTGTGTCTTGTCGTTCTTGGTTAGCTGGAAGAATGTTGGAATAAAAAAATCCAAGATTTACAAACTCTTTTGAACAGAATTCTAATATTTTGGATTTTTCTCATTACCTATAGGTTATGTCTGCAAGTTTGTGCAACGTTTCAAGTTTCTGATTGCACCAGTTTCGGCTGTGTAATTCATCCCTTAAATCAGTCAGTCGCACTCGGCTGCATGATTTAAATTTTTTGAAAGAACGTTTACAATGATAAGTGACTGAGTCACACATGAAATCATACCAAGCCTAAACTGTTCATTTGATTTCAAGCAAATTCTTAAAACAGACGCTGTGATTTCCTGATCCATTGTTTATTTAAAAATAATTTCAATCAGATATCCCGTTGATTTGTTATGTGCATTTTTTCTTTCAACTAGTATTATTTAATTTTGAATTGCATTTAGAATACAATAATGCTGATGTTTTGAATTAATCAAATGGCCCTGAGGAATTTAATTTTTTAAAACCCAGTTATTAAGCTGGTTTATTTTGCAATAATATGAAATTCAATATGTTATGTATGGAAATTATCAGAAAGCTAAATATATGAAAAAGAGAAAGGTGAGATGATTTTTTTCAATTTGTCACTTGTGTGTTGATATAAAATAAGACGAGTAGTATTTTAGTCCCCCCTATGTTAATACATTTGTAACACTTTTTTTTGTGGGGGGGCGGATTTTAGCGTCCTAGCGATAATTTACTTGAAAACTGCTAATAAACTTCTGTTAAAAGATAAACTAACATTAAAAAATAAAATACTTGCCTCACAAAAATATTCTAGATAACAAATCGTGAAGAAAGCAATTTACATGTCAGAACAATCTTGCAAAACATGTAATAAATTATGGTTTTGTTTTTTAGAAAACATTGGATGGCATTCTGCCCCAAGAAAAATAAAATTGATAGGTGAGAAGAACATTCTGCATTGCAAGCATTCCATATTTAATTATGGTTATTCATTCGTGCTGTAGAATGTAAATAGCATTTATGCTGCGTTAACTTTTATATTTTTATACTTTCGGTCATTTGGGAGCAACCCTTAGGTCGTGGCCTAATTGGGGTCATGGGGTTTTAATTAATGGATCTTCGAAATTTTTTTAATGATGACAGAGAGGTTGAAAAAAATGGTCTTCATTTTCGTTTCAATATATAGATTTCAGTTGAAATTTCCGATTAGGATGCTAAAAAACTCTGTGTATTTTTTTATTAACAGTATTCTTGTTTCAACTGTATCCTGCATACTCTTTCTGGCTAGTTGAAATATTTTGACATATTTAATTTCTAAATATAACTACTATCGACGAATGTAAATTTATTTTATTAAATGTTTATTTAACTATAATTTTAGCTCTTTATTATATTTGCATGGTGGTATGGGGTCTTCTAAATAAAAAAAATCTGATATGAGCAGCACATGACTTTTCCTGCAGATTCAAATTCATTTTGTAATTTATTTTTTCATTATGCATTAAATTGAGTTTAATTGCAGAAAATAATATGGACAATTTTCAGATATTATATTCAATTCTATTTTTATTGCATTTTTGTTTCGTTTGGCAAATTAATTCACATTAAATTCTTCAAGTCTTTAAAGTTCCAAAAACTACAATATCTTGAGAACGGTTTATCATACAGTCATTGGGTCAGATTTATTTGCTTAGTTGTCAAATTTTATATGTAGAACAAGTACTTTATAAATATATTTCAACAACTTTAGTCACTTATTTCAGAGTTTCACTCTCTTGCACATGTATTATTTTATTTCTGATCGAATATATTAGATTTACGGGTCATTTCGCAAAAAAAGTAGATGCTTTTTTTCCAAATCGTATCCAAATCTAACCAGCATCACAGTATTTCTACGAGCATTAAAGGCAGGTTCATTTATCCCGAATCGTACCAAAATCAAATTAGTACCAGGGCCGCCCACAAGTGACTTATTTACCAAATTTTATGAAATTTAGTCAATTAGTTGAGTTAGAGTGGATTTATACAATTTTTGCGGGTCATTTCGTACAAAAATGAAGGTTCTTCTTTTTCTAATCATATCAAAATTTAATTAGCACCAGGGTGACCCACAAGTCACTTATCTACCAAATTATGTAAAATTCGATCAATTAGTTTCTCAGTTAGAGTGGATAAAGGCAATTTTTATTCAAATTTTTAATTCAAATTTTTTCTCAGTTGGTAATTGGATTTTTTTTCAAGGGTGGAGAAGCGTAAATGTGAAAAACTAAAATATCTCGAGAAAGGCTAGATCCAGTGTAATGGGGTTGATCATATTATTTTTATTGTTAAAAATTATGTATTAAACAAGCATTTAAGTGATATATTTGTTTATGCGTAATATTTTATTTTAGACTTTGATGATTTTTGAAGGCCATTTCGCTAAAAAAAAGCAGGTTGTTTTTTAACGAATCATACCAAAATCAAATCACCACCAGGGTAACTCACAAATGACTTATATACCAAATTTTGTAAAATTTAATCCATTAGTTTTTTATCTGGATTGGATACAGGCAATTTTTGAGGGTCATTTCGAAGAAAAGGTGGGCTCTTTTATCTCGAATCTTACCAAAAACTATACAGCACCAGAGTCATACCCAAGTGACTTACCTACCAAATTTTATGAAACGCGGTCCCTTAGTTTTTGAGTTAGAGTGGATACATACATTGCAGAGACAGACACACACACAGACGTCATGCTAAAAATAGTTTTTTCGTATTCTTGAGGTGTCGAAACGTGTAGATCCGTCGGAAACTCGAGTTGCGATTTTCGGCATGATTCCAATATTTTCCCTATACATTACCAAGTATTGTAGGGAAAGTAAAAAATCTGATGTAGGCAGTACATGAATTTTACTGCAGACTCATATCCAAGTTCTCTTTATTTTAATTAAATTTAATTCACTTTTAGTTCAATTTTTGTTCTCATTTGGTAACTGGATTTATTTTCTAAGGTGGCGTAGAGAAAATACAAAAAAAAAACTGAAATATCTCGAGAACGTCGTCCTAATGTAATGGGGTTGGTCTTTTTCTTTTCTTCGTTAAAAATTACGTATAAAACGAGCATTTAATGGATATATTTAAGCATGCGCAGTTTTTATTTTATATTTTGACGCTTTTTGCGGGCCATATCGCAAAAAAGGGCAAGTAAATTTTTTCGAATGGTACCAAAATCCAATGAGCACTAGGGTGACCCACAAGCGACTTATCTACAGAATTTTGTGAAATTCGGTCTATTAGTTTTTCAGCTAGAGTGGATACAAACAATTTTTGCAGAATATTTCACAAAAAAGGCGGGTTCTTTTATGCCAAATTGTATCCAAAACTAATCAGCACAAGATTCGCCTATAAGTGACTTACCTACCAAATTTTATGAAATTCGGCCAATTAGTTTTCTAGTTAAGAGTGGATACAAAATCTCCACAGACAGACAGACAGACATACAGACGTCACGCTAAAAATGGTTTTGTCGTATTCTAGAGGTTCCAAAACGTGTTGATCCGTCGAAAACTCGAGTTCCGATTTTCGTCATCAATCCAATACTTTCCCTATACATTACTATTGCAGGGATTGTAAAAATCTGATTTGGGCAGCACATGACTTTCCCTGCAGACTCAAATTCATTTTTCTTTATTTCATTAAGAACTCATTAAATTGAGTTTAATTACACAAAATGACACTGAATTTGCGTTTTTAATTCTATTTCTGCTTTTATTTGGCAATTGGACATTTTTCCAAAAGTGGTATAACTAAATGCAAAACACCTCGAGAACGGTTAGTCCTAGAGTAGTAGAGTCGTCCTTATTCTTTTCCTCATCAAAAATTACATATAAAACAAGCATTTAATTGATATATTTGAACATACGTAGCTTTTTTTAGATTTTGGCGATTTTTCAGGGACATTTCGCAAAAAAAAGGCAGGTTGTTCTTTTCCGAATAATACCAAAATCTAATCAGCACCAGAATATCCCACAAATAACTTATTTATCAAATTTTGTGAAATTTGGTCAATTAGTATTTTAGCTAGAGTGGATACATGACATTTTTGGGGCCATTTCGTAAAAAAGACAGGTTGTACTTTTCCGATTAATACCAAAATCTAATCAGCACCAGAGTATCGTACAAGTAACTTATTTACCAAATTTTGTGAAATTTGGTCAATTAGTATTTTAGCTACAGTGGATACATGGAAATTTTTAGGGACATTTCGCAAAAAAAGGTGGGTTCTGTTTTTACGAATCGTACCAAAAATTAATCAGCACCAGGATCATGCCGAAGTGACTGACCTACCAAATTTTACGAAATTCGGTCCATAAGTTTTTGAGTTAGAGTGGATACATACATTGCCCAGACACACAGACAGACACACAGACAGACACACAGACAGACACACAGACGTTACGCTAACAATAGTTTCTCGTAGAGATCTCGAAACGTGTAGATCCGTCGCAAATTCGAGTTGCGATTTTCGACATGATTCCATTACTTTCCCTATATATTACCATGTATTGCAGGGAAAGTAAAAAGGTTGCTCATCACTGTATTAGTAGATGACATGACGCAAGGGATAGACGATACTAACTGTCACTTCTTTGTCAATCCAATTTTTAAGCAATTGTTCAAAAAATACTTACCTGCTAAGGACTCATAGGCGCCTTTCAAAATTAGCATTTGCTAATTCGATACTCTATGTTAACTATCCACTACAATATATTGCTAACAATATTGCGACTGCTAATAACAGCCTAAATAACAGTCTAATTACGCTTAAATCGTAACTGCACAAGCGGGTGTATTAGATATCCAAAACTCTGAACGAGCAGGGTCAATTAAAGAGGTAAAGAAAACGGAGTTCACTATGCTAGATCCACTACAATATCTCGTTAACAATATTGCGACTGCTAATAACAGCCTAAATAACAGTCTAATTACGCTTAAATCGTAACTGCACAAGCGGGTGTATTAGATATCCAAAACTCTGAACGAGAAGGGTCGATTAAAGAGGTAAAGAAAACGGAGTTCACAATGCTAGTGAAAATTGCATTTTAGAATATCAATAGAGATTGAAATAGACTGAAACATAATTTAAGGAGGGTGACATATTAAATTAAAGGGATTCCAGAGGCTAAATGCTAAATTTTTATTATCAGGGGTAGGAGTTGGGGTTGGGGTATGCAATAACCAATTTTAACTTTAAGCTGAGGTGACACTTACATGATCGGCAGAAAGAGGGGGATTACTAATTAAAATAGTTTGGTTAATTTTTAGTCTATTCAAGCGATTTTTTCGCAGAATATTTAGAATAAAAATTAATTGAATTTTTAAAAAATCTTAATCGTTTCTTTAAAATTCACGAAATTAGAAAACCTCCAATTTTTACCCACTTCGTGAAATTGTCTGGAAAATCATTCTTCAAAGTCGGTAAATATTAAAAGTGACTTGTAGATTTTTCTATTTTTAAGCATTTATATTAAAGATGTATTGTTATTTTTACTTTCCCTGCAATACATGGTAGTATATAGGGAAGGTATTGGAATCATGTCAAAAATCGCAACTCGAGTTTCCGACGGATCTTCACGTTTTGGGACCCCTAGAATACTATAATACTTTTGTAGCGTGACGTGTGTGTGTCTGTGTGTTTGTTTGCGCAATGTATGTATCCATTCTAACTCAAAAACTAATGGATCGAATTTCATAAAATTTGGTAGGCAAGTCACTTGGGTGTGATCCTGGTGCTGATTAGGTTTTGGTATGATTCGGAAAAAAAGAACCCCTAAAAATTGTCATGTATTCACTCTATCTCAAATACTAATTTACTAAATGTCACAATATTTCTTAAATAAGTTACTTGTGGAATACTCTGGTGCTAGTTAGATTTTGGTACAATTCTGAAAAGAATAGCCTGCAATTTTGTACGAAATGGCCCGCAAAATGTAGCCAAAATATAAAAAAGACTACGTATGTTCAAATGTATAAATTAAATGCTTATTTTATACGTAATTTTTGACGAGGAAAAGATTAAGAACAACTCCATTACTCTAGGACTAACCCTTCTCGATATATTTGAGATTTTTCGCATTTTTATTATGCCGCCTTTGGAAAAATATCCAACTAAAACCAGAAAATGAGTTAAAAGGGCAAATTTTATGTTATTTTGTGCAATTAAACTCAATTTAATGAAGTATTAAAGAAATAAAGAAAAAATGAATTTGAGGCTGCAGGGAAAGTCATGTGCTGCTCATATCAGATTTTTTAAATTTGAATATGTTGTTTCAATTTTCATATACTTAGCGTTCATTAAAAAAAATAGCGAGACTATTGCGAAAAAATTTGCGTGTTTTTAAATGTAGTGACAGAGTGTGTTTTTGATTGGCTTTTAATTTTTCACAGATTCCTTTCGGTAAATGAAATGGGCATTGACTAAAATGTTCAAAAAGTTGAAAACTTAACAAAAATATATATATTCCCTTCTTTATTACTTTCTTTCTTTTAAAAATGTGCCTTTCACCTAGAATACCTGGGACGGATACAAAGACTATTATATATCCCCTTTTGTTCGACTGAAGAAAAAAAAAAGATTGATTTCTATCAGTTTTATGATTTTATTTTATTTTAATGGAATTTTATTATATACATGAGTTGCTAAAGATTAACACTTTTACACCAACTGCGTGATTAGAAGCAACTTAAATCTGTCCCTTGTGTGCATGCTTGAAATACCATACAATGCTCATTGTCTTCCACATTTTGGAATATCTATATGCATGTGTAAGCCATGTAACTGCTCAATAAAATATTCTATATTTTCAATGTGGTTGCCCTTTAAGATATGGGGTAACTTTTAATTTCAGTAACAGTATGATCAAATATAAAAATAATTGTAATTCTTTACATAGCCCATGCTGTGTAGATAATAGAATTTCACCTTTAACATCTTATAAATATCAATCGAATTCCGCTACAAATTATCTTGACCTTCAATATATAACCATTGAACCGTCAACTAAAATGACAGACTATATCAAATGCTTCTTAAGTTATACGTATGAACAAATTGCTTTCTTCCCTTGAGAAATATTGTCCTTTTCGACCAATGATGGTAGAATCCAATGCAATAGTTTTCCAACGAATTCAGTGGACAGTAAAAATGTATTTTTGTAAATCCGAAATAAATGCCTACTACAATAAAAATTATTTTATTTGATGTGACTTTACTTTCTGAGATAAACAGAATTTCCACATGTATTATGTTGCAATAAACAGCCATAAAGAATTTTGCGCTGGAATCCAGGTTTCCAGAGTTTTGCCCAAATAAAAATCAAACATTTTCAACAACAAATATATATATATATATATATATATATATATATATATATATATGTATATATATATATATATATATATATATGTCCAAAAGTTAAGAATAGTTGCTGTTTATGTGAAAATTTCAGGGAATCTACAACAGAATGGAAGAAAACACGGTATGCGGTTTAATAGGGTTATAGAAGAAAAAACAATGCAAAACACGGATAATAACGACTTTTATAATCCAAAGATCACAATAAGAGACCAAAATCACAATAACACCAAAGATCAAAGATAATCAAAGATCATAATCACCAAAGATCACAATAACACCAAAGATCACAAGAGTTTCAACCCCAGTGAAACAGAATGATTAAAACAATGTGATGCTGCAGTTTAATATGGTGTGTGGGATCTTCGGCTAGCCACGCATGCCGCACAACGATTTCCCATACTTTTGATGGAGTTTGGATTAGTTGTGCGCTTAAAGAGTCCCGAGCCTCATGGAGAGCAGTTTTCAATCCCGGAACGGAGCTTGGTGGGTAGCGAAGGGTTGCAAGATGTCTCCCGAGTATATCCCACACATGCTCTATTCAGATCAGGAGAGTTGTCAGGCCACTTCATGTGCTGGATATCTTCAGTTTGAAGGAAGTCGTCGACCAAGGCCGCACGATCAGAAGACGCGTTATGATCCATGAATATCAAATCTGGACCAACAGCACCTTGAAACAATCGAACCGTAGACTCAAGGACTTCGTCTCTGAATCTTTGACCGGTAACCGACCCCGTGTCAAAGATGTGGAGGTCTGTGCGAACGTCCATTATGATGCCTGCCCAGACCATGACTTCCCCAAACGGAAAACGATGTCTTGCCGTGATGTTTCCCGGGTGAAAACGCGTTCTACGGTTTCTCCATATCGTGGTACGACTAGAATCAGTTTGCAGGATAAACCTGGAGTCGTCACTGACCATGACATTGCCCCACTGATGTCCAGTCCACTGCCGATGTTTCAAACTCCACTGTAAACGCGCGCGTTTCTGTGCAGACGTCAGGGGGATGCTAACTGCTGGTCGTCTGGCATAGAGACCAACGCGTCTGAGTCTGTTGTAACCAGTTTGTCTGGAAACAGTGGCTCCTGTGGCGGCTGTCAGGGCTGAACTCAGTTGTCTTTCAGAACGGTTCGTCTGACATTACGCAGTTATCACCAAATATCGGTCTTGCCGAGCGGTTGTTACCCTTGGCTGACCTGGTACTGGTCGTCGGGTAACATCTTCAGTGGTTTGGAACCTCTTCCACAGTCTGGAGATCACGCACTGAGGCACATTCAGAATTCGAGGCGCTTCGGTTTGGGATCGACCGGCTTCCAAGATTTTAGTAATTCGTCCCTTCAAAAACATGTCCATTTGCATCTTTGTGACATTTTTCGTCATTTTCGATTGTCAATAACTTTTCGTGTCCACAGCAATTGCGAAATTCTGCCTCAACTGTCCATGCCGCTCGAAGCCGTTTGACACTCGTTCCGACGTGAGCCGGTGCTTTGCGCATGCCTACGTCAACTGAACTGTTTTGCATATGCACAATGATTTACCTTCGTCCCACTATTCTCCACAACTGATTGTGAAACATTGTATCCATATTAATACCGAATTTTTCGCATTTTACGAATTATGCTTAACTTTTGGACATGAGTGTATATATATATCTTGCATGTTTTGTTAAATTTACCCAACAAAAGGATTAAAAATCTTTTCCCTATTAAACGTGCTGTGTAATATTTTTTTAAAGAAACGACAGATTGTTTTGATGAAAAAGAAATGTATTGAAGTGACTGTAGCGACACTTCTCGAATGTTCAGAACTTGATGTAAAGTTGTACAATAAAACCAAGATTTTGAAATGAAAATATAAATATTAAGGACTTTAAAGGATCTGTTGTAAAAATTACCTAAAAATCCAACACCTGAAAATCCAAATAAAAACCAAGCCCGTTTTAAATACTTTCACTGTGGAAACCACATTGAAAAAAGAAAAACAAAGAAAAATATAGAAAACATTTCCTAGGTACCTAGTGTACCATCGTTACACTCAACAGAAATCTATCTACCTTTTCTTATTCGAAATATGACATGGGAATGATGTTCTAGATCCAACTATAACGAATGCAATTAAACGAACGCAATTAATAAAAACGCAAATTTTCGAATTATGTTGGAAGGATGGCTCGAATACAAATGGATGTACCTTTATGAAATTGCATTTTGGGAATTTCATGTTAAGAACCAAATAACATAATATTTTTACAGATTTGATGAATACACAAACTTGTTCTTTATTTAAGTTTGTGACATGGTTCTATGAGTTAAGCAATTGTCTAAAGCTCAAGCTTTTAATAACCCGCCAACACTCGCAGACTTCAAGCTATTTTGGCGACTACTGTGTAAAAATATATTATACTACCCATTCTACATACTTTTCGCGCGTTCTCAAGGGCTAGTGGTAACTAAATATGGCACCTATATACTTAATAAAAGTTCTGAATATCAAATACGTTTAAGCAGAAAATTGGAATAGGTGTACATATTTGAGAGGCAGCGTGATCCCCTTGTAGCTTTATTCCCAATTTGAATATTCGAAATTTTCGCTTTTTTCGTACATATGGATGTTGAGACGGATCGTTTGAGATGAAAACTGAGATTCTTACTCGAGTGGAATTGCTCGAAAATTTTGAAAATTGCGGTCTTAAATTTTCAGTGCATATTATATACTATATATATATATATAATATATATATATATATGTATATATAATATATATATATAATGCATATATATATATATGCATAGGCGCATCTATGCATATTTAAAATTAGGACGATTTAAATTTGCTTATAAATGAACATAAACAGAAAAAAAATATGTTACTACTCACATGAAATTAAATACAAGATAACATAGCTAACGGAAATAAAGTTATAGAAAAGTGAAGTTTAGAATAGTTCATAGCGGTGAAGAAGACTGCACCATTGGATTGGGTATGCTGTTAACGTTTATCAGCACCGAATTGTATTTAGCTGTAGTAACATGAAATATATGCATCACAAAATATCATTATTTGCTTGGTTTGTCTACTTAGTAAAGTTCAGTGGTACCCTACCTTTTTACGCAAAAGACCATATTCCCAGATTGCATTTGAGTTGTGTATCACCACTGCGCATTTACTAACATATTAGTGACTTAAAGTTTAGAAATAACTAAATTATTTTTCATACAATTTATCGTCACAGTAAATTACAAATATAATCTGTGAGACCCTTGTGCTTGCATTTCCCTCACTAGGTTTTTAATATGATTGCTCAAATAATTTAAATATAATCTCAATGCCGGTTTCACTTCACATCTTTCATCATCAGCATGTTTTATTTTGAAAAATTCAACCAATTTAAACTGATTACTCATTTTCAATGGGCGAAATAAAAAATGACATGAAAAACAAAGAATCTCTAATAAAACAATCAACAATAACTACTAAAGTTCAAGCTTAAGCAAAGTCAGGTGACTGGATAGCAATGCAGCAATGAAAGACCACAATTAATTCGACAAACATAGAAGCATTCCGGTGCATAATATCTTGCTTTACCAACTATAAAGTGTAAAGTCGCTCCTGTTATTCGTCTCATGATAGTCGTGTTACTTTACGGCAGCCGATTAGCTTTTACAGCGACCCTGTTGTTTTATATTATTGTCACCGCTGTCGCGGAACAAAAGTGGTCAGTGGACTACAGGTATAGCTGACACTGAGACAGGAGGTGTTGCTTATATAGCCACGCCCATATTTGTACGCTCCCATTTTTTGCATTCGAAGCTTTCTTAGGGCACAGGAATATTGTTGCCTATATGGCCACGCCCATATTTGTACACTCCCATTTCCAGCATTCGAAGTTTTCTTAGGGCACTGGAATATTGTTTATCTGCAATAAATAAAATAGGAAGGGAGGTTAGGAAGTTGGATTTATTTCAAATCACTTTTTACAGAAGTGCTAAATTAACTAAGGAAAAATATGGAAACTGAAAAAACTTTTCGGTGTGGAATTCAATTCATATTGGTAATAATTTTGTTATTTCAAGTCAAAGTTTCGTATTATTTTAGCTATAACCCTACAGGTCAAGGGTACATTTTTTCAACGGTAGCCTTTGGATAGCCCTTAAGTAAGCTCAAACCGGATAACATTGTTCTACTTGTATATCCCCACAGGATATGATATTGCAAAACTTTCAAAGTTAAAAAAATTCCTACCGTCCATATGTGTCGATAATATTATAAAAGTATATTTTAGATAATAATTATATTGCTTAACTATGGGGAATATAACTCAAAACAACATCAAAGAAACTCCGATAAATAAGGACGCAGTATATTGACATAGGTGGAAACAATCCATAGGGTGAATATCCTATCCGGGCGACATTAGTTGGTCATATACATACATGTTTTTATCGTACGATAAACCGATTATGTGAGTGTTAAGATGTAGTATGTGAGTATTACGACGAGCAAGAAAATTTTCTCGCTCGTAAACAGAAAACGATCAGACTGAGACATCTCCGGCTAATAGAGAACCACTTTGATAAGGTAAAGAGTTTGTCCCGGCCGTCAACCAGATACTTTACATCTTTGAGTACGCCGGACAGCCGAAAGAAAGGTAAATAATGTGTGTTACTGGCCCAAAACTGTTGTATATCGTATCTTTCCGTTGGCATTTATGCATCTCAAAATTGCTTTTGTTTTCTCGTGGAGTGATAGAAGCAGATAGAGAGTCGTGGTTAGAATAGTATATTGTTACGAATATGTAAAATGCTTCACGGCTTTTTGATTTCCCACAAAGAGAAAGCACCTTTACAAGCAACCATCGCTAATTCGTGAAGGTAGGATTGCCTTACCTTGGGGATTATTTTCGTGACATGGATGCTAGATTTGACTAAATATCGCTAAATTAACGAATTCTGACGAGTTTCCAAATGTACAGTATTCAAAAAAAGTAATCGAACAAATGATTACTACTAATGGCGGTGCTTTTACAAAACCGGGTGGTGCTTTTACAAAACCGAGTGGTCCCGTAACGTCCATCAAAAACTCGATTTTCGAAACGGCGTAACAAAAATCTTAAAATATAATGGAATGTTCCTCATCAAAATTTCTACCAAATTTAGTTAATTAGTATTTTAGCTACAGCCATTTCGCAAAAAAGGCGGGTATTAAAAACTAATCAGCACCACCCACCTACCAAATATTATGAAATTCGGTCCATGCTAAAAATAGTTTTTTCGCATTCTAGAGTTGGTGAACATGAAATTTTCGCGGTTTCCGTTTTTACGAATCTTACCAAAATCCTTCCTATTCAAGGGGTTCATTGTAACCGGTGGTCAGCCCAATATATAAGTTTCAACAACTTGAAAATATCAATAATATGTAGACCGAAATTGAAATCAATGAAATTTATTTTACAGACACTTTCCAACTGCAATGCAATTTTATTTAAACATCTCTCGAAGCGGTGGAATTTATTTTACAGACACTGCAATGCCCGGCCACACAATTTGCTACCATAAACTTTTGGGTTGGTCGTGTGGTCTGGGCTTTCAACACTGCAATGCAATTTTATTTAAACATCTCTAAAAGCGGTGACATTTCTATTTAACGATTCGAAAAAGAAGCATTTTTTTACGATTATAAAATAAAAACATGAGCTTTGAAGTAATATCTTAATATTTGATCAGCATATATTTTTAACCTAAATATGGTTTCTTTGTCAATACAAATTATAAGTTGATTCAAAAACGAGGTCATTACTCGGAAAACATCAGTTTCTGAAATTAAAACAATTCCTGATGTACTGTTCTGAATCTTATTTATTTAAAAAAAAAAAAAAACTCTTGTACTCCTGAATACGTGATAAAAAAATTACAATTAGTGGACCTTGGTAATCCACTTTATCCGTGACGAGATTTCCCTCCCGTTTTGAAATACCTGTTCTCTGAACGTGACAGGGGGCAGAATTCACGTTTAAAATATGCCACGCCTACCGTAACGCCAAAAATATAATATAAAACATAATATACCGTATAAAACAAGCATTTAATGTATACGTAGTTTTTTATTTTAGGTTTTTGCGGGCCTTTGAGTATACGTAGTTTTTTATTTTAAATTTGGACGGGCCAGGCAGGTTATTTTTTTTTCCAAAATATTGAATTTTGTGAAATTCAGTCAGCTATATATAGATACAATTTCGCAATAAAATGTGGGTAGCACTACCAAATTTTATGAAATTAGAGTGCACACGCTTAAATGGCCATTTTAGGTATGATTCCAATACTTTTCCTATATATTCCCACGGTTGATTTTTTTTAAATTGAACGAACTCGAAATTTGGTCAACATTAATAAATAGCTTGAAAAATCTATTTTAATGTAGACATAATATTAGATATTTCACTTTAAAAAATGTTTGCTTACCGATTTGAATGGAAGACTTTGCATATATTTTATGGGTGATACGATTGTTTGATTATATATTTGAGAGACTGTAGTGGAAATATTTAGAATTATCCACTAGTTTCGAAGATGCCACCCTTTTGCTAGAGATTTTTCTGGAGGAAGTCATCGTTCATTTGGACATAATAGACGTAATACGAGCCAAATTAAATTGTGAGATACGTCAGAGTTTTGAGAACAGTATCGGCTATTTTGTAAAATAGTTGAGGATTTAATTTCTGTTTTATTATACCTGATAGTTGTTTTGTGATCTTGTAAAATAGCTATAATGTTATTAACTATTTATTATTTTTGCTTACATTTATTGGTACTTTTAAATAAAAGTATTAGATTTCCAGAAACTCGAACTCATTTTTAACACTTTACAGCATAGTTGAAAAGTGTTTATGACTTTGTTCATTCTTTCTGTCTGTCTGTCTGTCTGTTAGCCCGATAACTGCCGCAAAAATGACTTTATCAAAATGAAATTTTAGTATGTTGTTGAGACGGTCTGTGGGACATATGGGAATGTAAATGAATAATATCACCCGATTAGTTTTGGATTGAACCCGGGTTGAAAAAATGAAATACACTGAACCCTATATATAGGACCTAATTTTTCAAACAATTTTTAAGCGAATTTAAAATTCGCAAATTGCTTCGAAAATTTTAGAAAATATTTAAATTATACCATAAAATATATACAAAAAAATTCAGCAAAATATGTGAGATTTTTAAATGAAAATTAAAATAATAATTCCACCCATATTATATGAAGAGATCACGTGACCCACTTCAAAATAAAATATGGCATCGATCTTGCTTCAAAATCGTGATTTATAAAGTTGCTTTTAATATATATTTAGTGTTGTATCTGTCCTAAAACCGATTTATTTTTTATTTTTTTCTGTGCATCTATGTACTACGCCAACTCAATTACAATATTTTGGAGTTTAAGCGATCATCAAACCTTAATTTTTTCTACAACGAGGCCTAATTTTCAATCATCAATAATGTAAAATGTAAACACACGAAACTTAAGATGAGTTGTATAACAGTTGTTGAATTTCTTTAATGCACAATTATTTAGTTCTGGAGTCTGCAATATAGCTTATATGAATAAAACATTCATTGATTTTACATAGAGAAGCAGATGATTCTATATTATTGCTTTTTCGATGACATTTAAAGCATGGAGTTAGAAAATATTTTTACCTCCATGGTTTTACATTTTTAAGTAAAATAAATTAGTGTAGTATTTTGATAACTTTAAAAATATCGCCGCTGAATAAAAGGAATGAAAAAAAGTTTATGAATGATATATGTACAGGTGATTTATATTTCGATGACGTTATTTAAATAAAATTCACTTGTTTTCGATGTTTTCAAATATAATAATATATTGAAGTATTGTGATAATTTTAAAAATATCACCGCTGAATGTATCGCCTTTCAGAAATGTTTAAAAAATTGCAGACTCGGGAAGTGTTTCATAATCAATGCTTTATGCATGATTGATCTTTCTTGTTGCAGTTAAACGTAGTTATGCTTTAATCAGTATGCATTCGATATAAAGTGTATTTATGTTTATTATGATCAACGTGCTAGAATCCACGCTGTTAATATAATTATTAGCAGTTTTCCCATTCGTTGTGCGGAATATATAATATAAGGAAATTTAAAATTCACAATTATGCTCACATTCCTATAATATTTTAAATGAATTATTCAAAACATTCTATTGAAATATTAAATTTAATTATCTTAAAATGATATAAAAGAATCTCTGTTCTCACTAAAAAACGTATCTTCACAGGCAGATCTGAAGAATAACACACATCCTGTTCCCGTTTGTAATGAAATTTACAACAATACCATTTAATTCCCACAAAGCAACAGGGATAATCAAGGAAATTCCACTTCCTTTTACAAAACATTGAATTTTTGTCAATTCGGCGCCATTTTCATCAATTTAGAGTCGTTTTTTCCAATTTTGCGATATTTTCTTTAATTTGGCAATTTTAGATCAATTTTTCGACATTAAAAAGTCGCCAAATTTGTCGTCAGATGGAAATATTAGATAGACAGACAAATGCTACAATAACATCATTACAATGCTAATACTATCATTCAAAGCACAATTCATTTCATTGATTTGGTGTGAGTTTTATCAGTTTGGCGACATTTTTATCAATTTGGTAATATATTCGTTAATTTCGCAACATTTAATAAAAGTCAAGTTGGAAATATCCCGCCAAACTTTCTCGCCAGGCTTTATAGAGATGGACTGACGGAATATACGTTTTTTTTTATTTGATCTTTTCATTTTCTGTCACATTCGTACTTTTCAGAAACATTTTATTAACACTTTACAACATAGTTGAAAAGTGTTTAAAACTTTGTTCATTCTGTCTGTCTGTCCGTTAGCACGATAACTGCTGTAAAGATGACTTTATCAAAAATAAATTTTAGTACGTTGTTCAGGCGGTCTGTGGAACCTATAGGAATATGAATAAATAATATCACCTAATTAGTGTTGGATTGAACCCGGGTTGAAAAAATGAAATACATTAGAACATTATGGGAACCAATTTTTTAAGCTTTTTTTAAGAGAATTTATAATTCACAAATTGCTTTGAAAGTTTTAGGAAAAATTAAAATTCTCCCATAAAAGATATAAAAAAAACTTCAGCAAAATACATTCGGTAGTTCTTAAAATAAAAATTAAAATAATAATTACACTCATGTCATATGAATGATCATGGGATCCACTTCAAAATAAATATGGCATTCCTTTTATCTCAAAATCGTGATTTTTAAAGTTTTTTTAATTTTTACTTTCCTTATATAGTACATAATGTATATGGAAAGTATTGTGAAGGAGTCGAAAATTCGAATATGAGTTTTCGACGGGAGAGCACGTTTCAGACATTCCTGATCACGAATCAAACCTTTTTAAGGTGATGTGTGTGTGTGTGTGAGTAAAAGTATGTGTGTGTGTCAGTGAGTCTGAGACGATATCTCACGACCGAATGGAGCAATTCGAATGAAATTTGGTACAAAAATCACAATCCGTGAATATTGGAAGCCTATAATTTTTAAACGTAATCCAATGTTCAAGAATCCCCCTAAATTTTCGAGTGAAATTTTGAAAAAATCATCAAAAAATCAACACCTTTAATAAAGTTACAAAAATAGGCATCTCTTATGTAATTTTTTTTAGAAAACGATTGGCGTAAACTTTAGAACGCTAGCATGAACCGTTCTCGAGGTACTGCACATTTTTCAAATAAATTTATCAAAAAAACCCATAAATTAAAAAAAAATAATAACTGCTGAGAAACATGTTCACTTTTCATATGTAATATCATGCGATAAATTGGGTGACATCATTCTCGTTGATCTAGCTCGTTCCGTTCATGAGAAAGGATACTTTGAGTGATACTTTTTTATTTGAAAGTCAATAGTCATTTATCTGCTATAAGAATAACTTATTTCTCCATCCATAACGCTTGGGGAGATTTTGGCGACGAATTTGGCGGAATATCGCCAACTTGGGCCAAAATAACGAAAATCTCGCCAAATCGATAAAAATGACGCTAAATCAATAAAAATGACGACTAATTGTCGAAAATTTAATACCTTGGAAAACATATAAGTATCTACTATAAGAAAAACCTATTTTTTTACTGTAAAAGTAGTAAATTTATTGCATTATATAAGGAAAGTCATGTGTTGCCCATATCAGATTTTTTATATATAGACTTTATTATTTTGTTGAAGTTTTTCTGTTTATTTCAATTAGCTGCGTCTTAATACTCAGTGCAGCTTTCTAGATAGAGGATAATTTATTCAAGGCTACTGATTAACCGAAAAATGATTTATAAAAGTAATATTAATGAGATATTACCGGTTCATATTAGAGTTCCGCATAAGAGACTGCTGATAAACACATTAATCAATGACCCTCAGTGCCACAAATTAAATAATATAAAGATGTTAGACTTGAAATGACAGAATTAGTGCTGATACGAATTACGTACCGGAAACCTATTTAAATTTTTGAAATATATCCTGGTCATTTTTAATTTCCTTATATACATAATGTATAAGGAAAGTATTGTGATGGGATCGAAAATTCGAATTCGAGTTTGACGGGAGAGCACGTTTCAAGCATCCCTGATCACGAATCAAACATTTTTGAAGTAATGTCTGTGTATATGTGTGAAAGTATTTGTGTGTGTGTCAGTGAGTCTGTGGAGACCATAACTGACGAACGAAAGGACTGATTCGAACGAAATTTGGTACAAAAATCACAATCCGTAAACACTGGAATCCTATTGTTTTGAACACAATCGAATGTTCTAACCCCCCTTGAATTTTCGAGTGAAATTATGAAAAAATCGTTAAAAAATCAAAACTAATAAAGTTACGCAAATAGATATTTCTTATGTAATTTTTCATTAGAAAACGATTGACATAAATTTTAGAACGCTAACATTGGACATTTTCCAGAAAATTTATCAAAGAGTCATATAAAATAAAAAGAAATATTTCCTATTGAGAAACATGTTCACTTTTCAAATGTAATACCATGCAATAAATTTGGTGGCATCATTCTCGTGGATCTAGCTCGTTCCATTCATGAAAAAAAATACTTTGAGTAATACTTTTGTATTTGAACGCCAATAGCCATTTATCTGCTGTAAGAATAACTTATTTCTTCGTCCATAACGCTTGGCGAAATTTTGACGACGAAGTTGGTGGAATGTCGCTAACTTGGCTACTTTTATAAGTGTTGCTAAATTAACGAAAAACTCGGCAAATGGATAAAAATGACGCTAAATCAATGATGACTCATTGATGATGACGACATGGGAAATGACGACTCATTGACGAAAATTCAATATCTTGGAAAGAATATAAATAACAACAATAAAAATAATCTTTTTTTTACTGTAAAAGTAGTAAATTAATTCATTGCATTATATAAGGAAGGTCATATGCTGCCCACATCAGAATTTTTTTTACTTTCCTTATGCATTATTTATTGTACATAAGGAAAGTATTGTGACGGGATCGAAAATTCGAATTCGCGTTTTCGACAGGAGAGCACGTTTCAAGCATCCCTGATCACGAATCGAACATTTTTTAGATGATGATGTGTGTGTGTGTGTGTGTGTGTGTGTCAGTGAGTCTGTGGAAACGATAACAGACGAATGAACGGACCGATTCGAACGACATTTGGTACAAAAATCACAATCCGTGAATATTGGAAGCCTATTGCTTTTACACGCAATCGACTGTTCAGAGCTCCCCTAAATTTGCGAGTGAAATTTTGAAAAAATCATCAAAAAATCAAAACCTTAAAAAAAGTTACGCAAATAGACATATCTTATGTAATTTTCATTATAAAACGATTGACACAAAATTTAGAACGCTAGCACGAACCGTTCTTGAGATATTGAGCATTTTTCAAAAAAATTATTCCAAAATCATATTAAATAAAAAAAAATATTTCCTATTGTGAAACATGTTCAATTCTCATATGTAATACCATGCGATAAATTTGTGACATCATTCTCGTGGATCTAGCTCGTTCTATTCAAGAAAAAAGATACTTTGAGTAATACTTTTGTATTTGAACGCAAATAGTCATTTATCTGCTGTAAGAATAACTAATTTCTCCGTCCGTAACGCTTGGCGAGATTTTTGCGATGAATTTGGCGGGATGTCGTCAACTGGGCGACTTTCTTCAATGTTGCTAAATTAACGAAAAACTCGACAAATGGATAAAAATGACGCTAAATCAATGAAAATGATGGGTCATTGACGAAAATTGAATATCTTGGTAAGAATATAAATATCTACTATAATAATAATCTATTTTTTTTTACTGTAAAAATAGTAAATTCATTGCATTGTATAAGGAAAGTCATGAGCTGCCCACATCAGATTTTTTATATGCGACTGGGCGTTCCACAGTACATAGCAAAAATCGAGAGATTGAATATTTTTAAGGAATAGTTTTAAGAAAGTTGTGAAAGAAAAGTTCATGTGCTTGTAAGTATATCGACGCACTTTTCATCAAAATGGCCGCTGACAAGAAAGATAGAAGCACGGAAGGTGTTTCAAAGCAATTCAAAAAACAGGTTTTCGGACTACAATTTTTATAGAAATGAAAATTCATCCATCATTTTTTGAGCTACAGTATTTTTCGCTGTCTCAAAATAATATGCGCGTGTTTTTAGGGGGTTTTTTTTCTGTATAAAATAAAATGGGAAATATGGTGTCTGCGTAACTTGTAAAAAAATATTTTCAAAGATTCATCCATCGTCTGTCCAAAATTTACTTTTAGCAAAGATTTTTAAATATTTGCTCAGACCTGTGTGAGTTTACTTAATGTTTTATATGGACAGAAGTTGCTGCAAAGAAACTAACAGAGAGTTAAAGATGTGTTCAGCACATGCTTTTCCTTACATACTGTAACATAAATTCTATTCAGTCAAACGGTTATTTAACAGATCCGTAGAATTGTTTTCGAAGTTATATCAAGATCGCCTAAATCGGAATTAAGCGATTTTGTTAGCTACGCCATGTAAAAATATTCTAAAGAGTAAATATTAAACGAAATATTGAAATCATTTATCCATGCAACAACGACATAAAAAGGTGAAATTAAATTTTTTTATGTTTACTGATATTTGGACATCTTTGGCTATTGTCTCCCGAATTACATACTTATAACAAGAAAGATCAATCATGCATAAAGCATTGATTATGAAACACTTTTCAACTTCAATGCAGTTTTACATAAACATCTCTAAAATGCGATACATTCCTCAGTAATATTTTTAAAATTATTCCAATACAACATTAATTTATTATATTTGAAAACTTCATCGAAGAAAACGAACTTCATTCAAATAACGGCATTGAAATATAAATTGCCTGGTTTGAATATCTCTAAAATGCGATACATTCCTGGGTAATATTTTTAAAATTATCATAATACTACAATAATTTATTATATTTGAAAGCTTCATCGAAAACAAGTGAACTTTATTCAAATGATGTCATCGAAATATAAATCGCCTCTATATAAAAGCAGCATTTCATTCATAAACATGTTTCCAATCGTTAATTCATCCCAATACTATAATAATTTATTTTATTTAAAAATTTGAAAAATTGTTATCTACCATATTTATTTTAAAATGTGAAACCTCTCTAATATATAAAACAGTGAAACTCTTGGAAAAATATTAATATATAATATATCTCATTTTTCTTTCTGGTGGATATAGCAAAAATCAGAATTTAATTGAATTTGGTTTTCTCGTTATATTAAATAATTTTTATTTAAAAAACTTCCTAACATATTTTACTGAAATTTTTTCTATATATTTTATGGGATAATTTGAATATTTCCTAAAACTTTCGAAGCAATCTGTGAATTTTAAATTTGCTTAAAAAATGTTTGAAAAATTATGTCCCATAGGGTTCAATGTATTTCATTTTTTCAACCCGGGTTCAATCCAAAACTAATTGGGTGATATTATTCATTTATAATCCCAAAGGTCCCACAGACCGTCTGAAAAACATACTAAAATTTCATTTTGATAAAGTCATTTTTACGGCAGTTATCGTGCTAACGGACAGACAGACAGACAGAATGTATGAACAAAGTCATAACAACTATGTTGTAAAGTGTTGACAAAGTCATAAACACTTTTCAACTACGTTGTAAAGTGTTAAAAATGGTTGCACCACTAAATTACACGTGCTAGTTCAATGGGAATAACCACGATCGATTTGCTGCAGTTGCATATAAAATGTCAACCCAATAATATTTTCATTTTTTTAAAAAAATTTCTAAAAATTTTTTACACACTTTTCAATACTTTATGGGATATTTGTCGACTGAAACCCAATTACAAGTTTGGGTGGTAGAGATTGTATTCAGAAATACTAGTTACATCATTCGACATTCAAACAAATAAATAAATACTTGCCTAAAATATCTAATACTGGCAGATCCCACCTCTAAAGAGCATTTCCAATGCTCTTATTTAAGGATCATGCTCTTATTTCAGATTTATTGACCGGTTTCTCGTTTTTATTCCCTCGTCAGCATTGAATTGACAATACCTGTAACAGTAGCACGAAAACTTGTTTTTTGACACAATTTGGCGAACTTGTGTGGAGAATGACAAATTAAGTCCTACCAAGCATGCGTCATAAAATTGAATAAATATAGAACTCTGGCGGCTATGAATCATGCCCATTCTCACAACCAGGAAATAAATCTTTCCGACTTTAAATAAATCTATAGATGGCGCCACGAGTAATATTTAAAGCAATCCTAAAAGTTGGAGAATCTGACGAGTGAAAGTCAGGCCCAAATAAGGCCAGCGGGATCGCTGGAGAGATTCCGGTTTGCAAGGCCCGCAGAATTTAATTTTTGTCCTTATTGATAATGTGTCCAATGGACTGCGGTTGACAGGGCCATTCTTGTCCCTTTTGAGATGAACGTAACATTCAAAAATAGTTTCAGTGTTAGTAATTAATATTAGCAACTTATAATAGATGGCGCTACCGATCAACAATTTCCCCTGTATTGGGAGTTTACTGAATTTCAACTACTAAATTCTTAACTTTTAAACTAATTCGAATTTAAAAAGAAAATCGACTATAGGCTTCGAGCCTCACACGAAGTATCTCTGTACCAAATTTCGTAGTTGTGGGTCGCACAGATTTTCCGTTACGCGACCAACAAAAAACAACCTTTATTGTTATAGATATCAATATCATAATAATTTCACTATATTATTTAAAAAATTTTTACGCGTTTCTTTATATAAGTCCTTATTATTTCGGAAACCAAAGTATTGTTACAAAAAATTCAAAAGTATATACTGTAAAAGGGCCGAACCGGAAAATAGGCCCCCACTCATTTTTCAAAGTACGATCCCGCGCCAAGTTGGCGCGATTAATCGGGTTGCAATTTCATTTCGGATACTTCGCCAATCTGGTAGCCCACGACTTCGTTTATCCAATCACCGCGCGTCTATTTGGGAATCTGCATTTTAATAGGCAGTAATAGTCTTCTGTGTATTTCATCAGACCTTTTTCGATCGAATTCGTTGACTCTTGTTTTTACAGATCTTTTTCGATCGATTTGCAAAGATTTAAACACGTATGAACTTTTTGGAATACATATTTAAAACATTCCTCGTAATTCATGGACATTAACATTTTACGAAAATTTTCAATAAATATGCAGGTTCCGGTGTTAAATGTACGTATATGTTCAAGAAAACGTGCTGCGGTGTTGAATGTACGTGTAAGAAAACGTGTTCCGGTGTGGATGTAATTAAAAATATGGATATCCGTTACATAAAGGTGAGTTCTTTTCTTTGTTTAATCCGTGTTTTGAAATTGTCTTTTGTATTTTTCCGTGTTTTAAAATGGGTTTCTTAATTTTAAAGTATCGTTTTTTTCTTGATTTTTGTTAAAGTACAAACTTTTTTCTAAGTATCGTTTTCTCTTGAATTTAGTTAAAGTACAAACTTTTTTCTAAGTATCGTTTTCTCTTGAATTTAGTTAAAGTACAAACTTTTTTCTAAGTATCGTTTTCTCCTGAATTTAGTTAAAGTACAAACTTTTTTCTAAGTATCGTTTTCTCCTGAATTTAGTTAAAGTACAAACTTTTTTCTAAGTATCGTTTTTTCTTAAATCGTTTTCTCTTGAATTTAGTTAAAGTACAAACTTTTTTCTAAGTATCGTTTTTTCTTAAATTTTGTTAAAGTACAAACTTTTTTCTAAGTTCTGTTTTTTCTTAAATTTTGTTAAAGTACAAACTTTTTTCTAAGTATCGTTTTTTCTTAAATTTCGTTAAAGTACAAACGTTTTTCTAAGTTCTGTTTTTTCTTAAATTTCGTTAAAGTACAAACGATTTTCTAAGTTCTGTTTTTTCTTAAATTTTGTTAAAGTACAAGCGTTTTTCTAAGTTCTGTTTTTTCTTAAATTTTGTTAAAGTACAAACGTTTTTCTGAGTTCTGTTTTTTTTTTTAAATTTAGTTAAAGTACAATCTGCCATTACGCGATATTTTTATACGTCTGCCATTACGCAATATTTTTAAAATGCACAAAAATCGTATTTTGTAATATTTTTATGAGTATTATTCACTTTTATTTATATTCAATTGCAATATCATTTAACAAAATTCCAGTTCATAAAAGTATAGAATACGACGTCATTATGGTAGGAGGAGCCTATTTTAAAACACGGGAAAATACGTCACTTCAGTTGGGAGGAGTCAATTTCAAAACACGGGGAAACGCGCCATCTTGGCGCAATTTTGTACTTAGAAAAATGAGTGGGGGCCTATTATCCGGTTTTACCCTGTAAAAGATATAATTTCGAACATTGTTAACAATTGCATAAAATTATATTATAAATATTAACAAATAAATTTATAACTGTAAATATTGGATAAATCATTGTAAATGGCTAAATACTTTTATAAAGAAATTTAAGTCGTTTGCAAGAAGACAATATTATTTCTGCTCGTTTACAATAACTATGCCAGCAATAAGAAAAATTGGATAGGAATGCAGAAGCTGTTTCAAGAATGCAATATTTATATTTTCCGAAGCTGAGGTAGATTTTATCACCACCGAACGCTTTCGCTGACATGTGGTCCGCCAGACAGTGGCAGGCATGTGTGTCTGCTAGACACATCGTCTGTTGTGAAAAAAAAAGGGAGACGGTAGTAGTCCACAGTCTACTTCGGCGATAAGAGCTTGCAATTTCTTCCCTGTAACTCAACGGTAGAGAATCGGCTGTCTAGTTTGAAGATCCGTGTTTCGATTCCCGGTTGAGGCAGTAAGATTCTTTATAATGGCGTCCGAACAAATCAACTCTGAAGGTTAGTGTAATGGACAGTGGTTTGAAAGATCAAAGTTTTGGTGGCTTAAAAGTGGCTTTAGTATTTGCCTATTTCAAATCGGGAGGCCAAAGAACAAACAGGAAGATAACATGGAGGATAAAATTAGCAGCAGGAGGCTAACCGATGAGGTAAACATAGCAGGTACTGGTCAATCAGATTGTCAGTTGCATGTCAATCTGATATTAGAGGATGCAGAATGTACTTCAACGATAAGAACTTGTAAATCCGTCCCAGTAGCTCAACGGTAGAGCATCGGCTGGCCAGTACGAAGATCCATGATTGAATTTAAGATTGGGGCAGCAATAGTATATTAATTATGTTTCTGGTGTGAGGATAAAATATATATATAGCTTCAGCAAATTCTAATACATGTGTTAATCATGGTGGGATATTTGAGATTTGCGAATTATCTATTTTCTAGTGAATGTATATATGAGATTTCTAATAACACGAATACTCTAGTATACTATATGAGCATTCTTCGATAGTATTTGCCTACCTCTATTTAAAGTAGTTATATTCGCAAAATGTATTGAATCTATATTTGTTATCACAAGCAACTATAAAACCCCAATTCATCTTGATTCAAACAACATTTTCTTAAAAGAATATTGAGAACACTTTTTAAAGAAAATTTTTCATATAGAGGTTTAAAAAAGTTTTAGTTTTTCCTTTTAATTTTGATTGTTCTATAAATGAGTGAAAAATAAGGAATGGATGGGGAAGTCAAGCGGAGACAGGCTTTCCACATATTTATTGTGGAACACATGCCGGCATTATAAAGTCATCTACATTCTGCAATGCATAATTAACAATACGCAAATAACAATGTAAACTCAATTCCTGCATTGAATGTCAACATCACTTTCTAAAACTGACGTTTTGGGCACATAATTCATTAACACGAAAACTTTCATGGGAAAGAAGTAAAGAGCGTATTCTTGAAATTCTCATCTTCCTAATCTCTGATATCCATTGAACCGCCCCTCTTCTCTTCGATAATACAGTAACTTTTTCAACTAACAATGGAAACCCTGTTTATCACGAAAGAGGACGCGCTCCCTTTTGCTTTTGAGTTCTACCTTATTGAACAAGTTATCCATCATTTGCGGTTATTTTGTTCAATGAAAGACAATCTTTTTGATGATATATTAATACCAAAAGCATTTCCTTATATAATATAATTAACAGTATTACATAAAAATGTAGAACGCAATATATAAACACTAATTAGTTAATAATGTTATACATTATTCACTAGAATAGAAGTATGTGCCCAAGAGGTCTGCGCTGCAGGGAGCACATTTCATTTAGGCTGTTGCAAAATAAAACAATGAAAACTGTAAAAAAAGTTGACAGATTCTGAAAATTTTGCTACATAACTATCTCTACTGCACACCATTATCGATAATATCTTGTGAAAGAAAATATTTTCCGATTCTTAAAGTTTAATGGTTTGGGTTGAGTTTTTCCTTCCGATCCGTACCGTCTGATTTAACCTAAATGTGTAAGGTATTCGTTTGGACGGCCGGGACAGTGTTACCTAATTTTGGCCAGTGAGGGTGATTTCCACAGGGATCGTAATCTTCTCCACCTGCCACCAACTTCTCGGAAATAATTTTGGACCCACATTTTTAATATGCCTGTACTACGCGTAGATCTTGTCAGTTTGGGTTGAGCCGGGAATCGAATTTTGATCCCATCCTCCGTTTATGTATCTTATGAAGCTTAACTCTAAGAATTAAACAGAACATATTCGAAATATTATATTTCGTTGCATTCAAAACTTAAGATTTGAGAGCCGTATTGTCAAATGCTTAGAATATTTTGTTTTAACTTTACTCATCCCGGTTCAATAGTAATAGGTCGAACGAGACCAGGATCTAAAATAGTTTTGAAACGTGAAATTCACTTAGAATAAGTCTGTAGGAAAGAACGATTTTAGCATCGGACAAGCCAGATACCGGAAGCGTCGTGACCTTACAAGATCGATACTAGAAGGTTAAACCAAATTCTATCCTTGGGTTTGAACTTATAATTCGAGTACAGATTCCTAACATGGTATTTCGATATTGGCAGGAGTGGAGTCGGCTGCTTTACAACCCCTCCCCCGAAAAGGTCCTCGTCTAGTCAGTGAGAACAGTATTTATTCTCACCACGTGATTCAGTCCAGGTCAGCCTGGTCAGCTGGTGAAGGGTCGTACTTCAATCGCCAGTTGCAAAGAGAGCATGACGTCAAACTTTGTTAACCAGGCGAGAAAAGTGAAATGCTCGTCTGTAATCAGTGTGGTGCTGCCATCTCAAATAGGCAGCGTACTAAATTCTCTCGTCCAGTTCTCTACATGTCGCCAGTTGCAAGGAGAGCATGATGTTAAACGTTGTTAACCAGGCGAGAGCAGTGAAATGCTCTTCTGTACTCAATGTGGTGCTGCCATCTCATATAGGCAGCGTACTAAATTTTCTCGTCCAGTTCTCTACATGTCGCCAGTTGCAAGAGCATGATGTCAAACGTT
The DNA here is from genome assembly GCA_951213105.1 of Amaurobius ferox. Classification (NCBI taxonomy): domain Eukaryota; kingdom Metazoa; phylum Arthropoda; class Arachnida; order Araneae; family Amaurobiidae; genus Amaurobius; species Amaurobius ferox. Next base: position 15,172,635 of record OX578144.1, read on the forward strand.
GTTAACCAGGCGAGAGCAGTGAAATGCTCTTCTGTACTCAATGTGGTGCTGCCATCTCATATAGGCAGCGTACTAAATTTTCTCGTCCAGTTCTCTGCATGTCGCCAGTTGCAAGAGCATGATGTCAAACGTTGTTAACCAGGCGAGAAAAGTGAAATGCTCTTCTGTAGTCAGTGTGGTGCTGCCATCTCATATAGACAACGTACTAAATTTTCTCGTCCAGTTCTCTACTGTAGGAACGAATATTTTTGGACCCGGACAGGCCAGAGCCCGAAACCTTGTGTTTACTAGGTCGATACTATAAGGCTAGACCAAACGCTAACTTTGGGTACTGATTCCCCGCATGGTCGAACGATGTTGGCAGGAGTGGAGTCGGCTGCCACAAGTCTGATATGTATTCATTTTCTACAGATCCCGATTAAAATTATTTTATTTTTCAAATTCAGTAAAATCACGGGAATGTATCACCTGGATGTTGGAAAGTACACTTTTAGATGGTAGTTATTTATATATAACGGAAGTTATTTATATATTAAGAAAACGCTTGTCTCTCCGTATATCTGTAACGCTTGGCGAACTTGGTGATTAATTTGGGCAAAATGTCGCCAATGTAGCTATATTTTGCTCCATTAACCAAAATATCTTCCTAATTGCAAAAATGATGCAAATATAACAAAAATGACAAGTTTTCAATTCATTATTAAAATATTTTAATATGTGGGCTATATTGCTTATTGCGGATGCTATTAATAATGTTAATTGTCAATTCAGAGTTGCTCGAAATATTCATTCGGTACTGCGAAATAGTTTTACATGTTGTCATCCGGAGAAGTGCTTAGTGTACAATGCAACGTTAAACACCTTGTGCAGTGTATCTTATTCATCATTTTTTCACTGTGAAAGAAATAAATTCATTACATAATACAGGGAAAGTCATGTGCTGCTCACATCAAATTTGTAATTCTATTGTAAATGACATAATCCAAATCTGTTCTGCAATTAACCGTACAAAGTCCCAAATACGCACTTTAGTCTTTGCTTTCATATTCTTCAAGGGTATTGTCATTGAAATAATATATAATATTAGTCTAATTTGCAATTTCACGATTTACTAGTGCTGATTTCTACTTTTGAATGAAATTCGAAATAAAAATTAATTTAGATTAAAAGCTTATACAATTATATAAGCTTATATAAATTAAATGCATGATTAAATCCGAGAAATCGACATTGTACATATGGATCTAAAATGAATCGACTTTTAAATTTGTCATCTATAACATTATAGATTTCTTCCAAACACAAATACAATATCGCTGTTTTATTACTAGATACACAAATGGCAAGAGTCCAAATTTTATATTGCATTGAAATTTTAAAATTTTACTTCCAAACAGTTTCCATTGGCAATTCACGGATTATCCCCAAATAGCCTCAAAATGATTCAGTTTTGATTATAGATTTGTGTGTCACGACATGCTGTTGAGATTTTGGGAACACGTGTCACTCAATTTAATGCGGCACTTTAAATGCAGCGCATACATTTTCGCACAAATCAATGCACGCAGTTCAACATCATCCCCACCGTAAACAACATCGAATCAGCGAAGGTGGTGTAGAATTTCATGGTTGCCCAATGAAAAAATCTGATGTGGGCAGTACATGACCTTCCTTATATAATGCAATGAATTTGCTCCTTTTGCAGTAAAAAAATAATTTATAATATCCACGGTACAGTGTTTTTAACATTGAATTGTACATTTGGCGATTTTCCGAATGACAACATGTAAAATTATTTCAAAGTACCCAATAAATTTATATTTCGCGCAACTCTAAATAAACAATTATCATTAATGATATCATCCTCAATAAGCGATATCGTCCATATATTAAAATGTTTTAATAATTAATACATCAATTAGGCGTAATTTGACGATATTTTCGTTAATCTGGGGCGAAATATCGCCAAGTTGGCTATATTCTGTTAGATTATTCTCAAAGTTCGCCAAATACATCACCAAGTCTTACAGACAAATGGAGAGAACATAATTTTTTATATACTAGAAGGTTTGCCCGTCATATGACAGAAATCAGTATTTGCGAAACATTACTTCCCATTTATCGTCATTTTTATCAATTTGGCGACATTTTTGTCACTTTAGCAACATTTAAAACAGTGGTCAAGTTGCCGACTTCCCGCTAAATTTCTCGCCAAGCGTTACAGACAGACGGACGGAGAAATGGGTTATTCTAATAGTCTACTCTTATGTTTTCACCAAGATATTGAACTTTTATCAATTCGTCATTATTCCCTTGATTTAGCGCCGGTGTCATCAATTTGGCGAACTTTCATAAATTTAGTGGCATTTTCCTTAATTTGGCAACATTTAAAAACTCAGCAAGTTGAAGATATTCCGATAAATTCGTCACCAAAATTTTGACTAACGTTACGGAGAAAAAGGGTTTTCTTACAGTAGATTCTTATATTATTTCCAATATATTGAATTTTCGTCAATTAGTTGTCATTTTCATTGATTTAGTGTCAATTTTTATCAATTTGGCGACATGTAGAAAAGTCGCCAAGTTGGCGACATTGCGCTAAATTCATCGCCAAAATCTCGCCAAGCGTTATGGACGGAGAAATGAATTATTCTTATAGCAGATAAATAACTATTGGCGCTAAATTAAAAAGTATTACCCAAAATATATTTTTTCATAAATGGAACGAGCTAGATCCACAAGATTGATGTCACCAAATTTATCGCATGTTATACATATGAAAATGAGCATATTTCACAATAGTTAATACTTTTTTTTATTTTATGTGAATTTTTGATATATTTATTTGAAAAATGTGCAGTATATCAAGAACGGCTCATGTTAGCGTTTCAAAGTATGCCAATCGTTTTGTAATGAAAAGTTACATACGAAATGACTATTTATGTAACTGTATTGAAGGTTTTGATTTTTTGATGATTTTTTCAAAATTTCACTCTAATATTTAAGAGCGTTCTGAGCATTCGATTGCATTTAAAAGCAATAGGTTTCCAGTATGCACGGATTGCATATTTTGAACTAAATTTCATTCGATTCGCTCCATTCGTTCGTGAGATATCGCCTGGACAGACTCACTGCTATACACACATACACAGACATCACCACAAAAACGTTTGATTTGTGCCTAGGGATGCTTGAAACGCGTTATCCCGTCAAAAACTCGAATTCGAATTTTTGACTCCTTCACAATACTTTCCTTGTACATTATACTATGCGTATAATAAAAGTATAAAGGGGGAGGGGGAGGAAGAACTGCATGTTATATGTAAGTGCAAAACACTATGACTTCGACAATACTATGGATGCAGACGAACGATAATTCCAGAAAGCTCTTTTCTATCACAATGGCCTCCGCGGCATATCTAAAATCCGGATTTGCTGTGTATAAATAGTTCAGGATACCATTAATACCTGCTGAGATACGAACACTAAGTCAAGGCTGATTTTTAAATATACTCTTGTGCTCTACCGCATGAATGTCATGCAGCAATATAATCGCAAATTTACTTGAAAATGCATCACTGCTACATTTCGCAGAGAATGGGTGTGTGTACAAAACATGTGATGTGTAACAGTACCTGCCTGACAAAGATAATTGTATTTTATATGGTATGTGGTAATTTAATTTAGATTTGTTCTCAAGTATTCGCAGAGCATCATCCATAGAGATCGTAGATTTTGGATTTCACAAATAACTCTAAGAGTCAAATCCTGGGTGGACGAACAAGGAATTGAATTGGTCTAACTGAACTATGTATCGCAATATGAATAATATGGAATTAAAACTTAAACATTGAAGAAGGTAAATGAATTTGATTTGATAAATGATGTTCATTATGGAAATGCTTGATAATGATAGGATTACAAAATGTATTATAATATAGGAACAGTATAATGATAATTATGCAATATTACATTTAATATAGTATTAGTTTATAAATTTCGTTCTTATTAATCAAGGGATAGGATATATGTATGGTAATAAAATATTTGGCTTATTTTATATTTAGTTATTGTACTGAATATGTGTAGTTTCATTCTCTTACCCTTGCGAGCAACGGTGGTTAACATATACCACCTGAGGAAGACATTCAAGGTAAGTCCTCTATAGAATTTAGTCATTAATGATGTATTTACCTTATGCATTTCAATAAGTATTGAAAGGAATAAACTAAAATTTTGCACACTAAGGCTTCTAAAACCGCTGAGTTGATTGTCGTCAAAACTCACCGAGGTTTATATTCATATTGTTTTTCAAATATGAATTGCATAATTAATATTAAAATGTATTTGAAGATGGAAAATAGTGTACATTTTGATTGGGTAATTTAGTATCAAAATACGAAATAGAAATTAGTTTGACAGGCAACTTATTTAGGAAAAAATAAAAGAAAAATGCAACCCCAATATAACATTAGGAGCTCAAAATTTCAAGCAGCTATAATTTCACAACGGCTTGAGTAAAATATATAAATTTTATATGAATTTAAAATGCTTTGACCTGGAGAATCAGAATATGTTATTAAACGTGTGCGTTGCATTTTGGAAAAATCAAGTTGGTACAAAGTTTAATATGAAGACAGCACTTTATGCAAATTAGATCTGCATTTATTTATTGAAGTCATATTTTGAACCTAATAATATAGTTGGTTTTACTGTACAACCCGTGGATATGGAATAACGAGCGGTGTTCAGATTTTTTTTGGCCGACTGTATAAACAGAGTTCATATGGAGGTAAAGAGAAGAGTGTAGAGAAATAGGTTTTTTTACAGATTCTTATATTTATGACTGAACCTATAGATGCATTTGTAGAAGCTTTCCATCTGAATACCTGCACCTCATGAAAGTATGCGAACTAAAACTTCATATTTTAATGTAGCTTAAAGTAGCTTGACTCTAGAAGCATGGATGCTTACAGAACGGGGAATATGAATACACAAGAATTAGTCGAAAGTCAGTTTTCTTTGAGCATTGCTTTCATAATTTTTTAAATCATTTATTTGGGATCGTGCATGTTCTATTACATTCTATTCAATAAAGTTCATTCATATTTTTATACATTTACATCAGTGGCAAGTGATGAGGTAATGTCAGTGGCGAGGTATCAGTGGCAAGTGATGAGACGCCATACCAAATTCGCGACAAAATCTCCGCCATAATTATAAGAAACACAATAACAGTAACATTATTAATTATCATTACTATTATTGAAATGAAATACAGAGTGTTATGGTGCGATTGTTAGCATAGGGGATGAGATGTAAAATGCATTTCCGCATGGCCTGATTTTTAGACCAGCTATCGTCACTGAATATTTTTATACATTTTTTATACATTATTTCACTTTTTCCTAACTCTACACTACTAATCTATTTAAACCGAATACCACCATAAAAACATCTTGGATAAAAGCCAGTTATTTTCAGGAGAGAAAATTTTCCATACTTTTAAAATTATTCTATGTTTTATCTTTAATATCCTTTTAAGTGACTTTATCTACCAGAAAAATAGAGTGCTTTTTCCAAATAGAAATAAAAAAAAACTGCTGTTGATTTCCAGAGAAATATATGGCTTAATGTTATATTCTCAAATTTTCAATACATTTTTCATCACGCATCCTTGTTTATGAGAGTTCATCATTCATGATTACATTGTTAAATAAATGCCATTATATGGTAATGAGTTACTATAAAATATTTTTGTCTTTGCGTAGAAAAGATAATATGAGTACTGTGGATAATGTACTTATTCAATGCAGGAACACACTTTTATATTAAAAATATATATTTAATTTATGTATTTAAAGAATTTTTGAAATTGTTTAAACAAACCTCTCTTAGTGTCCCGCGTAGTTGATACCTATCTTAATGAACACTATTTTCCTTAATTGAAGTACAGTTAATCCAAGTAATCTTTGAATCAAGCATTCTATTTCAAACTATCATAATATTTCCATAAATCACATCGAAACAAAATATCATTACATAAGATCTAAAAAGTAGACGCCTTGGACACATGAAAAGTAGACGCCTTAGACACATGAAAAGTAGTTTCCTTGGACACATGAAAAGTAGACGGCTTGGCCACATGAAAGCTCAATCATGCGTCGTCAGTGAAATGCTTAAAATACAGAACTTAGTGTGGCATCGCCATTTGGAGTGACGAAAGAGTGAAGTAAAACGAGATGAAAATAATGAAATGCAAAAGATATAACCACGAAGTGCTGTTCAGGAAAATAATGAGACACAGAGAAAAAAATAATTGAACGTGGTCTTACAGCAATATGGTGTTATAGACAAATCATTAACTAAATTTTAAAAATATTTATTGGTTTGAATCTGCTCGCCAAAATCAAAATCTGAAAAACAATTCTGAACATTAGAATTAGAAGAAAAATCAAACCGCCGACCAGCCATCCACCCATTGAAGATTTATTAATTTCTTGATTTTGAATATAATTCATTTAAGAGTCTAGTTGGAAGTTTGAGATTTTAACGTGGAAATGCACATTTTAGGATCACAGGAAAATGTTTTATGAAGCTTAATTCGAACAAGTCTACTAATTCATTTATTTAGTACTCTATATAAGCATTCACATTCGCCACCTTCAAACGTTAGATTAGAAAAGGGTGCTTTCTCAATGTAAATTTGTTCTAAAATTTAATTTAAAATTTCAACGACTGCTGTGCTATGTATCTAAAAATATTGACACTCCATGTAAAACTATTAGTTAAAAATGTCCATATATATATATATATATATATATATATATAAAATTGAAGATTTTTATTTTAACTTGTAATATATATATATATATATATATATATATATATATATATATATACATATATATATATATATATATATATATATATATATATATATATATATATATATATATACCCGAGATATACCATTAATAGAAAAATGCTGTATATAAAAAAAGAAATGAGAAAAGACCCATGTGGTAACTAAAAGACTATACAACAAGCTGTTGTATCTGAAAAACAATAAAAGTAATTATGATAATCTCATATATTATAACATTTAAAAATATTCCTGTTATTATGTGCCATAAGTATCGTGAAGGTAAGGAGATCGACTGTAAAGAAGGGTGAATTAAAACTTGCATATGAGAGCATGTAAGAAAGTAATTTAATTCATAACTAAAGCAGCTACCTAAGGTACTAGTCCCCTGGTTCCCTACATAAGCATACAAGGTGCAAATACTAATGTATAATTACTTAGTGTATAAGATGAAAAAATACAAATCAGTAACAAAGTGTAGCTCGATGAGCTAGGCCTTTTCTAGCTCCCAAAATGTGTGGATATGGAATAAATTGAATATTAATGGAATAAAATGAATATAAAAATCATTTCTGAAACCATGTACGTTATCAAGGGCCATACATGTTTCATTAATGCTGATTCTACGTTTCTGTGTGCGCAACTGTAAAATGTATTACAGAAATAATATGCAAGGCCCGACGTAGATGAAAATACAAAGTGGATCAAATACACAAAGAAAACAATTATGAATATAAAATATACTATTACATCAGCTTGTGGCAAATTATTTAAATGAGAATACAACGTAATTTAAAGTAAAATCGAAATAATATAATGAATATATATCTACCCCTGGTTCTGCTGAACTTCTGAAATAGCATGACATTGACCAAACATCTCAGAACAGGTTACAGTGAATTTTGTTACTGACTAAGCAGTTTATCTAAAAGCAGGTTATAGTTAATTATACGAATTTTTTAACTGTTAGAAGAAAACATGGAGATGAAGAATTATTTAGAATTGTTAGAGTATGATTTGTCAATATGTTGCTGTAATTTTAGCAAGGTATTGAATTTAAATTTGAAATGTGTTTTAATAAAAGAAAAAATAAGGTTGGGCGGGAAGTTATTTTTGATAGTGGTGTTTATGAATTTATGAATATGTTCTTTGTAGTAACATGGTGTACTTAACATTTTGTCAACACTGTTTGTGTACTTACCATGGTGTACTTAACATGTTGTTAACACTATATATATATATATATATATATATATATATATATATAAAATATAAATATAAAGAAATTGAATTATCAGAAATAAATGTGTTATAGTAATGTTTGCGCAAAGCAGCAAGAGGTACCATACACCATATATTGAAAAAATTAAAAGATAAAAAGTGAATAAACATTGAAAAAATGAAGGATGGCTTAGCAAAAAGCTTACTTTATGGCGGTAAGGGGTTGTGACCTTACTCCCCAGTTCAACGAGCTCGTCATAAACGCCGCGGCCTTTCACTCCTGGTCGCCAGCTTTGACTCAAGCCAACCTCCGGAGTGACAATAAAAATTCTCACGAGACCGGGTACTAGAATAGAAACGAGGACGAGAGCAATAACACAACAAAAATAGCCAACAGAACTGCTGACTCAAGTGAAAGGTATATAGCAACGTATGAGTGAGCTGCGGTCCTTTGATCGCTGTGCGGTCCTGTCATATGAATGATTCGAAATTTTATTCTCTAATTGAACACAAAAAAGATTTGAGCCTTACACCATATGCCAAATTGGTTCTGTATAAATTATCAATATTTTTAAGCATAAAAGATATTGGATATTTTTGAAAATATGCTTGCTTTAAAAATTCTTGATCAAAATTAATACGTAAATGCTCTTCTTTAATAGTTCTTTTTATTCTGAACAAACCTCCCAAGAATACATTGCGAAACACATTCAAGTGTATCTTGGAGTGCCAATGTATTTTGTGTTCAATTAGAGAATAAAATTTCGAATCATTCATATGACAGGACCGCACAGCGATCAAAGGACCGCAGCTCACTCATACGTTGCTATATACCTTTCACTTGAGTCAGCAATTCTGTTGGCTATTTTTGTTGTGTTATTGCTCTCGTCCTCGTTTCTATTCTAGTACCTGGTCTCGTGATAATTTTTATTGTCACTCCGGAGGTTGGCTTGAGCCAAAGCTGGCGACCAGGAGTGAAAGCCGCGGCGTTTATGACGAGCTCGTTGAACTGGGGAGTAAGGTCACAACCCCTTACCGCCATAAAGTAAGCTTTTTGCTAAGCCATCCTTCATTATTTCAATGTTTATTCACTTTTTATCTTTTAATTTTTTATCCTTAGACTTGGCTTATAGTTACTCATTTGTAACAGATATGCTAGAGATGGGTTTTTTTGTACATACAGTAGTTTATGCATAATTTTCGATTAAAATCCTTCAATTTTTATTTATATATATATATATATATATAATAGTTTGAAAGTTCAATGATAGAATAGAGAGAAATTGGAACATAACAGAGAATCATCAATCAAGTGGAAAATGAAATGCAAACCTCTAGTCATCAAGCTGTAGACAAACTTCAATGGAAAGGAATCGATAATAGAAAGTCAAATAAAATCCAATCATTAAAGCTTTACACGTGGACAATCCCTAGGCCTAAACAAATGAATTGTACATTTCAATAAAAACCCTTCGTCAAGTCTAAGTATTTTATCAAAATAAACACAAAATGCATGTTTCTGATATCAGTGATAGATTATATCTATAAACACTTATAACTTGGACTACATGCATAATGATTGAAAAATTATAGGAAACAAGAATACCTGAAAAAACACTGCATATGTCTGATCCAGTATATATATATATATATTATTTATTTCTGACTTAATTCAGAACTAAGTTAACGTTCACCAAATAAAATATGCTTATGAATACGTTAAATTTTTTTAATAAATTTCGTGACACAAATATATTACAGCATTAAGAGTTACAAATTTAGTAACTCAATAATTTTTAATTTAACATAACAATACTTATTCCTGACATTATCGGTGGTTGATCAGCATTTGATATCACATGTATTTAACAAACGAGAATATTAAATTTATTCCTAAGAGTATCGCAGCCTTTTCTGGTTAAGAAACTACTCACTCAATGGAAGCTGCAGAAAATCATAATTCTAAATTCATCACGGAGAAGCCGTTTGAAAATGAGATTTATTTTCTTTGTAATTTAATCTAGTTATTCAAAAAATGTATCTTCTCTGGATACTTCAATATTCGTTGAGATATATTAAAGTCAAAATATTTGTTATTTTCACGAGCGCTTTCGATTGTAATTTAAATATACTAAGTGCTTTATACATGTTTTACGTCTTTAACGTTTGGTGATAAATAAAGAAAATTACAAAATGCCATTACCGTCTAAGAGAGTAAGGAAGGGCTGAACCACAGAATACTACACAGGGTGTTCCAAAAGATTGAAACGCTCTTTAATTCTTTACCTGCTGCAGATAAGTGGGCAATGCAAATTGCAAAATTGTTGAAAGCAATGTAGGAAATAAGACTACGTTAATTAAATAGTTCTCCCATTAATTTTCAAAAAGTTACACTTTTTAAATTTTTATATGACACCCTTAGACAAATTTGGTCAATCAGAAAATTGTAATTTTTAATGCAACAAGATCATTAAAAAAATTGCATATCTGTATCTTTAAAATCAACCGAATAATGATAAAGGAAAACATCTGACTTATTCCACTTTTCCGTACCATGTTAAAGGCTGTTTCATTAATGAAAATAGGGATCATAAACAAATTGACGATGGAAATTGTTTAGTTCAAAAATACGTTAATGTGTCAAATTTTTTTATCACAAATACATGTAAATAAAGCATTACACAGATAGAGATCATATAAAGCAGTGGTACTCACTACGCGGTTGGGTATCCTATGTATTATCATCCAGTTTTATCTTTTTTGTGATATGTCACAAATTTACATTTCTAATTCGATACAGGGTCCCCGTTCACAACGTTCAATTTTCAAATAAATATAACTCGCTCAATTTTAAAGATACAGATATGCGGGTTTTTTTTTAATGATCTTGTTGCATTAAAAATAAAAATTTTCTAATTGATGAACTTTGTCTAAGGGGGTCGTCACCCACGTTTCCAGAGGATTTGGCAATTTATCGCCAATTTGGCGACTTTTCGAAAGCTCGAAAACCTAATCAATATAACAAATATTCTACGAGATACAAGTCCATTCTGGACGTTTCTACAAAGAGTATATAAAAGGAGTCATCACTCAGTTGAAGAGCAGTTGACGTGATACAAACAGGTATATTGAATAATAGCTGCTGTTTCGTGAAACGCTATATCTCAATGCTTTTAGAATAGTATCCGCACTTTTGTGAAATTATTAGAGCATTTAATTGTTGTTTTACTGTACCTGGCAGTTGTTTAGTGTTCGAGCAACTTGTATATTGTTCCTATTTACGCTGTGCTTTTAAATAACCTTATCCAGAAAAGTAGACTCATTCTTGTATCTACCCATAGTACACCAACGATTCCAGAGGATGTGTCGTAACAATTCATTTGAATGTAGTGAAAACTGTTTGATAAACATTCTCTCTCAGTTCTTAAAAATACGTATTTAATTATTTTTTATGTTAGCAATATGTCATTAAGGCCAATATACTGTTAACCATTTAAGTTGGGTCTGGTTAGTATACAGGATAACCGTACATGACCTATCATCCGTTTGTGTAACTTACGTATTATTACTTTCCTTATATACATAATGTATAAGGAAAGTATTGTGACGGGGTCGAAAATTCGAATTCGAGTTTTCGATGGGAGAGCACGTTTCAGGCATCCCTGATCACGAATCGGACATTTTTGAAGTGATGTCTGTGTGTGTGTGTGAAAGTATGTGTGTGTGCGTGTTAATGAGTCTGTGGAGACGATAACTGACGAACGAATTGACCGATTCAAACGAAATTTGGTACAAAAATCACAATCCGTAAACACTGGAAGCCTATTGTTTTATATGCAATCGAACGTCCAGAACCGCCCTAAATTTTCGAGTGAAATTTTGAAAAAATTGTCAAAAATTCAAAATCGCTAATAAAGTTACGCAAGTAGACATTCCTTATGTAAATTTTAGAACGCTAACGTGAACAGTTCTCGAGATATTGCACATTTTTCAAAAAAATTATCAAAAAGTCATATAAAATAAAAAAAAGTATTTCCTGAGAAACATGTTCACTTTTCATATGTAATACCATGCGATAAATTGGGTGACATCTTTCTCGTGGATCTAGCTCGTTCCATTTATGAAAAAAGATACTCTGAGTAATACTTTTGTATTTGAAAGCCAATAGTTATTTATCTGCTGTAAGAATAACTTATTTTTTCGTCCATAACGCTTGGCAAGATTTTGGCGACGAATTTGGCGGTATGTCGTCAACTTGGCGACTTTCTGAAATGTTGCCAAATTAACGAAAATCTCGCCAAATGAATAAAAATTACGCTAAATCAATAAAAATGACGACTAATTGTCGAAAATTCAATATCTTGGAAAGAATATAAGTATCTACTATAAGAAAAACCTATTTTTTATTGTAAAAGTAGTAAATTCATTACATTATATAAGGAAAGTCATGTGTTGCCTCCATCAGATTTTTTAGTATCGTTATTATGTATAATGATGTCTGAACTTCAAATTTCCTGTTTAAACCATACCACGGACCATGTAAAAATAGCGGAATTTTAATATATATTTATTCTATTCATAAAACCGCCACATAATTCTATCTCGTTCTATTTTTTTTACATAATCTTTCTGAATATGGCATCAATCTTCGCATTCACACCTTACAGGCATTACGCACATATTGTTCTAAAAGTGTTTGAAATGTCGTTTTAAAACGTGCATTTCCGGCAAGATTCTTGAAATGTCCTCTAAAAATGGATTTGTATTTAAAAATATGATACACTAAATTGAAGTAATGAAACCTGACGACCGCTATATTATTCGAAATATTTTATATATACGCAAATGCAAATTTGTCAATCTCTATATTATGCAAAATGTTTTATATATACGCGAATGCAAACTCGAAGATCTCTATATTATTCGCAATATTTTATATATACGCAAATGCAAACTTGACGATCTCAACGTATTTTATATATACGCATATTTTACGCGTATTTCTTTATGTATTTTATATATACGCAAATGCAAATTTGACGATCTCTATATTATTTGAAATATTTTATATACGCAAATGCAAACTTGACAGAATCATCGGAAAAAATAGAGTTTTTTAGAACACATAAGATATGTTTTATATTTTGAAGTGCATATATCAACCTTTTCGTTCAAAATCCTATTCCGTTATCTGATATTCCTAGAAAGCATTATCATAACTATATTTTCTCAAGTCTCAATTTTAACGCACTCGCTGACAAATATCCTTTTGATACCAAAGCATTTTGGTAAATTTATGCACTTTATCGGTTTGAAAATAAATCTGCTTTGTAATGTAAATTTACTAATCGCGTTATCTCATTTTCATATATTTTTTATACCTTTTTTTGGTGGTATCTGAACGACGAAAGCAAAATTTAATTATATGTAGATAGAGAAAAGGGTACTGAGTGAGAGTGATGTGAAATAAAATGCATGGGAAAAGAGAGGGAGGGAGAGAGAGGGGGAGAGGGAGAGAGGGAGGAAGAGAGGGGGAGAGGAAGAGAGGGAGAGTGAGAGTGAGGGAGAGTGAGAGTGAGGGAGAGTGAGAGTGAGGGAGAGTGAGAGTGAGGGAGAGCGAGAGAGAGGGAGAGCGAGAGAGAGGGAGAGCGAGAGAGAGGGAGCGAGAGAGAGGGAGCGAGAGAGAGGGAGCGAGAGAGAGGGAGCGAGAGAGAGGGAGAGCGGGAAAGAGCGAAAGCGAGGGGAAGAGCGGGAAAGAGCGAAAGCGAGGGGAAGAGGGGGAGAGACGAAGAGAGAGAGAGAGGGCGAGAGAGCGAGCACCTATACTTTTAGTAAACCTAACTGGGAATAAGAGAGGTATAGGGAAAATTGTAAGCCTCCGATAAGAAATATAATTCAATGTGTTTAACATTATAAATAGTTAGCATTTTAAATATTTTGCATAAAATCGATGATTTCAGGTTTAAACAACCAATTTCTAAAACTGAATTTCAAATACAAACTATATTTCACCAAAACATGTCTTTTGCATTTTCAAAATCAATGAACGTTTAAAACTGGAATTTGTTTGGCAAACCTAATTTCATGGCAACCAAATAAAAATTTAAAATCTCGTTTTCAAAAGAATAATTCCCTAATTATTTTTAAGATTAAAAATATTGTAGACGATTTAAAAACAATATTATTTTTATAATTATATCTTGAAAATGCACTAATAAAAAACAGCGCAGTTTGAAATCATTCTTACTTTCCCTGCAATACATGGTAATGTATAGGGAAAGTATTGAAATCATGTCGAAAATCGCAACTCCAGTTTTTGACTGATTTACACGTTTTAAGACCTCTAAAATAAGAAAAAACCATTTTTAGCGTGACGTTTGTGTGTGTGTGTGTGTGTGTCTGTCTGTGCAGATATTGTATCCATTCTAACTAAAAAACTAATAGACCGAATTTCACAAAATTTGGTAGGTAAGTCACTAGTGGGCGAGTCTGGTGCTGATTAGTTTTGGTTACGATTCGGGTTAAAAGAACCCGCCTTTTTTTGCAAATGGCCCGATAAAGTTTATATCCACGCTGGCTTAAAAACTAATAGACCGAATGTTACAAAATTCGGTAGATGAGTCACTTGTGAGTCACCCTGATGCTGATTAGATTTTGGTATGATTCGGAAAAATATAACCTGCCTTTTTTTGCCAAAAGGCCCGAAAAAATCGCCAAAATCTAAACTAAAAAGCTACGTATGCTCAAATACAGCCATTAAATGCTTGTTTAATACGCAATTTTTGACGAAGAAAAGAATAAGACCAACCCCATTACACTAGGACTAGCCGTTCTCGTGATATTTTAGTTTTTTTTTTCGTGTTTTCTCCACGCCACCTTTGAAAATAAGTCCATTTATCAAATAAGAACGAAAATTGAATTAAAAGTGAATTAAAGTTAATTAAAATAAAGGGAACGTGGATATAAGTCAGCAGGGAAAGTCATGTGCTGCCCACATCAGATTTTTACTTTCCCTGCAATACATGGTAATGTATTGGGACAGTATTGGAATCTTGTCGAAAATCGCAACTCGAGTTTTCGACGGATCTATACGTTTCGAGACCTCTAGAATACGAAATCTATTTGTAGAGTGACGTCTGTGTGTGTGTGTGTCTGTCTGTGTGTCTGTGCAATGTATGTATCCACTCTAACTCAAAAACTAATTGAACGAATTTCATAAAATTTGGTAGGTAAGTCACTTGGATGTGACCCTGGTTCTGATTAGAATTAGGTACGTTTTAGTAAAGAAGAACTCGCCTTTTTTTACGAAATGGCCCGCAAAACTTTCATGTATCCACACTAGCTAAAATACTAATTGACCAAATTTCACAAAATTTAGTAGATAAGTTACTTGTGGGATACTCTGGTGCTGACTAGATTTTGGTACGATTCGGAAAAGAACAACCTGCCTTTTTTTATGAAATGGCCCGCCAAAATCTAAAAAAGACTAAGTAATGTAGGGTCAAATGTATCAATTAAATTCTTGTTTTATACTCAAATTTTGAAGAGGAAAATAATATAATATACTCCATTATACTTTAGGACTAACCGTTCTCAAGATATTTGAGATTTCTTGCATTTTTGTTACGCCGTTATCGGAAAAATGTCCAATTACCAAATAAACACAAAAATTGAATTAAAAATGCAAATTTAGTGTTATTTGGTGCAATTAAACTCAATCTAATGAATTATTAAAGAAATAAAGAAAATATGAATTTAAGTCTGCAGGGAAAGTCATGTGCTGCTCACATCAGAATTTTTATTCTGGTATATTTCTCGTAAATGATTTTGTGCAGTTAGTAAAATCAAGACCAAGCCGGATAAAAATATTTCTAACCATGAAAGCTTCCCATTATGCTCATTGATCTCTTATTTGCCATAACCTTCATAGTCTCTTTTAAAACCTCTTGGCTAAATTTCGCAATAAATATAACAGTTTAATAGAGATGACGTTGGCGAAATTAGAATCGCTCCCAATGTTAGGCCAAATATTTTTCTTTTACATTTGTCTTATTGATTTCAACATAGTAAATACCTTTTGTTATGATTTTGCGCTAATATAATTGTAACGTTAACACCAAAATAAATTAATTTTTGAACTCAATTACAAAAATATTGCAAATTGTATTTTACTTTCGTAAGCTTTTGTAAATTGTCGTTAATTTACCATTTTTAAAAATGGTAAATTAACGCCTGCCCTTGCCCAATTCATGAATAATGATAATTTTCGCCCCTTTTTTTGAAAATCTCTTCCTTTAATTAGCTGTAATAACCACCGTTCTATTTTACATTATGAATCCCTTTTTATCTACTTATATCGTACTTCTGTTTGTAATTTTGACCCTGTTCAGGTTTTAAGTTACGCCTGGCGACTCGTTCTCGATTCCCTGCATGTTAAACCTTTGCATAGTATTGATTTATAATTATTTTCTAAAATACTTATTATATTTTTAATTTGTTTTTTGAAGTATTTATCTTTGAACATTGTATAAATTATAATTTAAATCTGTTTTTTAATCCACCATTTTATGGGGCTGACAATTATGCAAATTGTACTTAACAATATTGAACTGTATTTAAGCACGTTGGGGGGGGGGGGGCATCTATTTCTGTTTGAATCGCCACTGGGGATGAAGATGTTCGAAAGCGCTTTGGCTGTATTTACATCTGTAGGATGATTGTATAATAAAATTACTTTTGGATCTGTTTGAGATTTCTTATTTGTTAATTGACTTTTTTATTATTTCTATTACGATTTGTGATAATCCAGTAATTTGTGATAATACAGAAAAAGTACTTATAACGTGTTCACTCATATAATGATGAGCATATTTAAATTTTAGCTAATTTTTCTATTTTGAATCAAAAGTGCAATATATAAAAATGACACATGTCAGTATATTTTAAAGGTGAAATTTGTTTTTAAATAAATACATTAAATCTATTTAAAACGGCTTTTTCTAACATAATGATTATGATGTTTTCAATGATTCATAATGTTTTTATAGTGCTCAGAGACATGATGTAAAAAAAAAAACTCACACAGACATAACTGAAAATATTTTTAATCGTGTTCAGAGATGCACAAAACGTTTTAAACCATCCAAATACAATACTTTTATTTACAGATACTATGAATTGTACAAAAAATAAAAGTATGAAATTATATTTTTTTCAAATGCAGTATCATAGCGATAACTTTGTTTAATATTTCTATTTCTTCTCATTCCATGCAATATTTTGAAATCTTCGGAATTTTCAAAATTGGTTTATTCCATTATGTGAGTTACTTAATTATGATAGATTTCGATGTCTGTTAGGAAAATCTATGTATATTTATTCTATTAAATGACATATTATTTTAAACGAATAATATTTTTATTTATAAGAATGGTGACGGTTTTGGATTGATCGAATAATCTATAATAGTAAAAACTAAAAGATGTATATCTGCTTGTTTGTTTGTCTGTAAACGAAGTAGCGGAAAATGGAAGCAATCTACAGCTACGAAATGTAGTGATAATTCAGTTCAGTACTGAAGATACCGTGTAGCAATTCTTTTAAAACACAAATTAGTTTTATATTTATCATATGATGAATTTCACTTTTGAAAGACTGTCACAGACATCGTCTGCTCAGCAATCGAAATTATGATCACAGTTTTTCTCCATCTTCAAGACCGAACATGCTTTCTAACGAGAATCCCTAGGGAAATTTTTTGATACATAACTTTTGTAAATTCATTAAATTATGCGTTTTTAGGTCATTTAAATATAATGCATTTTTAATTTCGTGCATCGAAGATTTAGACCATTCAAATTTTTGAGTGAATATTGAGTATGTCTAATCATTCTAATAAAAATAATTAATTACTCTATTTCTGAATTTATGTATTTTTAAGTTGGTCCCTAAAAGTTGTGAATTTTTCCATTCAAATGCTCGTCCTGAGACAGACTTTCCCCGTATTCAGGCATGTAAGGTCATATGGAGCTCCCATATATATATATATATATATATATATATAATGTCTTATTTTTATAGAAAACTGTTACATATTACTTACTTAAAATGAGACGTTTTAAAGTATTTTTCCATTAAAACGCATTTGTAGAAGCTGAAATCATCTAGCTGTTACAGTGCATTAAAAGAAACATGGTATTAGGACCGCCCATCTGTTAAACTCTGCCCTGGTTAATAAGCTAGAACTATGAACTAGCTTCCAGAAAGGTGTGGATATTTCTTCCCATTTTCAACCCTTTATAAACAGCATAATAACAGACAATGATTGGATATCAGACGTGACGTTTCATGAATGAAAATTTCTTGGACAAGGCTAATGAATCCGCCATTTTGGGTCAAACATGGTTCTATTAATTAATCTTTGCAGAAAAATGTCATAAGAATTACTAAAATATATGAGTAATTTTCCACGAATAACATGACATTCATCTAAATTTATAAAATATCAAGGCGAAGAAACACAATAATGACTACCATTAAACTTAAGTAGTTTGTGAAGTAGACTTAGTCACAGCAACAATATAGCGAAGTGAATTTTATTATTTGCGTATTTGCGAGTTTTAGAAAGATTAATTCTGGTTTCCCTTTTAAAATCACGTTACAGGAAAATTTCAGTTAAACAAAAGCCATTGATAATTTTCTAGCGGACTTTTAGCATATTGAGGTTAAGATATTTTTAAGTTTACAAAGTATAGTATTTGTAAATAATTTATATGCAAAATTGTTTAAGGACATTGTTGACTAAAGTGTTCTCACCCATTTTCAGTTCACTCCTTTGAATGGCTTTATTTTGTTAATTCTAGCTGTTATATTTACAAAACATACATATTATTTTTATCACTTTCTAATAATATTCTAATATCTTTCTACTGCGTACATAAAGGCCTGTAAAACTTTTCACGGGGGGAGGGGGCGATTAAACTCAAGCAGATGATGTACAACATCGACTGGCTTGATGCTCGCCTTTGTTATATTAATGTTCAAAGAGGAGTGTGGCCCCTCCCTTTACCTTCCCCAATGGGGACAATGACATCATATTTAATAAAATGATTGTAAAATTTTATCTAATTTAGAAATAAGAAAACATTTAAAATGTTATATCTTGTATGTATTCATCTTACATAGGTAACCTTTTAAAATCTCGTGTATTTCATCCACTCTTTTCATTGTTATGTAAAATTATTTTATTTTATTCACCAAGAAGTAAAATTTATTGATATCAAACTTATGGAAATGCGAATTCCATTATAAATTTCATTTGCAATACCAAATTTTTTGACAAATTTCCAGCCTCCCCAATCAAAAATCTCACGCTAATCTACTTTTTATATATATATATATATATATATATATATATATAGTGACCGCCGCTTATAAGAAACACGTTCGTTTCGTTTTTTATAAGCAGTTGTTTCATAAATCCGGAATTTTTTAAATATCGTTCTTCCATTGTAAAGGCTAACTATTGAACACAGTTTTACAGAATTTAAAAGATAAATGTATATAAGTAAAATATTAGTGCGTACATAATACATTTGTAAATTGAGTTTTGCATTCAAAAATATTTCTTATTTTACGAATTAAGCCTTACAACTTAAAATATTATCTATATGCATATAGTATGTAGTTAAATAAGAATAAAAAGTAAAACTCATAGGTCGTTCATTTATGTATAAGAGCATAGTACATTTTCATACATACCGTAATCTATTACTGAGGAACAGCAAAAAACTTATCCAGTGTTGTTTGTGCTAACGAGTCTGTGATTAGTTTACGTACATCCATTTCTAAACCATAAAATAGGCCGTAAACTTTTTCTGATGCCCCTCTCTGTTCAAGAGTTTTTCTGATTATAGTTAGGGCTTCTTGCGACTGTTTGGCTGTAGGAAAATTTTCTTCTTGTGGAACGTCGTCTTCATTTTCTTCTTCATTGCAAACATTCTGAATTTCCGCCACTATGTCATCATCACTTTTTTCTTCAGATGTTTGTAAATTTTCGTCGATGTGAATCCATTCTTCGAAAGGTGCTTCTAATTCTTCTTCATCTTCTGCTGGTTTGTCAACATTATTTTTCAAAAATCCTGCTTTACGGAAGCAATTAAAAATGCATATGTCAGAAACATTTTTTCATGCGCCTACGATCATATGGATAGCATCAAGCAAGGTTATTTTCTTGCTTATTTCGGAAGCCGATCCTTTCTCTTCATCAAATGCATCCACTATTTTCTGTCGCAAATTTGACCGATACAGAGTTTTAAATGCTTTAATAATTCCTTGGTCAAAAGTCTGTATGATGAAAGTTGTATTGGGGGGCAAAAAACAAAATTCAATGTTTGTCAGCTGTACTACAGGATGAGCCGAACAGTTGTCAAGGATTAAAATATTTTTTTCTTTTTCTATCAGTTCGTTGTCCCACTTTAACAAAAAGTCTTCAAAATGAATGATAATGTCTTCAAATTTGATGAGGAGCGCATTTTTCTAATAGAGGTGGTAAGCTTTGCGTAATCCATGAAGATGCCGACTCGGAGTCCGCGTCCTGCTTCTCTCCATAATTTTTTTTGTACACAATGTTAATACGTTCTTTCCAGCGGCTTAACCAACCATCAGTCGCACGGAACTCTTTTTCTCCTAATTTTTCCGCAAAATGTTCTGCTTTTTTCAGTAAAATTACCCTACTGATAGGAGCGTTCTTTAATCTGGCGTTAAAACTATTGCAAGAGTGCTTCCTCTATAGCAGCTGCCTCTCCTTCTCGTTTCCGTTTTTTTTTAAGATTACAATTTGGCGTTAAAATTTCATTTCTGCCTTTCAGGTTTTTACATAATGTTGAGTGCGGAATTTCTAATGCAGAAGCAGCTTCTCTTTGACTACACGGAGGTAGAGAATCATACTTTTTAAGTAAACTTTGCTGAGTTTTTCTCTTTTGCGACATGCTTCCACTAGCAAAACATAAAATGACTAACTAAAGCTGTACGAATCTTATTTGAGTGCATAAGCAAAGATGCCTTTCCTTATCAGTACGTTTCTTTAACTGCCAAAAGATTAAAATTCGTTTCTTATTGGTTTGGGGTTGTTCCCCCCAAGCCTTTCTACGGAGAAATTCTCTGTCATCCTTTGTTACATAGCAAACACCCACCCCCTCCCCGTACGCCCAGAGACAAGAGATAACACACACACACAACTCGTCCTTCAGTTAACCTTAAACAAATCGATTTTTCTTTTTTTTTACACCCGCGTCACAAGGAAATCAACAAATTTTCTGTAGAAGACTGTTTCTTATAAGCGGAATCGTGTCTCTTATAAGCGACACAATTTTAATGTTAAAACAAAGTTTGTATTTGGTTCTGTCGTTGTGGGTCTTATAAACGGCTGTTTCTTATAACCACTGAATCTTATAACCGGCGGGCATTGTGTATATATATATATATATATATATATATATATATACATATATATATATATATATATATATATATATATATATATATATATATATATATATATATATATATATATATATATATATATATATATGTATATATATATATATATATATATATATGTATGTATACATATATATATATATGTATATATATATATATATGTATATATGTATGTATACATATATATATATGTATATATATATATATGTATATATATATGTATATATATATACATATATATATATGTATATATATATATATGTATATATATATATATACATATATATATATATATATATGCATATATATATATATATATATATATATATATATATATATATATATATATATATATATATATATATATATATATATATATATATATATATATATATACGAATGAGTGTTCACAAAGATCATGTCAAAAAAATGTATCCTCAATAATAATTTTCCAACATCTAATAAAATAGAATATAAACATTTTGCTAAACATGGGTTTGAAAATATTACTACACATATTTTGAATATAAAAACTAATACAGCTGATAGAATGTTTTTCGAAAACTTCTATATTAAATCAAATTGTACTCTTTTTCCATATGGATTAAATCAATTATATCCAAATGGTAATATTGCAGAAGTTAACTTTATAGGTGATCAATATTCAATTTTAATCACCTTTCTTTGAAACCCCATTTAAATAATAGAAACTCAGATAATCTCAAAAGATTTAAATGCGGCAAAGGAAACTCCATATTTCATGATTATAAAGATGAAATTAAATGTTTACATCATCAATTTAATAGCACTTATTAATGGAAATTAATAAAATCTTGGGTATTTGCGGTTAAGAAAAAACATTTAAATAAGGTTTATGCCATTTTCTTAAAATTAAATCTAACTTATGAACATTTTAATCATATTTTCTATGATTTGCGCATTACGAGATCAAAGTATTAAAAATAAAACTTAAGCACTTACATAATAATAATACGTCTACTAATTTTTATTGTCTGATATCTTTTAAACATCCAATTTATAACTCTATAAATTCTGGGTCTATATTTATCGAATTCAAACACTTATTGCCTATTGAGGATTTGAATGTATATTAAGACTTTTAAATACAACAAGCCTATTGGTAGATCTATTTTTAATCACAATGAAATTTCACAATCCCTCTCTATAGATAGATTCCATGTCAAATGTAGATAATGATTGTATTTGCAAAATAGACGAATATGCTAAATATATAAATCCACACTTGGGCCATATAGTTACAGGAGACTTAACAATAGTTAAAGACGAAATGTTAAGAACCATTACGTCATTTGGTACAAAATTTAGGTTATCTTGTAATAACTCTTTTAAAGTTTTAAAGTGAATAAATCTTGATATTGATAAATATATGTATAAATTAGCTTCTAAATATGCTCTGCCTTTAGAGGCATTTAATATGTGGAAATTTACTTTATTCAAATTTATTAAAAATACCTTTGTAGTATTAAATTGTCTGGATCTATATACAATATTGATAATTTAAAACATTCCATTACTGATTTACAAAGATCTTTTGTTATTACTTATGTTGATAAAGCTGCTAATAATTATGCTATTATATGTAAAAAATTCTATATACAATTTCTGTTAGATTATTTAAAGAAAAATAGTCCATTTAAATTAAATTCACACTCTATTAATAGTATGAAACTGAAAATTTTCAATATGCATAATGATTTAAGTATTAAATATAAATTTCTTAAATTTTCATTTATAGTGCTTATTCCTAAATTTCATAAAAATCCTGTTAAATTTAGAACAGTAACTATAGTGGTCATAATACTTACTCTACTACTGCGAGTAAATTACTACTAAATTATTTAAATGTAATATATGATAGTTTACGTTTTTCTACCATTAACTACCTTATTCTAAATAATAGTAAAGAATTAAATAATAAATTAACATCATTTGGTAAACTAATTGGATTTCAAACTTTGGAAGATCTTTTTAATAATATTAAGATCTCTGATCTTTATGTAGTGATTTTAGTTCTATATAATGCTTATATTACTAATCATTCTACTCATACTATATTTACCAATTTTCCCAAACTTCTTCACTTTGTTCTTTTCAATAATTATACTTTTCAAGGTGATAAATTATACTTATAGGTCTCAGAAATTTACTAATCGCGTTATCTCATTTTCATATATTTTTTATACCTTTTTTTTGTGGTATCTGAAGGACTAAAGCAAAATTTAATTATATGTAGATGGAGAAAACGTTATTGAGTGAGAATGGTCGAAAGAGTGAGAGTGATGTGAAATAAAATGTAAAAGAGAGAGAGAGAGGAAGAGAGGGAGTTAGAGAAAGAGAGAGAGAGGGTAAGAGAGGGAGAGAGGAAGAGAGAGAAAGAGAGAGAGAAAAAGAGAGAGTGAAAGAGAGAGCACCTATACTTTTAGCAAACCTAACTTGAAAACAGAAGTATAGGAAAAGTTGCAAGCCTCCGATAAGAAATATAATTCAATGTGTTTAACGTTATAAATAGTTACCATTTTAAATATTTCGCATAAATTCGATGATTTCAGTTTTAAACAATCGATTTCTAAAATTGAATTTCAAATGCAAACTAGATTTCACCAAAACATGTCTATTTCATTTTCAAAATCAATGAACGTTTAAAACTGGAATTTGTTTGGCGAAACTAATTTCATGGCAACCAAATTCAAGATTTAAAAACTCGTTTTCTAAAGAATAATACCGTAATTATTTTTAAGATTAAAAATATTGTAGACAATTTAAAAAACAATATTCTTTACTTTGACTACCTCTCTAGTGGCTCCGGGAGTGTTTCCATGGAATAAATCTGCTTTAACCAGGAACAGGGGGTCACAATCCCCCCTGGCCATTTTCTGTCTTACCTGTAAGTATTTTTCCAACCCCTTCTTACTTTTTACTTCATTTTCCTTTTATGTTCAATCTATACATTATCCCTTTATAAATACTATATATATATATATATATATATATATATATATATATATATATATATATATATATATATATATATATATATATATATATATATATATATATATATATATATATATATATATATATATATATATACATATATATATATACATATACATTCATTGTTAAATTGTTAATTCATTGTTAATTCATTCATTGTTAATTCATTGTACAATTTTCTGCGCGCATGGAAAAATTGGAGCGTAGAATGATATTTCCCTGAATATGCGTTTCAGAAATTGAGTGATTGTATCTGTATATATATTATGTAAACAGCAGACGCGTATTTGGGACTCAAGAAACTCCGGGTATTTTATTCTAGTATTATTATGGTAAGACTCATGTTGCATTAACCGATATTCTGTTAAGCAGATTTTGACTGTATGCAAAAATAGAAAAAACTCCATAAATGTTAGTAAAAATGATGTGTTATGTTCAAACATCCATATAGTGCTCAAATTTGAGTATAGTTCATGCTTTTAGAGAGGGCTTATATGAAAATATATAATGCTTTCTTTATGTGATCTTCTTTCCAACATATTATTGTCGGTAAAATAGCATTCTATGAAATGAAAATGTTATTTTAACTCTAAAAGATGTCTTGCTGCATTTACTTCAAATTTCGAACACAACAAAGTTTCGGTAACCAAATTTCAAACGAATGAAAATACGATGCTGACTCTCTCTAAAGAAAGCTTACAAGGCAGACAGACAATTATATTTTTAAATGTCTGCGAATGGCGTATATTTTGACTTTACAACAATTTTGATACTCTGTATAAACTGGATTTCATATATATGAAAAGGTTATACCCACTTATCGATAAGAAATACGAGAGTATACATTTTATGGACGAGAGTTTAGGAGTAATATCTTTAATAGGTACAAAAACTGCTGCTGAAATACCAAAGTAAATAGTTATATTTTTAAAATATCGATGTATTTAAAAGTTTTTAGATAGAGAAAATCGGATAGTTTAATGAAAAGGATGAAACTAAGTATTTTTAGCCGTAAATGTGGAATTTAAATAACCAAGTGATACAAACACGAATGTGCAGAGTTGGGTTTCCTCCGCCACATGTGGATAAATGTGTAGTTTACACTTCCGATTTCAAAATGGAATTATAATTGACAAGTTGAAACTTTTTAAAAGATGAGCAAAATGACATTGAGTATGTACTGGGAAACACCAGAACGGACCCAATCGGCTGTATTTTGGCTTACAGGGTGATCCCGTTTCAGTAGAAGTCGACCGAGGGACGACGGAGCAGAGAAGTTGCGCTGAATGAACCTTATGGTGAGATTTCGCAGTTGAAATGCTTTTGTAAAGACGGATACTTAGTAGAAAGGATTCAGTAAAATTTTCTTGAACCACACATCACACGTACAATGCAAGCGCTGAAAGGAAAACAGGATTTCCGGTGCCTGAGCCCCGGGAAGATCCCTAAGTTGGATCCATGACAGCAGGAATTTGGAACACGGTATTGTCGAAAAGTAGCGAACGATATTAGTGAGAATGCCGAACGAGTGACTAATATTTACAGGTAAATAGCCAATTTGAAATTAGTATTTTGTCATGAATTTGATGGGGATTTCGACTTTGTACCGCTAGGTAGTTATGCAGAGGCAGCATACAACTTAAGGAGGCGTTGTCGTACCCTAAGTCTGCTACAGATGCTACAAAGGGGAGCTTGCGTATAGCAAGCGAAAGACACTGTAACAGAACTAAGGATAGTAATGATCTAACACTATAACATCACTAAGGATAGAACTAAAAAGCCAAAGCTAAGAGAAAAGAACTAGCCTAGTAAAACTTAAACCTATGGAACGTAACAGACAGGATTAGAAACTGAAACGTAAACCTAATTTAAACTTCAAAATTTTACCTAGTGAATAACGAAAGAGAGAGGAGTAGAAGCTCCAAATTATACTTACTGTTGTTGGCAGCTTGGGTCTAGACAGCTTATGGTATGGCATGCTTGGACTATGAAATGTAACCATGAAGAGAAATATAAGATGGATTAGGCAGTTGGTTATATAATACTTGTAATGGGGAAGAACCATACGGTTAGAAAATGGCATCATGATCTTGCTGAAGATTCCCAATGTTATAAAAGCATACCCACTTAGGGTAGCTGTCTACGACAAGGCAAGCTCAGTTGCTTTAGCCCTGAAAAGCGAAAACATTGCATAACATTTTAGGGTATCCAGCTGCACAAAGAACATGATGGGAAGCTTAGTTGTCGAAGCCCAAGGAAAGAAGAAGCGTAGAAGTGGGAAAGTTGAGAGATGGTGAAGAAGAGAGAAAAAACTTGCACACTGCGCAAGACTGTGACTAGCACACTGCACAAGACTGTGACTAGCACACTGCGCAAGACTGTGACTAGCACACTGCGCAAGGAGAGTAATGGTGTTATGGCAGAGCAATTCCTTCCAGCAATTTTTCAGCAACACCATACATTTTAATGGGAAGAAATCTTGCCACCGAATTGCTCCAATTATTTCGTACTCGGCAATAAAAATTGCTCAATTTCTGAGAGGCGAACCAATCAGAGGACGACTAGATTGAAGTTCACTCCGCTCCGCTTTTCCTCTCCTCATTTGCTTTCAAGATGTCGATGACGAGAGCGATGCAAGCACATCGAAGCAGCTCAACTACGTTACAATCTGGAGATTAAGAAAATAATAGAACTTCTACCAAATTACAGACACTTGTGGGATATAAAAGATCCAAATTATACTAAAAAACACACTAAAGATTGCTTCCTGAAATCGGCGGCATTAGAGAGGAAGGGCTTGTTAGAAAAAAGGGGCCTAAAGTATCATTGCCGGGCGGAGTTGCTGAAATCTAGAGATGGAAATATAATAATAGAACGTTTACCAAATTACGGACATACGTGGAATATAAAAGATCTAAATTTTACGAAAAAAAAACCCACTAAAGAATGCTTCTTGAAATAAAATTGACGGCATTAGAGAGGAGGGGCGTGTTAGAAAGGCGGGGTCTAAAGTATCATTGCTGGGAGGAATTGCTGAAGTCTGGAGATGAAAAAAAAATAATAGAACTTTTACCAAATTACAGACACCATTGGGATATAAAAGATTCAAATTATACGAAAAACACACTAAAGAATACTTTCTGGAATGAAATTGACAGCATTCGAGAGGAGGGACCTAAAGCGTGCTTGACTGAAGTTCAAGAAGAGGGGGCCTAAAGTATGCTTGACTGAAGTTCAAGAGGAGGAGGTCTAAAGTATGCTTGACTGAAGTTCAAGAGGAGGGGGACTAAAGTATGCTTGACAGGCGGAATTTCCGAAGTTCGACAATAAAAATTGCCCTGTGTAATAACACCATTAGACTCTCAAATTGAAAAGATAACCGTCAACATGCCTGGCAAGACATAGTGGCCGCCAGTTGGTCGGAACGCCCACCTAATTCCCGACCTCAACCACCCTCTGGTGGTAACGTCTCCACCTCCCATCCTCATCCTTGCAGCGGGCTTCTTCTCTCCCGGCACAGTCAGACGTTACGTAACTCCTGATTTACGAGCATGCACAGTAGCATATGTAGCAGGCTAGTACGTGGACACTGGGCAACAGCTATTACAAGAAAGCTATTGCAAATTAAGGGATTTTTCAAAAAGCGATCCTGCTGTTCTCTGAAGCCAGATATTTATTTAAAATTGTATTTATTTTCAGGTTTTAATAAAACTCTGCTAAGTAGGAAGTGTTGTTTTTTTAAATTCAAAAATCTTATATGTTTTATTGATATACAGTGAATTTTAAGGTCTGTTTGGAGTTCTTGGTATAGATTCAACGAAGTACCCCATAAATATCGGGGGTGTAATTGTTTTCACAGGATTAATAAAGTTTATAACTAAACAAACTATACAGATGGATTGGTAAATACTATGTTGCAAGATAATATATGCACCCATAAGAAATTGAACTACAGCGAAAAATTCGGCATGTACGTCTCGTTTGAGGAGATATGCAAATAATTAGAATTTTGGAGCAAATAAATATTTCATTAAGAAATGGTGGCAACAAGTATATGACATTTTAGTAAATGGTAAATCTTCCCCTGGCAGTTCTGAAAGCCGACATTTGGTACGGCATAGAGTCAATTAAGTTGCTTTTATTCCTCTGCGGAATATTCTGCTGCAAATGTTACAATTGGTCAGCTAATTCAGTGGTATTCTGAAAAGGCTGCAATCGCTGTCCCAGCATGTCGCAGATGTGTTCTATTGGTGATAGGTCTGGGGATCTGGATGTCCATGGTAAGGTATGAAATCCTCGAAGACATTGTTGAGAAGGTCGTGCCATACGGGGTATAGTGTTATATAATCGGTAAATGGAACTTGGGCTGCTTGACAGCATAGGTAGAACAATTGCCTGCAGATTATCGTCGACATACAAGCAAGTCGTAAGATTGGATTGCAACATAACTAGAGGAGATCGGCTGTCCAACGAGATGGCTACACCGAAACTGACACACCACGTGTGATGGCCATGTCCCGCTCGACAACAAATGGGGGATAGAAACGCCGGCCAGTCCTCCTCTACACACGTATGAAAAGGTCATTAGCACTTAAAGAGAAGCGTGATTCGTCGCTAAAGAAAACATGATTCCAATCGGACACTGTTCAGGCTGATCAAGCTCAGCAACAATCCAGACGGCTCTGCTTATAGTGAGGGTTAGTAGCAGGCGCTCTAATGGGCGTCGTCATCTAATTCCACATTTTTCCAGCCGTCTCCGAATAGTATGCCTTGATAGTGATGCATTTAAGATGGCAAATACCTTCGAATGGCTGATAAGGACGCTATTGGTGTGGATGTGGCTCTTCTCCTGACTGCATGATCCTCTAGCGCACTTGTCTATCTGAAACGTCCTGCGCCTCTGCAACGGTTAGATGGGCCTTCTCAGATCAACTGCTGCCAACATCGAACAACTGCCATATTGCTCCGAACGAAATAACGATTTATGCATATGTTAGATCAACCAGCTTTCTTTTGGCCTATGATGCGACCTCTCTCCAGATCCGGCAATTGTTCATAGCACCGTCGAGTACATCTCAAGGGCAAGGCATATTTGCACACAGCTTGCAGTATCAAATCATAAAATCCAATTTCAATTGTCCTTGAGTGAGAACACCGATCGTTTTGAATGCTGCACGATTCGTTGTTCTTACCCGTATTGTATGAGCCCTATAACATCATTGGCTTTGGCATAACTCTGCATAACTTTCAAAACCACATTTGCATACCGAGTTTCATGGTTGTAGCTGAATATTTTATGGGTGCATATATTTTTTGCAACGGACTGTATTTATTTGTAAATGTACCCATAGCCGACTATAGCATTTGAGATACTCATATCCCAGTAGTTAGAAAATCATGTATTGATTTATGGAATCAAGTTGTAGATCATTATTTATGGCTTACAGTTGTAAGGTGCGTGTGCTTTGAGTGATATTTTTTATGGGTAATGTATAAGGATGTGAATTAATCGCTTCTACCTTAGATAATCCCTATGAAAGTCACCCAGTTGTTAATTCTGTAAAACATTTGTATTCACGGTGAACCTCAATATTGTTTGAAATAAATTTTGCTTCTTCCATATGAGCTACTTAAGAATATCAAATAATTTATCATCTTTATTCTTTCGTAGGATTATGAAAAGACGTTTAATTATTATCATGACAGACATTAATGTCGTAGTCAAAGACTCAAACGATCCGTGAATGAAAGTAATTTTAACCGGGAAGATAATTAAACTCAATGAATTTTCAAAGACGTTCTTATATTGTGATTTAATCCTGATTTCACGCATTTGACTGATAAAACTCTTTCTGTCTTACAAGATTTTATTACGTCCTGTCATAATGCTATATATTGATTTTATATTTTTTCTTTTTCTATATTCTTATTTCTTTCTTTATTTTCTTTTTCTTTATTCTTATTTCTCTGATCCAAGACCGTTTTTTAAAGTTACTTCAAAGTGCTCTGCAAGGTGTCACATATCACTTATATAATGTTTTACTATCATTCATTAAGTTTCGTTAATTGAAATACTTTCGTTTTACAATGGCGAATTTAATGACCTAAAATAATTTCCTAAATTTAAGAATATAAGGTTCAGTAAGTTAAAAATATGCATGCGTAAGGATTGAATAAGATTTATAGAGCAAAGTTTGCCAGCCAGTTTCACAACCCACATAAGACGAATCAGCACTTTCTTCGTTTGTTAACCATTTTGTTAAAATCGAATTAAAAATGAAAGTATTTCTTTAGGCGAGCAGGAAACTGAATTAGCTTTTACTGTGAGTAAGCATTATATTTAGATTTATTCGAAACTGTTTGAAATACAAATGTGCGATTTTTACAAGAGGGAAATCTTGCGCTTCCTTCTTGTTATAAACTCAAAATTGTTAAATTTTGAGTTGACGCGTGATGTATGATATGATGTATTTGAGTAATTTTGAACTAGATTGGATTCCCTAATGTCATACAAACTGATGGAACTGCATATATTGACAAGACAGATTAGACAGACAGATACACAGACTCTCCGAAAAAAGTAGTTAAATATTTTACTAGAAAGACTTAAAGTGTTATCCATCGGAAACTTATTATCGAAATTTTGAACCGATCATAATAATTCCCTATACATATCCTTAGAAAGAAACAGCAAAGCAATTTTTGATCAATCTAAATTACCACCGAATTTACTAGGAGATGATATTTTCGCGAACATTTTTACCGAAAAGGCTTTAATTTAACCGCAGTTTTATGTACTTCAATATACTTTTTCTTAAGCAATCAACTAGTGATGAGAATTTTAATGAGCTCTTTACCGTTAAGCGAAGTGAAGTAATGACCCTTGATGAGGGATTAGGTATCTGTTAATGGATTTCAGCTCAAACTCTAACGATGTAATTTAGACCATGTTTCTCAAAAGAATGACAATTTCTAAAGTTCGCACATAATTATGGTTTTGTAAGGGTTTGTATGCTATCTCAATATTTAAAGGATTTATTACATAAAATTTTGACTTTAGTCTATATTTATACGTTAACTATATTTATTACTTTACCTAGAATACATGTATAGTAAATGCGTTCGTGTATGTAAGAAAAAGATTGATTTCGTTTTACATTAAAGACTATTTAACGAATTGCATGAAATTTGACTGTTTCATGCATTACAGATTGTCCCGATACACATTAAATGCTTTACATTGAAGCATTAAATATGGTTTTTTAATCAAAATGATCGATACCAATCATTATAAAATGAAATGAAAATAATGGAGTATATTTTAATCGGCAGTTTATTCCCGCCATTTATTCCTGGCCTAAGGCTTCATATTGAGTCATGTCTACCCTCAGTCATCCTTCTAGTCACCATAGCCCTTCCATCCACTCCATTCTTCTTGGAAACAGCTCAACTCGTTTCACTCTGTCTGAATGTATACACATGGTTCCTAGTAATTGCTTGCTTTCTTTATTTTTCAATCCTATTTCTTCTATTTATGGTTGTCGATTGAGCATATGCTATCCATAGTTACTAAATATCACAATATTCAGAAACAATGATTTGTTTTAGTTAACTCGAAAGCGATGCTCAGTCTTGATAAAGAATCTACTCTGAATTAACATCCAACGTATTAATTCATTTTTAAATTATATATATATATATATATATATATATATATATATATATATATATATATATATATATATATATATATATATATATATATTGTCGAGAATTCTATGAAATACAAGAATCCCATTCTTCTTCGGAAAGCGTCTTTTTTTCGTAAGTCTATCTAGAATAGCTAACCACTTATCTTCTGAAACCAGCCTCTCTGCGATATATCCTCTGGAGTACTATATGAAAACAATAAGATAAAAAGGAAACATCTTTGATATAATGGAAGGACCCAAGCTGACACTGAAAGGTCCCTGGAGGGGAACTTTTCTCAAAAGACAAATAGCTCTTTATTCCAGAAGCATATGAAACTTTTAACCTTGAATCATAATGGATGGAAGGAATACTTGATATTTTAATCATATATTTATTCTAAAAAGTATCTGAAACATAAGAGAGGCTATATAATTTCATGAATGCCACATTAAGACTATTTTGCTGCTTTAAATATAATCTTATATAAATCTGTTCGTGTCTCTATTTGTATGCAATTTGTTTAGCCCTCAAAGGTTGCTGGTTTGTGCCCAGCATGAAGCAGTTATTCAAGATTTCAGACGGTTGCTTTCTGGTGCTTTTTTGCTTCTATTTAAATTGATGCATTTTTAATCAAAAAGTTCTGTTCAAATAAAATTTTATAAGATGCTCGTATAAATTTTACGAATCTCTAAACTTTTTAAACTAAATATATTCCATAACTCTTTTATATACATAGAATGCTTAATTCCAGTGTTCAGCTGGAACCAAATTTACCGGCTGATGTGAATATTTAAAAATTTTCCTTCGGTAGTACTATTGGTTGTAAATGATTTTTACTATTCTCCTTTACGAAAACTTGATTTTCCTAAATAATTTTTAATTAGGGGATTAAATTTGTATTTTTATTGTCAAAATATTGCGTAGGATTTTATTTACTAGGCATAGTTTCATGATAAACTTATTGGTGATGTTTCAGAATAATTAAAAAACAATTGCTATACTGCATAATAACGACTATTAAAATTATTAGAATTTCAAATATCCCAATGATTTGAAAATTGGCATAACATTTAACTTATTACTAAATATTTTATAAAAGAAGACTTTAAAATAATTGTAATCGAATGTTAAGAAATAAAAATTCAACTAAATAGAACTAGTAGTTGTTCAGGCTTAAACCTCGATTTTGACCTTTAATTTTGACCTCAAAAGAATATCCGTAATTTAAAAACAAGATTGCTTGATTTCATTTCAGTTATCAAATGAATATTAGTAATTATTAAAATTCACCAGCATTGTTTAAACAATTTTAATATATCTCGAATATTATTTTATTTTTGTAAGTTATCTCCTTGCCAAAATATTCGATTTTACAATTTTATACTATGTAAATCTTGATATTTTGGCGAACAATATTTATTCAGAATTTCTTAATTATAGGATTAAGGGAAGAATATAAGTAAATGCTGAACGAAGCAAAATGGCGAATCGTTAAAATTCCTCTGATTATAAAGATAAAAAGTATAAATCCAAGAATTATTATTATAGAATTCCTTATTGATAAAATATATTAGAAATGCAAACGATATGTAAATATCAAAGAGTACAAAATATAGTTTTATAATAGTACTGATTTTATTAAGAATAAATTTTGATATTATTAAACTAAATTAAGAATGCGATTTAAATTAAACGCAGACGATAATAGGACGTGCAATTTAAATCACATATAAAATCAAAATAAAGTTGGCATTAAATAATCATTTTAATATATTAATATTAACGAAGCCGATATTTAAAAGGCAGATGTTAATTAGGTATCGAATGATGAAAAATATTCATTCATTACGTTTAGAAAGCATTTTCATATTATAAAAAAAAACATTCAATATTTTCAGTTTTATTTAGCAAGAAAATTGAGATATTCAATTTATGACTGCACATTTTACAAATAGATGGCTATACTATTTTACACTACCTGTGATTAAATCTAAATTTATTATTCCTTTATTCATTATTGGCGAAATTTATAAATGTGAAGTTCTCTAACTACCACGAAATGCTATGCATCTCGAAAATGGTATGTACTAGCAACACCAAAATGATCGCATTTGATTAATCGTAAAAGAATTGCAGGAAATATGACCCTTCGCAGAACATTATCGTGCGAAATATATATTTTACTAATTTTCGAGGGTATTAAAACGAAAATTCGAATTTTTGATTTGAATTATCAAAATAAATGAAATATCTGTTTTTTGGGACACCTTCCTCAACGAGTTGACTCCAAGCCTGCAAGAGGTTTTTCCCGACAAACTACCGGTTCTGCTCGTGATGTGAACCTTAAATTCGAGCTCAAATTTTTCAAAGCATATAACTTACGAAAATACTAGTTGTTGTCCGTGAATTTTATAAAGATGTTTGTTTTGAAACACTGGAATACATGAAACATTCAAACTGATTAGTATGGCAATTTAAAGTACTTCGCTCTGAATTCTATCGATGACCGGAAGGAGACAATATTTTAAGTGGATAGAAATTTTGTCTCGGAGGATGGACGATTTATACTTTCTCATACGTAGTATTGAGAAAGTATAGTTTCCACGAAAATTTTCGATTTTGAGATTTTGATGCCAATATGTTTCAAGACCTCCTGAACACGTTTTGACTATTTTTGGAGTGATGTCCGTCCATATCTGTCTGTCTGGGGTCGATTTTTTGTGTACACTATAGTTGCTAGAAATATTATTGGGTTTTTACGAAACTTTGTATCCGGTTACGTTAAAGAAAAAATTCAGAACTAGATAGAATTATTTTTTTTAAATTCGAGCGAAAACTTTAAAATGTATTTAAAATTTTACATTTTTTAACAAGGCAGCATAGAACAACATTTGGCATAATCATGCATAAAAAGGATTATTGATGGCTCAATGATTACGATACTTAATAGTATCAATTATCGTTGTCAAAAATAGTCGCGATACAATTTTCGTGTTCGTGACGTCATTGGCCCCTCGGCAGGGGGGCAAGTTACCCCCAAAGGTGCATTGTCAAGTATGGCATCAATCGAAAGATTTTTTTCAAGCCCTTTAAAGTGAAGATTAACACGCTATAATTGTAATCATTTGGACTAACGATACTGAATTTTCAAAAATTTACTTGTAAAATTAAAAAAAAAAAAACAAAAAAAAAACCCACAAGCTACTTAATGGATTATGGTATAAGAAAGTCGAGTTGGGCCACACTCTTGTTAATTGAGACAGCTGTTAGCGTCAGATGCGTAAGGCTGGTATTTAAGCCTGTCAAAGACAAATTAACACTCTTGATAAATTGTTAAAACTTTTTTCAATAATTTTTAATGTTTAATAATGTATGGGCGCTTTAGCGTTGTAAAAAGCCATTTTTATCATAAATTGGTTCAATTAATTTCTGTCACTTGGTTGTTAGTATAAGTTGTTAAAATTTCAGGTTTTATATTACTGGGGACTTCTGAAGCGTCTGGAAAAATTCTCTTACCCATTTTGCACATCACTGAAATCTCACTTCGTTAGATTCTGCTCAGTGTTTGATACTACATGTGTGCAAAACTTAAGCCTTCTAGGTCATTCTGGAGGATCTGAAAATAACTTTTGGAAATAATTCTATTTTCAACGCCCCTAGGGGTTTTTCTAAATCGAAAATCCACTTCGTTAGGTTCTGTATTATATTCGATACTATAAATGTGCAAAGATTCAGACTTCTAGGTCAACGAATGGATTTCTGAATGGTTTTTAAAATAAAAAAAAAATCCTTATTTTCACCCCTCCTAGGAGGGTAAATCTAAAATCCGTCTTCGTTAGGTTCGTATAGCATAGTCGATATTATAAGTGTGCAAAGCTTCAGCCTTCTAAGTCCCTAGAAACAGGCTTCTTGAGATTCTGGAAAGACAAATATTCCTTAGATACTACATAATATTATTGATATTCTGTACAGATATAGCATTATAGCTGTTCTATATACAAGATAGGATCAAAATTTTATGAGACTGTGCTGATATCTCCAACACTGATTGGAGGAGAAGG
Organism: Amaurobius ferox; assembly: GCA_951213105.1. Classification (NCBI taxonomy): domain Eukaryota; kingdom Metazoa; phylum Arthropoda; class Arachnida; order Araneae; family Amaurobiidae; genus Amaurobius; species Amaurobius ferox. The sequence continues at coordinate 15,209,010 of OX578144.1, forward strand.
GAGCTATTTTACAGTGGCGGAGAGGCACGTGTGGCACGAGATGCGAAAAGGAAGAAGCAGGTCCGCAGTTCAGGGATTTTAAAGACACTGCCTTTCAGTGAACTGTAGACGTTCGCGTTAGTCGAAAACGGAAATGACGTTTGAAGAACAACGTGCAAATTCTGCAGCGTTTGGGGAAATCGCCGACAGAAACATTGCACCTGCTGCAACAGGTGCAATGTTTCTATCGGCGCTGGTTAGTTGGCGCTGACTGCCTGGCTGGCTCTTTCTGTAGGCCCTTTCCCCAAACGCTGGTATAATTTGATATTAACACATTGTTTTTTGAACACTATTTCCATTTTCGACGAACGCAAATGACTACAGTTTATTGACACGCATTACCTGGAAAAACCCTGCACTGAGGGCCTGCTTCTTTCTTTTCACATCTCGCTTCACATGTGCCTCTACATCACCGTAAAATAGCTCCCCACTCCACAAGTCAGGGTTGGAGATATCAGCACAGTCTCCGAACTTTTTGATCCTACCTTGTATATAGAATATCATAGATATTCACTTCAAAATACTATAGACACATTTTAATATTATAGATATTCAAAATTTATTTGATATTGTCCATTGATGCATTTCTTTATAAATTCTTCTTCAGTCAGAACGAAAAATATGCTGAATAAGCTGTTCAAAATTCAATTAAGATTTCAATTTCAATTAAGATTTTAAAATCGAATCGAAATGGTTGTATCCACGTCCTGACATTCTGAAAAATTTTTGGAAAAAATTTCGGGTTTTCGCCCGGCCAGGAATATCTGAAGTTTCTGTAAGTGTGTCACATATATTCCATAGCCCGGGCGTGACATTTGCTTATTTTGTTTGACTCTGTTCTCAACGTGCTCAGGGTGAGGGAATCACATTTTACTTTCCCTACAATTAGAGATGTGGATTTTACGCAAAATTTTGAAAATATTCTCTATTACATTTCAGCTAGAATAATATATTCAGTGGCTTTTAAAAGTGTTTATTCTTATATTACAGCTACAGTCAAACATATATTAAATAACAAGTCTAAAAAAAAGTTTAAATCTAGAAACATACTGAAAATTCTATGGATGAAAATTTCTTATATCTGTATACTGAAGTTATCGGCGACAATTTATTACCTGCCTTAAATAAGTTTGTTTTTGAAATCATAAAAATATTCTATTTCATCTATAATAATGTTTTTTTATCTTCAAAATTTAAATTTTAAATCATATCATAAAGGGAACGAGAAAACGCGTAAAAGGGATGAGAAGTAATTTAAGAATGTTAAACCGTATCAGAATCATAAATAATTTACTATTTATTATAGGTATAAAAAGTAGATTGTAAAATTAAAAAAAAAAACTATTATAATTGAAAAATGCATTATAAATATTATATTGCACCTCTTTCAATACTTAAGGACAATTCAAGGGAAACATTCCACAAACTTCTTAAAACATAATACTGCAGTTATACACTGCAGTACTGTATTCATATAATACGGCAGTACAATTAACTTATAATATTGCAGTACAATCTTCTTAAATAATACTGCAGTTATACATGCAGCTATACATGCATACTGCAGTTAGTAGCTACAATTTATTATTTTCCTTAAATACGCTTGCTTTCAAAAATTTACAAAACAAATAACAATGAAAAATAAAAAAAAGAAAGAAAAAATTCTGTTTTCTCTATAATAATGTTTATTTATCTTCAAAACTCCAATTATAAGGCATTGTACAAAAGGAGTATCATGAGAAATAATTAAAAATTGGTAAACCTTATAAGAATCATAAATAATTTACTATTTATTATAGGCATAAAAAGTAGTATAAAATATAATCTAAAAAAAATTAAAAACTCTATATAATTGAAAAATGCATTAAATATTACATTGCATTTGTTTCAATACCTACTGATAACTCAAAGGGAAGCATTCTACTATCTTCTTAAAAAATACTAGTTTATTACATGTATCAAAATAAATTATTAAATATATAAACATATTTTGCGACAAAATAAATTAAATAAAGTGGTTGTAACTAAACACTTTTAAAAATAATACAATTTTATATAATATTAAGAATTGTTTTAAAAATACCTGCTTGTAATTGAACGAGTGGGTATCATAAAACTTTCCATTTCTTTTACATAACTTAATACTGAAAGAATAGGCTTCTTAAAACTGTGTTTGCTTTATATTAGAATGAGTAAAATGTCACTTGCACTCTTTTGTTGTTATCCATTCTTTTTCCTTAAAATACACACATACACACATTTGCCTCTCCCCTCCTTCAATTTCCTTTTCAAAATTAGAAAACTGAATGACCAGACACTTCTTATAAAGATATTTGCTTTTCAGAAACACAATTTGGAAAGAGTATTACCTTTTTTTTCAAATTATTTAAAAATGAAAGAGAGTTGAAAATTTTCTGGAAAAGGGCAGTGGAAAATTTTCTGGAAAAAGGCAGCGGAAAATTTTCAGAAAATTTTCCCATTTCTGGACAATTCTTAACGGGAAAAATTTTCGACCCACATCTCTACCTACAATATATGTTAATATATGGGGATAATATATTAACATGTATAGGGATATATATAGGGGTAATATATGTGTATATATATATATATATATATATATATCTGTATGTATATATATATGTAGGGATACAGTATTGTGGCAATTAATTGAGAAATGTCATTTTTTTCGTTTTATCACACGTAAGCTTAGGAAGAAGCACTCCAAATTAGCTCAGAGTTCAAATTGCAGTTATTATCAAAGTAGCAGGTGTTCGTATGCACCTGGTAAGTAGCAGGTGTTCAAATTCCTCCGCCAGGTGGCAGGTTTTCCGCAGTGGTAGTTTCTCAGTTGTTGCGGGGCTCATTAGCGTCATGGATATCAGCGCGGAAACACGTGCTAAAGTGATTGCGCTTAGAGAACACACTTCTAAGACGTTCGAGGAAATAGGTAAAATATGTGGAGTGAGTACAGCAAGTGTCGGGAGGATCTGGAAGCGGTTTCAGGAAACAGGAAATGCTGGAACCAACCGCTCTGGAAGATGCGGCCGAAAAAGATCAACTTCGACTCGTGACGACAAAACTTTACATCGAATGTGTGTTAAAAATCCTCGATTAACCAGTTTTGACCTGTCTAAGTCCATGGTGGCAGCTGGTGTTGATATTGCACCTTCAACAGTGCGATACAGGCTGTTAGAACGCGGACGGAGAGCACGTCGACCGTACAAGAAGCAGCTTCTGACGCTTCGCATGAAGAAAAAAAGGTTGGAATGGGCACGGAAATACAAACCATGGACTGGGAGAAAGTTCTCTTTTCTGACGAAACACATTTTGTGGTTCAGGGATTTAGATCTATGTTCGTGAGAAGGAGCCAAGGAGAACCTCTCAATCAGCACCACATCAATCAAGCACCCAAACATCCGCCCAAAAAGATGTTTTGGGGTTGTTTCAGCGTTTTGGGGACAGAATCTCTTGTTCTCGTAGAGGGAATGATGAACAGTGCCAGTTACGAAATCATATTGACCCGAAAAGTGCTTCCAACCATGGCTAAACTGTGGCCGAACGGAGATTGCGTTTTCCAACAAGACAGCCCGCCATGTCACACTTCGAAGCGAATCAAAAATTTCTGCTCAAAAAAAAATATTACCGTACTGGATTGACCCGGGAATTCACCAGACTTGAATCCCATAGAAAAATTGTGGACTATTGTCAAAAAACGGCTTCACAAATTTGACTGTACGACGATGGACAAGCTAACTTCGGCCGTTATTGACATATGGTTCAGAGACGTTGAAAATAAAACTACATGTGCTAGTCTAGTACATTCCATGCCGAAACGTGTCTGTGATGTTATAAAGTCTCGGGGAGGTCATATCACTTATTAGTTTTAAATGTGTCCATAGAAAACTTGAATAAAACTGAATTTTATAGAAAAAACTGCATTTCTCAATTAATTGCCACAATACTGTATATATAGGGATATGTATAAGGATAATATATCGGGATATTATATGTTAATATATAGGGGAGTATTGGAATCGTGTCTAAAATTCGAGTTTTCGAAGGTTCTACACGTTTTGGGATCTCTAGAAAACGAAAAAATTATTTTTAGTGTGACGTCTGTGTGTGTCTGTCCAATGTATGTATCATTCGTGGGTTACCCCTGGTGCTGAGTAGATTTTGGTACGATTCGGGAACAATAACCTGCCTTTTTTGCAAAATGGCCCTGAAACATCGTCAAAATCTAAAATAAAAGGCTACCTACGCTCAAATGTATCAATTAAATGCCTGTTTTATACATAATATTTAAAGACGAAAAGGATAAGACCAACCCCATTACTTTTGGACTAGCCATTCTCGAGATATTTTAGTTTTTCGAATTTTTGCTACGCCGGCTTGGAAAATCCGTCGTGTTAATGGAAACGAAAATTGAATTAAAAGTGTAAATTCAGTGTCATTTCAAATAACCATGGGTGTTATTTAGTACAGTTAAACTCAATTTAATGAAATAAGGATTAAATGAATTTGAGTCTGTAAGGAAAGTCATGTGCTGTCCACATCAGATTTTTGTTTATTAAAAGAGATTGATGAGTCCATTTCAAATCAGGAAAGTACTCCATTAAGCTGTATCATGAAACTGTCTTGTGCATTTTAAAAGTTGGAATTCTTATGTCCTTGCCGAAAGCATCTCACAGTATTTATAAAGTTTTAGGTTAAAGACTCCGACAGCACACCCAAGCCCAAAGGGGAAACAATCTGATGAGGGCAGCACATTACTTTCCCTACAGACTGAAATTCATTTTCTTTTTATATTTTTAAAAATTCATTAAATTGAATTTGATTGCACAAAATAGCACGTATAAGTATTTGAAATTACATTGAATTTGCACTTATAATTCAACTTTCGTTTTCATTTGGTACTTTCAAAGGACATATTTTCAAAGGCGGAGCAAATATGCAAAAGAACTAAAATATCTTGATAACGGCTAGTGCTTGAACAATGGGATTGGTCTTATTCTTATCATTGTAAAAAAAAAACGTATGAAACAAGCATTTAATTGATGCATTTAGTATACGTAGTCTTTTATATTAGATTTTGATAATTTTTGCAGATCATGTCACAAAAGGGGCAGTTCTTTTTTCCCGGATTGTATCGAAATCTAACCAGGTTAACCCACAATTGACTTATCTACCAAATTTTGTAAAACGTGGTTAATCATTTTTTAGCTAGAGTGGATACATGCTATTTTTGCGGGCAATTTCGCAAAAAAAAAAATAAGTTTTTTTATTCCGAAACGTACCAACATCAAATCAGAACAAGGGTACTCCACAATTAATTTATCAATAAAATTTTATGAAATGTGGTCACTCGGATTTTGAGTTAGGGTACATACATTATATAGCCACACATACATTGGTACATACATTGAACAGCCACACACACACAAGCATCCAGACATACACGTACAGCAGTCACGCTAAAAATAGTTTTTTCGTGTTCTTGACGTCGCGAAATGGGGAGTTTTGTCGAAGACTTGAGTTGCGATTTTCGAAACGATTCCAATACTTTCCTTATATTCCAATACTTTCCTTCCATTACCATGTATTGTAGGAAAAGTAACAAACCTGGAGGTGAGAAGACTCAAAAGGTTCAAGTTTTATGTGGAACCGCTACGTTTATTAATGATTGTTTGCTCGACCCAAACTGTCCGGCCTACCAGAAGGTGTTGAAGACCCAGACCGTCCGACTCGTCCAGAGGACTAAGAGCAACTATTTGGACGGCCCTACCAGAAGGTGTAAGGTATTTGATTGGACTGCTGGGACAATTCCACACAATATAGACAGTAACCCAGTGTTGGTGGCATTCACAGGGACTGTACACTCTTTCACTTGTCCCCAGCCTCTCAACAGGACTTACGGACACAAATATTTAATGTGTGCGTACTCCTCGTGAACACGGGGACAGTTTGGGAAGAGGCGGGGGTCGAACTCGGGTAGTGCAAGTGCAATCTCCTTGTCTTAATCACTAGGCTGTCCCATCGCCCGTTTTTAAATGCATCTTCTTCGGTCAAGACATCAGACCCACCCGAAAGTATAAGATATCTGTTTGAACGGCTGGAAAGTGCTAGCCAATTTAAACCGGAACCCAGTGGCGGCGGCAACCACAAAAACAGTACCTTCCTTCTCCTTCCACCTACCTTATGGATGAGTTTACGGGCACACATATTTATCGTACCCTTACTCCGCGTGAACACTAGGACAGTTTGGGCAAAATGAACATGGGTCGTCAGAGTGCAATCTCCGCGCGTTATCCACTGTGCTGCCCCTTCCTTGTATAAATGTTTTTCTAACCTTGTTTAGGGATGCTACAGATTATGTATATAAATACGGTGTGAGGGATTTTAAATAATTTTTAGAGGGCAGTCTTACGCCAAGTTTTCAAAATTTAGAATAGAATTTTCCGATATTAACCTCGATTATTCCGATATTAATCTCCGATTCTTTTTCATAGTTCAGGAAACAGTCTGGTTTTGAAAATATCCTATACATTAATGGATGATCGAGTATGCGTAAATGAATGCAAATGGATTTCCGAAGTACTTACTCGACCTAGAAGCTCGCGGTTTTCTTCAAACGTCGGTATCGAACCGAGAGGATCCTAAAACTTCAAAAAATCTGAAAAATTCGATAGATTTTTAATATTTGTAAAAAAACTTCCAAAATCAAAGTAAAAAGAAGGGTGCGTGGATAAGCTATCTCCCCCTACAAATAGAAATGTTGGAATCTCTTTTTGCTTTGAACGGGACACAGGAAATTTTCCGACAGCCTTCAGAAGCTGGATTTTGTATAAAGACCATAGTTTCTTTATACAGATTTTTAAAAGTCCCGAAAAGAACCCCACTGGAACCCATTCAGAACAAAGCCATTTCCGATTTCATCGCTACATTTATACAATTATACATTACTACATATTACTACATTTATACATTATACCTCACTATATTTATTACTTCCCGAAGGTCGGAAACAGACAACTGTCGCCAGGGGTACTGGAAATAAAATTACAGATTTATAAAATCTCAAGTTTTACAGATAGAAATGTGAAGTTTTAAATATAAGATTTTAACAGGATTATAAGCATTCTCAGAAAAAATGCCGGTTTTACGATGAAAACTTACACTTTTACAGTCTTTGTTCCTAAAAGGTTATTTGTTAAGCGACACTTATCCGATTTTGATACAATTTTCACGTTGTATATTCAACGCTCTGTGAGAAGGGGGGGGGGGGGCAGGGGCGGAGAGATCGGAGGGAACTTTATAAAATGTTTGTTTTTATCTATCTTAGCCACTTTTGTTTAAATTCTTATGCAATTTTCAAAGTGTACGTCACTGCTCTGGGATGGACCTAATCGACCTGCTCATGTTAAACTTGGACCGAATTTTGTTGTTTTGCAACTTTTGCGTAACAAGGAGGGCGAAACGGTCAAACGAATGAGCTGTGAGAAGGAGGGAGGGGGGGGGTCTTGAAACCACTACAACTTGCAAAAAAATATGATTGCTGTAAAACCTGGTTGCTATATTTACTGACCGCTCGAGGGCAAAACCTAGTTTTATCATTACATTTTATATTTGACATATTGAGTTAAACTATAGAAACCAATGACATGGTTAGGACATGAATTCCATTTCTATAGCTTAAAAATTGAGCAAGAATTCTGAAATACTATTTAAATAGAGAGAAGAAATGAAGATGCCATTCATTAAAATACGATATTAGCACAAACCAGTATTCTTTTTAAACTGTTCCGTAATCAATCACGTTTCGCAAGCGCTGTTATTCGATTATTCTACAGAATGCGAAGATAATTATATTACTGGATGAAATGGGTCTTTTCATTCAGTTTTTCTTTCGGAATTCATCAAATTATCATCTTCCTTTCTCCAAAAGTTTCTCCAAACTTTTAAAATGAGCTTCCCATAATGAAAACTGCTTTCTTGCGGCGAATAATTTTTTTTTAATTTTCCTATTATGAAATTGGGAACATTTTATCATAAGCTTCGAACGTGTTGGATAATAAACGTGGTCAGTGTAATCATAAGTGCTTTTCATATATATATATATATATAGAGAGAGAGAGAGAGAAAGAGAAAAATTGAAATATACAAAGTGAAAAAACATGTAAAAAGGAAGGAAGGCTCGGCAAAAAGCTTACATTATGGCGGTAAGGGGTTGTGACCTTACTCCCCAGTTCAACGAGCTCGTCAAAAACGCCGCGGCATTTTCACTCCTGGTCGCCAGCCCTGGCCCAAGCCAACCTCCGGAGTGACTTTGAAATCATCACGAGACCTGGATAGAGATGTGTACGAGAGTCATATCACCACAAATAAAGCCAGCTGAATTGCCGACTCAAATGAAATGTAGTTCCAGCCGCGGTCCTGTGATCACAGTGCGGTCCTGTCATATGGAGGGTTCGATGATTTTGTCTCTAATTGAACTCAAAAAAGACTTAAGTCTTACACCATATGCAAAATTGGTTCTGTATAAATTATCAATATTTTTACGCATAAAGGAAATTGGATATTTATTAAAAAATGCTTGTTTTAAAAATTCTTGATCAAAGTTGATACGTAAATGTTCCTCTTTGATAGTTCTTTTTATTCTGATTAAACCTCCCAAGAATACATTGCGTAACACATTCAAATGTATGTTGGAGTTCCAATGTATAATTCCAATAATGGGTAGTTTAAATTGTTTTCTTTTATCATAGATGGTGAATATGAGAGGGATTTGACAATAGTTGATATTCAAATCCAAAAATTCGACCTCGTTGTTATTTCTAAGAGGGTTTTCCTTCAAGATTAGGTTTGGTGGATAAAAATTGCACCCATTTTGCACAGGTTAGTAAATATGAGCTGTTCTCGAAATATTTGAATGTTTGTTAAAAAATGTGTCTTATAACATGGAACAAATGAGTGATTGTTATAAATTCGGTGTGATTATTTTTGCTTGACAATTAAAAGTAGAATTTTGATAATAATCTATGTGAACTCGACTATAATATTTTCATTCTTTAAAAAAAAATTATTTTGGTAAATATAAATGCCTTTTGTTTAATATAATATTTGAATTGTTACCTATTAAATAGGTTAATCGTTCCAACAAAAGAGGTCACATGTGCATCCAGAACCAATTATCTGATTAAAATGCGAGTTTTTTTGCGAAAGATCCACTTTTGTGACAGATCCATTTTCTTTAATAAATAATGAAAGGTTTAAAATGCAGCAAACTCTTCAACTCAACTTTTATATTGCATTTAGTTCTAGAAATAAGAAGTGTAATATGTTTTTTATTAGTTATTGAAATATAGATTTGCTTAAAGTATATTTTTAAAACTAGTATATAAAATCAAATATAACATAATAAGTTAATGAATTTTATAAGAAGTAGCATTTAAACCTGTCAATAACAGGGAACTGACAGTCCTAAAAATAGATTAGAACTCCTTTTTAAACAGTTTGATTTTGTATAATTTTTACGACACTTAGTATTGTAGATGATCGTCTTAATCAAAAATTGACTTAGTTAAGTCCTGTCCCATGGTCTAAAGGTCAACAAATTTTTTGTTTATTCAAACACCCCTCTCTATTTTGTCCACTATTAGAGGAGCAACTGAAATTCAGTTTATCTATTCCCGGGGAAGAAATCGAAATTTCAGTGCCGTCACGTTCTGCCCCATAGTGGATGCTAAAAGTATATAAATATTTAGATTCCTAAGTCAAACGAGTTCCGAAATTTCTCTATAAACTTAAAAAATAATTTTTTTCACCCCCGGAGTAAAGAATCGGAAGTTATCCCCCATTAGGTTCTGTTCCACGGACAATTTTATAAATATGCAACGATTCAGCCTTGTAGGGCATCGAAACTCACAAATGTTTAAACAATGAATAAAATACAAAACACAGTTGAATTACAATACCACATATTCCTATATTGCAATTGATCTTGAATTGCAACTGATCTACGTGGTCAGTGCTTGGAGTGCGAATTTTTAATTTAGCTGGGTTGGGATTTAAACACTGAATTTGCTGAATGCCCTGTTATAAATTATTTGCCTCTGGTTCTACATAAAGGATTATATTTTCTCTTGTAAATTTATCATTGGTACTGTCCTAGAAAATTATCTGTAATTATTATTATATGATAATTTCATAGAAAATCTGCCAGTATTTATGATTATGAGTAAATTAGATGCATAATAAACGGGTTGAGACAAAATACAGATGAAATTACAATATAGTTAGTCTTTAATGTTATCTGCAATAAATTAAAACACAACCTACATGTTCTTACAGTTTAAGGTACTGCAATGACTTTGGATTTCCATTATTTCACACCCATTATAAGAAATGACGGTCCGGGTTTATTGAATATTAATAGAAATTCCAGCGCCAAAGAGACGCAATCAGTTTAAATTATAGTAGACAGCCGTGTCACGACAAATAATTTGTTCTCCCGTCTATTGAAATAGTGCTAATAAATATTAAATATTTAGATTTAATTTAGTATAGAAGGTGTGTGGCAACATGATGACTCTAGTCCATCTTCGAGTAGAAAACAAATAAGAAAGTTTTATGAAATTCCTGTCAAATGTGACATTAAATGAGTACTGCCAGATTTTTTTTAATATAAAAGCAAAATGTAGGAAACGATCTTTAGTGTTATTAGAGAAATTTTATTCGGGTATTGATTTTTACATTTTGGCAAGGTCTAGGGCACAAAACGTTGTTCAATATTTTTATATTTTGTCAAAGTCTTCCCGGAAAGTGAACGTGTTGTTGGTACTTCTTGTGCATCCTTTTATAGAACTGGAAGACAATTTTAATAAATTTTCTAGACGGCGCCTCTCTCATTGGCACCTCCCGGCGGGATAAGCGAACTCCAAAACTATGAACCCCTGTTTTTAGCAATGTTGTAAAAAAAAAAAAAAAAAAAAAAAAAGTACAACAGCATAAGATTGTCACTCATACGGATGACAAGTCTATGTATAGTTAATGTGTTACATATGTAAATGGGTGTTGTAGTGGATGAATGTAAAGTGCCTACTAGCAGTGGTCAAGTACGCTATATGATCAAAAGTATCCGGACACTTTGGGTGTTAAAATGTTTTTTGAATTTCTAAACAAATACTTGGCGACGTGTTCTGTAACTTTGGCGATGAGAAGAACATGCTTGAACGCACACTTTCCAGTTATGTTTCGGTGACTTGTGCATTTTGGAAACCACCAAGATATTGAAGAATGGGGAAATATATTTAATCACCCTGTATCATAAAAAGCGGGAAATGATTTGTAACTTTCACAAAATAGTTAACCAGTTTCGTTCAATGTGTATAAACCTTTTTGTGAAACAGAAATATATATTCATGAAGATATACAAGTTCCTTTAAAAAAATGTTAGATGGTTTTTGCTTACAATATCCATAGGTTTCAATCAAATTTCATGAAATTTACAGAACATTTGTCAACGTCCAAGAAAAACATTATACTCAATTGAAAATTAAAGCATTGAAAAGACGATGGAATATAAGCATTTGAAGTTTTTACTGCGCAAGCGCGAAACGTGGCAATAGTTTATTTCATAATTTTGTAGTGAATACTGTAGAGCAACTTCTATAAAAAATCCACTGGAATATCGGGAAAATTCACAAAGATATCGACGATATAGTGATCAGTTTCTCCTTTACGTGAGATGGATATTCTGAGTAACAAATTGCCTCAAATCTAAGGTGGACTTCGGATTCGGATTTTAACAAATCGATAGAAAAGTTACACTAAAACCAAAATTTTTAATAAGAGGAGTTTTCAGGAGTGAGACTTTCTCAGTCTCTCTCTCTTTCCACAATTTCACAAAATTAAGTGTTTTCTCGTGATTATAACACAAACATACACACAAATAAATACATATTTTCAATTTTATTTATATAGATTAAAATGAGCTCATTATACATTAAGCAAACTAATATGTAAAATATTCAAATCGGAAAGATGCTTCCACGCTAAATGAAATTCAACCCGTTTCACTGGAGCTTCTTGCAGGCAATGGTACTGAATACAGGAAATATTCCAATGTAAAATGTATTCCAATATTTACCATTGGAATTAAAATTTCTCAATCTGTGTTTATTGTAACCACTTATAACTTCGAGAATGTCTCAACCAAAATGCATAGTTTCCTTAATATTTGTTAAGCTTGATACGATAAAACCTTTATAGCTAACTGATGTATTTGTCATGTCAATAATTGATACATATTTCCATTTAAAATAAATCGTTCAATATACTGCAAAAGTATTTAAAAAGTCAAATATTCATTACAACACAGCACAAAATAAAATAATAGTAGTATCGAATGCACGAAGATTTAAGAACTAAGTTTTAATGAAAAAAGGAAAGTCTAAAAATTAAACTCTTCGTGATTCCAATACCGTTATTATTTTAGTTTATGCTATATTTAAACTAAAATACTACTTTTTACGTATTTCCATGTGTGGTGCTAAAAAGAAACCTTATGTAAAGCATATATTAATTGAACATCTTAAATATGGCCGCTGATCGTATAGTCGTATAGCATTGCATTGTGCTGCATTAAAACCCACCATTAAATCTTTAGTACGAGTTCCTGGAATAAAACATATTAACATAATACTACACAATTAACTGCACCACCCATTTTTACTTTAAAATATATATTTATTAAGCCCCTTAGAATCATAATTAGATTTCAACAATTATACTTATATTTACGGAAGAGACTGGATATGTGAGACTAGGCATACAAAAATTCCTAAACTGACTATGAACTTTTTATATATGTTATTGAGCACATACTTTCTTGTTGTCGTTAGACGTTTGTGCATCTTTGGTTGTTGAATCCCTGCATCATCACTGCACTGTATGGGTAACTTGATGCATCTCCTTATGCACCTGTGCCGATTTTTATGCATATCTGCATCTGCACCCTCCAACTATATTCTCATTTATTACTGATCTCTCTGAAACTGTTCTTTATGCATGTCTATATCGACTCTAACTGCCCCAGCTATATTCTCCAACTGTATCTTACATCTATGAATCTCTTCTTGATACCATCTGTATTTTTTATATATCTGAATCTGTTGCATCTTCTGTCGGTTGCCACATATTTTTGCCTGAGGTCTGATACACCTTTTCGGCTTGGGGCGCGGCAGCCCATTGGTTAGCGCGCTGGAGTTGCACTCGGTAGGCCCGGGTTCGATTCCAGCCACTGCCAAAACTGCCGCCGTGTTCATGCGGAGTACGATCACGTTAAACATGTGGGTCCGAAAGTCCTTCCGAGAGGTTGGTGGTAGGGGAAGGAGGGTGTGGTCCCTGTGGATGCCTCCCCCACTGGGTTCCGGTCTAAATTGGGTGGCACTTCCCGACCGTCCAAACAGTTACCTTACACCTTTCTGGTAGGTCGAACGGTCTGGGTTTCAACACCTTTTCGGCTTTTCCCGGCCACCCATCTTGCTGCTCCATGTCTTCGGACGAGTCTGACGTCCTTGGCTTTCGACACTCGACACATTTTCGGCTGTCATTGGTTGATCTCAGGGCGATACGACAACACACTTCCTTATTGGTTGAAGTTTGAACCAATCTCGTGGATTCATCTTTAGCCCCTTTTTTATGGCTTCTTTGACCTCTCGGGTCAGGGTCGCTGCAACACGGGCGTCAACCAGACTGGGTCCCTCTGCCTGGCCTGTTAGATATCATGAATAATCATATAAACCTGTCTACGTGTATTCTGGTCTCACACCATGCTATTAATGTATCCAATTTCTGAATAAAATATAACTAATAACTAACTGAAATATGTGGGATCTATAAGAAAATACTACATATTGTATTCTATAATTTTGACTTTCCTAAAAATGATTAAACATTTTAATAATAAGAAAAATCCAAGTTAGAATTAAAAAAATATATTATAAGCATAGAACTGCACGGTTAAAGCTAAACAAAAATATAGGCAAAATTTTACATCTGTGGGAGTTGACCCGGAGCCAGGCCCGAGCCAAGATCGAATTCGGGACCTCGTGCTTACAAGAACGACATTAAAAGATTAGAGCAAAAGCTAGCTTCGACTCCGAACTTATAATTCGGGTATTCTGGCATCTTCGATCGATGTCTTTGGCAGGAGCAGAATCGTCTGCTTCCACACACTCCCCCACCTGCTGAGAAGCCCCGGTCGAATTTTGGTGAGGAGGGGGCCACCCAGAAAACCCCCGCGCTTCCCCATCCGAAAATTAGTCAAGAGGCTGAATGCCCGGGAAACGTGTCGTACCTTGGATGTGGCGTCAGTCACGGTCAACCAGGAAGGGAGTGGTAGGGCCTCTGGCTCCGTATGGTGCTGCCATCTCGTGTTGAGAGGTGAGATCGTTGGAGAGAGGAGGTTGTGTGTTTCAAACGTCTAGTCATCATTGTTGAAGACCCAGGTCGTCCGACTCATCCAAGGACTTGAGTAGCCGCTTGGACGACCGGGAAAGGAAGCCAGCAGGTGCTGGCTTCCAAGGACAGGGACCAACGGTCTGGAGATTTATTTAAATTCAGAAGTGAAGTTACAATTGAAGAAATATATCACGTAGACAGGCAGTTTTACATACGAATCACAAGACCGTTAACGGAAGAAAAGAAGCAACAGCAGTACAACACAAAACAACACAAAACAGCAGAACATTTTAAAGCGGGGAAAACCCAAGAGGGAAAAAACCCGAGAAACCCTAACAAAATATAATTATATATGATTAAACCATAAATTGTTTCAGGTTTTCAATCTGTATATTTCTTAATTAAAATATTTAACTGATATAAGTACATAAGATATAAGGTAGAGACAATTATATAAGGTAGAAGATAAAAGGTATAAACAGCATTTAAGGTAAATACAAAATAAAAGGTAATCAAAACAAATAGGGGTATATACAAAAAGAGGGGATGAAAGAGAGAACAGGGCAAAGAAAGAGAAAACAAAACGACAGAACAACAAACCAGGGGAATATACAAAAGGAGGGGACGAAAGAGAGACCAGGGCGCATAAAAGAGCAAAAACAACCAACAAAGCGGGGTAATATACAAAAGGAGGGGACGAAGGAGAGACCAGGGCGCATAAAAAGCAAAAACAACCAACAGAACCAGTCATCATTGTGTAGGAACGGATGTTGCCTGGCTCGAGCCAGGACCGAACTCATTGCGGGATTTGGAACTCTGCTTGCTTTTGATTGTGTGGGCTAAACTTGACATGCGGTATTAATGTCCGGCACAACCCCCCGACATGTGTTGTTGTTGTTTCTGGGCAAAACGTTAACGTTGCATAAAATAACATTTATTTACAGTAATTTTACAGCCATATACATCATCATAATACTTTGCAAAGAGATTTTGCGGCAGGCGGATAAGTCCTGATTTTTGTGAACTTTAAGTTTGAGGCAGTCGGACGGATGTTCGACCGTTTAAGTCGAGATTTCAGGAGCGAGTCTCTGTCGGAAAAGATGAAAGATTTTCTCTCGACTGAATTTTGTATACGCCCCAGAAGGAGTGACCGACTATCTCATTGGTCATCGTCGTTTTGGGGTTCATTTATCGGGGTGTCCCCCATGCACGCTACGTGTTTTCGATGTGCACCATCGTATTGTTTTTCACACATGCCGGTGACGAAAATTATGGCTTTCAAATGCCAACATACTGTCACCGGCGTTAAAGTTATGTGTAAATCTCCATCGAGAGTCTTCTGAGGTCAGGCGTCCAAAACAGGAAAGGGTATGCGGTTTTCTCAATTATCAGATACACAGAGAAAAGCCGCTTCTAGTTTGTTTTGGTGCACGTGGTATAAATGGCGATACTTAACTGCCACACATCTAAAAATTCAAGGTGAAAACATTTTCGCAGCGTAGAGGGAAAAATTCAATATTCCTGCATCGAAGATATAGCAGTTTAGCTGTTTAGCGCAAATTTAAGCAACATACTGTTTTACTGGGTGCGAACGAAAGGTACAGTGAGCAAAGCCTGCTCATAGCTACTTGGAAAAATTTATACCTAGCCAAGAACTAAGACGGAAAATTACGGGGGGCCTGTGTTATCAACATTTATCCCCACCTCAGAATACAGCAATATGTCGATTTGTAACATTCCAGTAGATCACGGTTACAAAGTATTGATCAGATTGGAGATGGATGATGCAAAAACTTGTCTTGGGGGGCTGACTGAATATAGTACATATATACATTAAGAATACAGTTTGTAGGACCCAAATTATATAACACAACTTGTTATTATTTTATTGGTATATATACGCATTTATTAAAAATAATTTAAACCAAACCGTTCCTAGAAGAATGTTTTTTGAACACGAATTTGATGAATTTCAGTTTTTGTTATAAATAAGAATTGAATTACAAATCACACTAAAATATAGAGCTCCTAAGAAGAAAACATTAATCATATTGTACTTGAAAATAACGAAATTACACAATCCAGATCCAGCTTTAAATGCTCATGGGAGAATTGTTTTTTTGCTTAAAATTTCTTATTTGCCTGAGAAATATTTTCTTTTGTTTTATTTTAGTGCTCCTAATATATCCTACATACATTTGTTTTGTCTAGAAATAAATATTTTCCATAAAAATGTTTCATTTTCTGTTTGAAATATTCATTTCTCTATAAATATGAAAAATGCTCATTAAAAAGGGCTAGTACTAGAGTTTTAATGAAATTGTATAACGCAATTTATCAAATTTCGGATATAACTTAAAGAAGTAAAACATTTTTATTTCTACAATCGAAATCATTACTTATGCAAACTTTTTTTTTATTTTGAAGTTTTAGAAATATGGATATTAGAATTATGTAGTAGAATTTCTAATTAATAAATTTCAATTGTTCTTCCACTTCTCATAACTTTAGCTGCTATTAATGCCATGTTGGTGGCAGTAATGAAATGTTAACACATACGGCAGAAGTATAAAATCTCAAAGCACTTCATATACTATCAGCTGTTGCAGAAATGTGCCATAAATATGTATAGAGTTCCGAACCTCTTTATATTCCCTTCGCGAAATCCTGTATTTCAAATTTTGCTCTTGTACATATTTCAAAATTATGTCGTATGAAGAGACTTGAATACGGTTTCTGAAGCTAAAAATATTTGTGGAATTCAAATTTTGAATTGAAATTCTTAAAGAGACTATTTGTCTGGATATAGTTAATACTGTGACAGACCATTCGGAATTGGGGGACATATAAAAAAAAAATCTGATGTGGGCAGCACATGACTTTCCTTATATAATGAAATGAATTTACTACTTTTACAGGTAAAAAATATTATTCTTATAGTAGATACTTATATTCTTTCCAAAATATAGAATTCTCTTCAATTAGTCGTCATTTTCATTGATGTAGCGTCATTTCTATCTATCTGGCGAGATTTTCGTTAATTTGGCAACATTTAAAAATGTCGCCAAGTTGGCGACATTCCGCTTAATTCGTCGCCAAAATTTCGCTAAGCATTATGGACGGAAAAATAAGTTATTCTTACAGCAGATAAATTGACTATTGATGTTCAAATACAAAAGTTTTAGTCGAAGTATCTTTTCTCGTGAGTGGAACGAGGTAGATCCACGAGAATTATATCACCCAATTTAGCGCATGATATTACATATGAAAAGTGAACA
This sequence comes from Amaurobius ferox, assembly GCA_951213105.1. Taxonomy (NCBI): domain Eukaryota; kingdom Metazoa; phylum Arthropoda; class Arachnida; order Araneae; family Amaurobiidae; genus Amaurobius; species Amaurobius ferox. The sequence continues at coordinate 15,226,793 of OX578144.1, forward strand.
TGTTTCTTAATAGTTAATACTTTTTTTCATTTATGGGAATTTTTGATAAATTTATTTGAATAATGTGCAATATCTCGAGAACGGTTCATGCTAGCGTTCTAAACTTTATGTCAATCGTTTTCTAAGAAAAATTACATAAGGAATGCCTATTTGCGTAACTTTATTAAAGGTTATGATTTTTTGATGATTTTTTCAAAATTTCACTCAAAAATTTAGGAGGGGGTTCTGAACATTCGATTGTGTTTTAAAACAATAGGCTTCCAGTATTCACGGATTTTGATTTTTGTAACAAATTTCATTCGAATCGCTCCATTCATTCGAGGAATATCGTCTTCACAGACTCACACACATACGCACACACAGACATCACCTCAAAAATGTTCGAATCGTGATCAGGATGCTTGAAACGTGCTCTCCCGTCGAAAACTCGAATTCGAATTTTCGATCCCCTCCCTCACAATACTTTCCTTATACATTATGCATGTATATACATTATATACATTATATACATATATATACATTATACATTATGAAAGTAAAAATGAAAATATAGTATTACCTGTCATGGCCTGGATGGGGGGTATCATACTTGATTACTAGAGTAATAGTTTTTTTAAGGCGGCCAGTGAAATTTAAAATCTGTAATTCAAGAAATATTTAAAGCTGTTTAAAATTGGGGAAGCACGTCTGCAGCAATCCTCCTAACTAACAACGTAACCGAAAATCGTAGAGGGAAAACTGCCAGGCGCAAAAAACATTGCAACATAAAATTAACTTATAACTTACCCCTTTTTGAGGTTCTTTGGACGAGGCCACGTTAACCGAATCTGAGGCCGCGAGTGAATCTGTTAGGTTTACCGCCTCAAAACATTAACTGAAAATAGATGAGCTTCAAAGAAAGAAACGCTGGACTCGGATTAGAATAAAAGTCCAGTGATAATCATCGACTCATTTATTGAAACATATAAAATAAATAAATTTGGCATATAAAATACCATCACTGTAATTGTAGCATGTATAATACTACAAAATTATTTGTTTTCCCATTTTGAACATCCTCCCTTTGTAAATTTAAGCAATGATTTGTAGTCTAGGTTTTGCGACAAAATAACAATTTTTTTGGGAAAGTGTCCGTCAATCATGGGAGTTTACAAAATACACTTATGTACATCAGACTCTTCTACACATTGCAAAAACATAAATTATTAAGGAATTAGTCGATTTAAAAGTTTTCAATTATATAATTTATGTTGGGGGCGTCGATCGAGCAAAAGAACTATACGGCAAGCACTAATCAAAAGACATTAGTTTAATTATCTGTTCCATCTGATTGCCAAAGTTTTCAAGTGAAATAAAGGAGGGGGTTGGAGAGCCCAGTGGTTAGCGCGCCGGGGTGGAACTAGGACGATCCGAATTCAATTTCCGGCTCTTCCCAAATATACTCTTTGATTTCTCGGAGTACACGCAATTTAAATATGTGGATTCGCATGTGCTTTCGAATGTTGGTGGTAGGGGGAGTAGGGTCTTTGTGGAGATTGCCCCCATTGGGTTTCGGGCTAAATTGAGTGGCACTTCCCGGCCATCCAAAGATATCTTACACCTTCAGGTAGGTAGGACGGTCTGGGTCAAAGAAGAAATGAAATAAAGGGACGGTATAGTCCAGTGGTTAAAACACGGCAATCATACTCGGAAGTTTCTAGATCGGTCCCTGGCTCTTCCAAAATATCTCCTTGTTAATGCGGAGTATTAGCACGTCAAATCTGTGGCTCCGAAAGTTCTTCCAAGAGGTTGGTGGTAGGGGAAGTAAGATACGGTCCCTGTGGATGCCACCCCCACTGGATCCCTGTATAAGTTGGGCAGCACTGTCCCGGTCATCTAAACAGATAACTTACACCTTCTGGTAGGTCAGACGGCCTGTTTTTGTTGTTGAGACCCAGACCGTCCGACCTACCAGAAACGTGTAAGATCACTGTTTGGATGGCCGGGAAGAGCCACCCAATTTAGACCGGAACCCAGTGGGGGAGGCATCCACAGGGACCGTACCCTTCTTCCCCTACCACTAACCTTTCGGAAGGACTTACGGACCCATATGTCATTGTACTCCGTGTGAACACAGCGGCAGTTTTGGCAGCGGAGGGAATCGAACTCTGCCCTACCGAGTGCAATTCCCTCACGCTAACCACTGGGCTACCGCGCCTTGAAGGAAACAATGTGAAAGAAAGTGTAATGTTCCACAAATGGTGTCTGAGAAATAAAATTTGGAGTTCTATTGGTCTGATGATGTGTTCCCGAAATTGTTTCAAATGGTGTAGGGTAGCTTCTGCCACATTATTATTGCGGCTGTGGGCGTTCATGCCTACGCTTTTTCGCACACAAAATGTAAAGAAGTAATCCAAAGATCTCCCAAATGTGCCTTTGCTTATTAAATGTTATTAGCGCAGCTTTTTATTTTGTGGCATTTTTTGTGTTATTGATTGTGTGAAAATTCATGTTCTATAGCTAATTTGTGTATGACCTTATATTAATTTGCCTATGTTACTAGTTTGAAAATCTTTCATTGCATTCGTTAAGACCGATTGCCGTCTGCTTGTATGTTTCAATTGCTTTGATGGAATGTTTAACATATTTCCCTACGACTTAAAGATCTGAAATTTAGTATACAGTTTAGTCCTGTAGAACATTTTAATCTATCAATGTTTGGCAGATCTTTATAAAATAGAATTTGCATTTCGTTGCGAAATAGCCCCCCAAAATATCCATTCGCTTTTATAGAAATATATAATCCCATTCCTGTAAGATAGTTAAAAAAATTCCAAGATGCAGCTTCAATTCTATTTACATATATAATTCCATTGTTATAAGCTAATTAACAAGTAAATATAGAAACTTTGTTTTTTGAGTAAAATATTTTATTCATAATTTGCCATGAGTACTATAATGTGTTAATTTTTTTTTCTTTTTATTAATTTATCTAACTCTATACTGCCTAAGTATATATATATATATATATATATGCTATATAAGACATATATATGATTAAAAAATGGCCAACTTTACGAGGTGGTAGTACACATCAAACCAAGCATTTTTTTTCATGGTTTACCGGGTCGGAAATGAAACGTAAAAGACCCAGTGGGCGCTTAATGGTGAAATCGATGAAGTGAGGCGAAAACATAAGAATGACTTAGAAGTTATAAAATGGCATTTAATAAACGGTAATTACAGTAATGACTAAAAAGAACGACCACCAACCTGAATGCACGTATCATAGTTGCGATGGATAGGTTGGCGAACTTTATCGAACAGACCAGGTATGTCGCTCATTTCAGTAGCAGTGGCCGAAACTCTGTTAACGAGTTCCTCTTTAGATTCACTGGAAGTTTCATAGACGAAACTCTTGAAATATCCCCACAAAAGAAGTCAAGTCAATACAGATCTGGTAATCGTAGGGGGCCGAGCTATGGGATCACCTCGCTCAACCCATCGGCCCGAAAAAATGACGTCCGGTTAGTTCCTTACCTCTCACCTAAAATGGTCTGGTGCTCCATCGTGATACACCTCCGGATGTCTGTTGGAACATCTTCCGACTATTCAGGCAAGACCTCCTGCAGGAAAATATGGTATTCTATCCCATCAAGTCGTTCCGGCGTAACATACGGCTGTATTAGGCGGTCGCCGATGATTTCTGCCCGCACATTGACCTAGAATCGCGCGCTGATGCGCATGTAGATATGTTGTACATGGGTTTACACTCGCCCACAAATGTTTATTGTGGATGTTAAATGTGCTATCACGTGCGAAGGAAGCTTCATCAGTGAAAAATACAGTCGCAGGAAAATATGGCTGCGTTGAACTCTGTCCCTGCAACCAGCGGGCGAACTTCACGCGACGAGGGTAATCCGTTACCCTCGTCGGGTAATCCGTAGCAGTCATGCTACGGATTACCCTCGTCGCGTGATTGCTGAACCCTCGTTGCTTGGATTCGCTGGAGATGGCATGTGTTGAAGATCCAGACCACTCGCCTGGACCGAGGGTAGCGATGGCACGTCTGAAGAACCCTGACCACACGACTGACCCGAAGGCTTGCAGTAGCTATTTGTGTGGTCGGTGCGATGGCATGTGGGTAACTGTGCCCCATATAGAACCCGCCATACCGTGGATTATGACACATCAAGATTATGCTCCATTGCTCTTGTGCCTGGCCGAACTACTACTGTGTCCAGAATCGCCTGTTCCACACTGGACTTTCTAGCACTCCTTGCACGACCTACATCAGACCTGGTAGCAAGAAAGGATCCCGATTCACAAAGCTGTCGATACAAGAGTTCGAATGTTTTACGATTGGGCAACCCCCTATGGGGGAAACGTTCGCCGTAGAGTCGCTGTGCCTCTCAGCCATTCCCATTTGCAGCTCCATAGATGAAATGCATATCAGCTCTTTTCTTATGTGTAAATTCCTCCATCGTCTCAAAAGTTGGAGCTGCGAATAACTGCTGCAGACTGAAAAGGCCCTACATTCGGTGTTGTTTCAAATTTGCATAAGGGTTCGTTTTCCCCAGATGAAATTTGCATACATGGTTTTCTTCTTCAACCAGAAAGTAACAATTAGAATGACGCTTGTAAGTTTGCGGAGCGGGTGCTTCCAACGAGTAAGCGCCCTGTAATTCCTTTACGCTTCATTTTCGACCCGGTAACCGTTTCGTACAGTTTAGCCCATCTTTTTAAATCACCCTATATATATATATATATATATATATATATATATATATATGTAATATGAAAATTTTTAACCACGTGAAATTACTCATGGCGAATTATTGGATAATATCTAGCACACTAATTTTACTCAGATGAAAATTTAAAAATATCTGATTTGCAATTTAAGATGATATGATAGCATTATATCTTATCTTTCGTAAAACGAAGTAGAAACATCTTTAGTTTTTATTATAAATAAAAAATTATGTCGTGAAAAGTGGTTCATTAATCAAGTTCCTCTCTTGCCCGGTAAATTGGCACAAATTTTGATACCAAAATGAAACATCCATTAATGGATAATCTAATTACCTTTTAAAAACTTCGGTAGATGATTTGTATTCTGCGTGTCATCTATATTTTTAGCAACAATTAGTCGTCAGAGATTTCAAATTTCTGTGAAAGGATACGGGAGGAAGAAAGATATGGCAAGAAAAGAGTATTGCCATTTTCAACAATTTTATATGTGTAATAATAGTTATAAAATTTTGAAAAGAAATTTTAGATTACTAATAGGATATTGTTTGTAGTTTTGTACAAATTATACTTTGTTATTATACATTGAAGTCTGAATAAATTAGATTTTACGAAACTGAGAAATTTCTAAAATATATATAACCATAAATAAATTAGTTCGCAACGTAAAATGCAGCTGAAATAAGATGTAGGAAGCACATGTATGTTACGGATGAAATTTCATTCTCCAGTGCGAACAAACTTGGATCTAAAATAACAACCTTGGAACGCGAAGTGAAGATAGGCGACGCGAAGCAAGATAGAAAGCCATGTGAGAGTAATATAGAGAGCTAGTTAGCGTAAGATAGAACGTCAAGTAAGAGTAAGATAGAACGCTGAGCGCAAGTGAGCGCAAGATGAGCGCAAGAAAAGTGAGCGCAAGATAGAACGTAAGTGAGAGCAGGATAGAACGCCAAGAGAGCGGAAGATAGAATGCCGAGTGAGAGAAAATGTCGCCAAACTAGCTAGACGACAGTGTAATGTAGCCCCACCTTGTGTGACGTAAAAGAAACAAAACAAGAAAAATAAATAAAATTATGCGTATAGAAACTTAAACAACGATCTTAAACACTCATTATTACTTTCCTTATATACATAATGTATAAGGAAAGTATTGTGACGGGGTCGAAAATTCGAATTCGAGTTTTCGACGGGAGAGCACGTTTCAAGCATCCTTGATCACGAATCAAACATTTTTGAAGTGATGTCTGTGTGTGTGTATGTGTGTGTGTGTGTGTGTGTGTGTGTGTGTGTGTGAAAGTATGTGTGTGTGTGTGTGTGTGTGTCAGTGAGTCTGTGGAGACGATAACTGACGAACGAATGGACCGATTAGGTACAAAAATCACAATCCGTAAACACTGGAAGCCTATTGCTTTTATATGCAATCGAATGTTAAGAACCCCCCTAAATTTTCGAATGAAATTTTGAAAAAATCGTCAAAAAATCAAAACCACTAATAAAGTTACGCAAATAGACATTTCTTATGTAATTTTTCATTAGAAAACGATTGACATAAATTTTAGAATGCTAACATGAACCGTTCTCGAGATATTGTTCATTTAAAAAAAAAATTATCAAAAAGTCATATATAAAAAAATTCCTATTGAGAAACATGTTCACTTTTCATATGTAATACCATGCGATAAATTGGGTTACATCATTCACGTGGAACTAACTCATTCCATTCATGAAAAAATATACTTTTAGTAATACTTTTGTGTTTGAACGCCAATAGTCATTTATCTGCTGTAAGAATAACTTATTTTTCAGTGCATAACGCTTGGCGAGATTTTTGCGACGAATTTGGCGGAATGTCGCCAACTTGGCGACTTTTTGAAATGTTGCCAAATTAACGAAAATCTCGCCAAATGGATAAAAATGACGACTAATTGTCGAAAATTTAATATCTTGGAAAGAATATTAGTATCTACTGTAAGAAAAACCAACTTTTTGTATTGTAAATGTAGTAAATTAATTACATTATATAAGGAAAGTCATGTGTTGCCCACATCAGATTTTTTTATTACGTAGTATTTGTTACACATTATTTGTTGTATTCTAGAACCATCAATTTCTGTAAAAAATAATGTTTCTTTTTTAGAATAATAAAATTAATCTATTACTTTCCTTATATACATAACGTATAAGGAAAGTATTGTGACGGTGTCGAAAATTCGAATTCGAGTTTTCGACGGGAGAGCACGTTTCAAGCATCCCTGATCACGAATCAAACATTTTTGAAGTGATGTCTGTGTGTGTGTGTGAAAGTATGTCTGTGTGTGTGAAAGTATGTGTGTGTGTGTGTGTCAGTGAGTCTCTGGAGACGATAATTGACGAACGAATGGACTGATTCGAACGAAATTTGGTACAAAAATCACAATCCGTAAACACAGGAAGCCTATTGTTTTTATACGCAATCGAATGTTCAGAAATCCCTAAATTTTCGAGTGAAATTTTGAAAAAATCGTCAAAAAATCAAAATCGCTAATAAAGATACGCAAATAGACATTTCTTATGTAATTTTTCATTAGAAAACGATTGACATAAATTTTAGAACGTTAACATGAACCTTTCTCGAGATATCGCACATTTTTCAAAAAAATTATCAAAAAGTTATATAAAATAAAAAAAAAATATTTCCTATTGAGAAACATGTTCATTTTTCATATGTAATACCATGCGATAAATTCTGTGACATCATTCTTGTGGATCTAGCTCGTTTCATTCATGAAAAAAGATACTTTGAGTAATACTTCTGTATTTGAACGCCAATAGTCATTTATCTGCTGTAAGAATAACTTATTTCTCCGTTCATAACGCTTGGCGAGATTTTGGCGAGGAATTTGGCAGAATGTCGCTCATTTTTAATTGTTGCCAAATTAACAAAAATCTTGCCAAATGGATAAAAATGACGCTAAATCAATGAAAATGACGACTAATTGAAGAAAATTCAATATTTTGGAAAGAATATAAGTATCTACTATAAGGAAAACCTATTTTTTTTACTGTAAAAGTAGTAAATTCATTACATTATATAAGGAAAGTCATGTGTTGCCCACATCAGATTTCTACTACAAGAATAACATTTTTTACTTTCTTTATATACATAATGTATAAGGAAAGTATTGTGACGGTGTCGAAAATTCGAATTCGAGTTTTCGACGGGAGAGCACGTTTCAAGAATCGCTGATCACGAATCAAACATTTTTGAAGTGATGTCTGTGTGTGTGTGTGTGTGTGTGTGTGTGTGTGTGAAAGTGTGTGTGTGTGTGTGTGTGTGTGTCAGTGAGTCTGTGCAGACGATAACTGACGAACGAATGGACCGATTCGAACCAAATTTGGTACAAAAATCACAATCCGTAAACACTGGAAGCCTATTGCTTTTATACGTAATCGAATGTTCAGAACATCCCTAAATTTTCCAATGAAATTTTGAAAAAATCGTCAAAAAATCAAAACCACTGATAAAGTTACGCAAATAGACATTTCTTATGTAATTTTTCATTAGAAAACGATTGACATAAATTTTAGAATGCTAACTTGAACCATTCTCGAGATATTGTACATTTTTCAAAAAAATTATCAAAAAGTCATATAAAATAAGAAAAAATATCTCCTATTGAGAAACATGGTTACTTTTCATATGTAATACCATGCGATAAATTCAGTGAGATCATTCTCGTGGATCTGGCTCGTTCTATTCATGAAAAAAAAATACTTTGAATAATACTTTTGTATTTGAACGCCAATAGTCATTTATCTGCTGTACTAATAACTTATTTCTTAGTGCATAACGCTTGGCGAGATTTTGGCGACAAATTTGGCGGAATGTCGCCAACTTGGCGACTTTTTTTAAATGTTGCCAAATTAACGAAAATCTCGCCAAATGGATAAAAATGCCGCTAAGTCAAAGAAAATGGGGACTAATTGTCGAAAATTCAATATCTTGGAAAGAATATTAGTATCTACTATAAGAAAAACCTATTTTTTTTTACTGTAAAAGTAGGAAATTCATTACATTATATAAGGAAAGTCATGTGTTGCCCACATCAGATTTTTTTTATTGTACTCTTGTATAATTTCTCATGTATTTGGATATTATCCTAACGAATTTTAAACGATAGAAACAATATTAAAGGAAAATATGCATCTTCGTGTTATATTTAATTTGGTGTTCTATGTAAATATATAATTTTGGTGCTCTATTTAAATATATATTTTAGTGTTCTATATAAATATATATTTGTGTTCTACATAAATATATATTTTGGTGTTCAATATAAATATATATTTTGATTTTCTATATAAATATATATTTTGGCAAGATACACTCTTATAATTTCCTTAAATTTACGAAATTATAATTAATTAATATATTACGAAAATATACGAAATTATATCTTAAATGAATATTCATGCCCTTTTTCTAACGATGCTATTTACGAATTCCAGTTTATAACATCCAGTTCCTGAATATTTGAAATCAAATATTGAAGTGACTATTGCCAAACGCAATATTCGGCTTTTAAAATTATGTGCAATCAAGCTGTGAATGTGTATTTTGCAACGATAACTTATAATGACTGTATCTCTATTAATGCCATCGTGAGTGTTTTAGATAAACAGAACTTGAGAGATTTATCAAATCATTAGGACAGGCGATGGAATATATTAATGTAGGATTTCATTCGAATATGATAACAGCATATTTATTAACTTCTAAATTAGCACTGTGATTATTGAGTCACGCCTCTGCCAGAAAGCAGTAGTACATAAATGTAATGTGGGCAGAACATGACTTTCTCTACAGATTAAACATTTTCTTTTTTATTTCTTCTACAATTCATTAAATTCATTTTATTTTTACTTTCCTTATATACAATAATGTATAAAGAAATTATTGTGACTGGATCGAAAATTCAAATTCGAGTTTTCGATGGGAGAGTACGTTTCAAGCATCCCTGATCACGAATCAAACATTTTTCAGATGATGTCTGTGTGTGTGTGTGAAAGTATGTGTGTGAGTGAAAATATGTGTGTGTATGTGTGTGTGTGAGTCTGTGGAGACGATAACTGACGAATGAATGGACCGATTCGAACATCATTTGGACATTTGGTACAAAAGTCACAATCCGTGAATACTGGAAGCCTAATGTTTTTGTACGCAATCGAATGTTCAGAACCCCCTAAATTTTCGAGTGAAATTTTGAAAAAATCATTAAAAAATCAAAACCCCTAATAAAGTTACACAAATAAACATTTCTTATGTAATTTTTCATTAGAAAACGAGTGGCATAAATTTTAGAACGCTAACATGGACCGTTCTCGAGATATTGCATATTTTTAAAAAAATTATCAAAATGTCATATGAAAAAATATTTCCTATTGAGAAACATATTCACTTTTCATATGTAATAACATGCGATAAATTTGGTGACATAATTCTTGTGGATCTAGCTCGTTCCATTCATGAAAAACGATATTTTGAGTAATAGTTTTATATTTGAAAGCCAATAGTCATTTATCTGCTGTAAGAATAACTTATTTATCCATCCATAACGCTTGGCGAGATTTTGGCGACGACTGTGGTGGAATGTCGCCAACTTGGCGACTTGTTTAAATGCTGCTAAATTAACGAAAAACTCTCCAAATTTATAAAAATGAGGCTAAATCAATGAAAATGAAGACTAATTGACGAAAATTTAATATCTTGGAAATAATATATCTACTATAAGAATAACCTATTGTTTTCACTGTTAAAGTAGTAAATATATTGCATTATATAAGGAAAGTCATGTGTTGCCTACATCAGATTTTTTTATAAAGTAACACGGTTATGTATTTGAAATTACATCGGATCTGCAGTTTTAATTCAATAATTTTTTCGTTTCTATTTGGTGAATGGATGGACGAATTTTCAAAGGGAAGTTGCATAAAATGTGTATTTATTAAATTGTTATTTATTTAAATAAATTCAAGTTACAGGACAACGGCCCAGTAATTGCGTGCAAGATTAAAAACAATACAAAATATTCAGATTAAAATATAATAAAATATACTAAAATGCAAACTATTGACAATAATGATGTTTAAGTGTGCATGCAAATGAGTATAAAATATAAATTATTTTCAACAAATGATTTTTAAAAGCAATTTTCGATGAATAAAAATCCCAAAGATTATCGGACCTTCTGAGCAGGTGGGAATTATATACTGAAGACCTGGATTAAGAGAGAGCCAATCAGAAAGCAACACGAAAAACCGCCCAACCAGTCTGAAAGGTAGGTAACACACAAGATTGACTTGCGCCAAAATATAACAGGAATATCCCGATAAGACTAGTCAAGTCAGAACAAAAATAAATGAGACCCCAAAAATCGCAAAAAGGTTCAAACGACACAAAGGAACAGCAAAGGAATGGAACGAAAAGAAGGTTTTCTTCGATCTTTTCCTTTGGGGTTCTTATTGAGGGCCGACCAATTCGGGCTCAATCTCGTATCTTGCGAATGCATACATGATTCTAGAAGATTCGTTTTAACTGTATTCTCTTATTTTTACTCTTCTTGTCAGTCACTCAACTTGCATAGATACTGTTAGTTGATACGATTATATAAGAGTTGTTCCGAACCGTCCTCAAAATATTATACATTTTACAGGGAGTGAATTGTTCAAGAAATCTAGTAAAATCCTTCTCGCGCAGTTCACGCATATTTTTTTGTAAACATAGGCCCCCTTTTTCTAATAACTTTTTGACGTCAACTAATTAGCCAGTTCTCGCTTCATAAGACTAGAATATCAATGGAATTTAGCTGCGTATAACATTTTCTCATATTTTGATGTGAATAACACCATGGTTGGAGTTTCTCTGGCGGAAAAACGTTGCTTTACGAAAAATACAAACACTGTGAACGTTTATATCCTCCAAACCTAATAAATCAAAATGTAAATAATTTTTCTTGTTTTACCAGAAATGGGATCCAAATTATAAATATATCAAAATAATTTCAATATTTTAATATTTTTTTTTTCAAAATCTTAAAAATGATCAACGAGAAATTCTTTTTCATGTTTCTAACTTTCATTCCAAATATATAGTAAACTTTAAAAGATAGATAGAAATAGTAAACGACAAAATTGTGTACTAGAAAATTTAGTATTATATATATATATATATATATATATATATATATATATATATATATATATATATATATATATATATATATATATATTATATATATATATATCATTAAAACAAAACACCTATAGTATATAAAACACCACAGTGAATTATGGTGCCAGTTTCAACATCAAGACCACACACGATGGTGACATGGATAAAAGAAACAGTGAATTATGGTGCCAGTTTCAACATCAAGACCACACACGATCGTGGCTAGGATAAAAGAAACGATGAATTATGGTGCCAGTTTCCACATCAAGACTACACACGATGGTGGCCCAGATAAACGAAACAGGGAATTATGGTGCCAGTTTCAACATCAAGACCACACACTATGGTGACCTGGATAAAAGAAACGGTGAATTATGGTGTCAGTTTCAACATCAAGACCACACACGCTTGTGACCTGGATAAAAAAATAGTGAATTTTGGTGCCAGTTTCAACATCAAGACACACCCGATGGTGGCCAGGATAAAAGAAACGGTGAATTGTGGTGCCAGTTTCAACAGATTAACAGATTACCACCTATAGGCACCGACTCGAAGGTTTGCAGTAATTACAGGCTATGGTGGAGGAATATCTGCCAAAACCAGAAATTAAAACTTAATGCCAAGATAAAAATGATAAACAATTATATACAATATGCTTGTCTATACTAGATACAGATAGTATTTCACAAATATTTCATATCCATAAACACTTATGTGGAGAATTGTTTCAAATGGGAGCAACTGTATATATAAAAATATTTCTAAAATTGGGTATTACATATACAAAATGAAACGAATAATTTTCAAAGATATATACATATATACATATATACAAAATATATATATACAAATTTCTTATGCAAACATACATACAAAACTGTATATACAACATATACATACAAATCTCAGAGACTACCATGGCTTTCAATACTATATTGATACATCAATGATTAAACCAAATGCGAATTTAAAATTAATTTGATTGCAGTATTTATAAAAAAAAAAATCAGAAGTACTATAGATAAATGCCAGTGTCAACATCAAGTCTACACACGATGGTGGCCCAGATAAAAGAAACTGTGAATTATGGTGCCAGTTTCAACATCAAGACCTCACACGATGGTTGCCTGGATAAAAGAAACGGTGAATTATGGTGCCAGTTTCAACATCAAGACTACACACGATGGTGACCTGGATAAAAGAAATAGTGAATTATGGTGCCAGTGTCAACATCAAGACTACACGCGATGGTGGCCCAGATAAAAGAAACAGTGAATTATGCTGCCAGTTTCAACATCAAGACCACACACGATGGTGGCTTGGGTAAAAGAAACAGTGAATTATGGTGCCAGTTTCAATATCAAGACCACACAAGGTTGTTAACCTGGATAAAAGAAACAGTGAATTATGGTGTCAGTTTTAATATCAAGACCACACACGATGGTGGCCTGGATAAAGGAAACCGTGAATTATGGTGCCAGTTTCAACATCAAGACTACACACGATGGTGGCCCAGATAAAAGAAACAGTGAATTATGGTGGCAGTTTCAACATCAAGACCACACACGATGGTGACTTGGATAAAAGAACAGTGAATTATGGTGCCAGTTTCAACATCAAGACCACACACGATGGTGACTTGGATAAAAGAATAGTGAATTATGGTGCCAGTTTTAACATCAAGACCACACACGATGGCGGACCAGATAAAAGAAACAGTGAATTATGCTGCGAGTTTCAACATCAAGACCACACACGATGGTGGTCTGGATAAAAGAAAAGGTAAATTTTGGTGCCAGTTTCAACATCAAGACCACACACGATGGTGGCCTGGATAAAGGAAACGGTGAATTATGGTGCCAGTTTCAACATCAAGACTACATACGATGGTGGCCCAGATAAAAGAAACAGTGAATTATGCTGCCAGTTTCAACATCAAGACCACACACGATGGTGGCTTGGGTACAAGAGACAGTGAATTATGGTGCCAGTTTCAATATCAAGACCACACAAGGTTGTTAACCTGGATAAAAGAAACAGTGAATTATGGTGTCAGTTTTAATATCAAGACCACACACGATGGTGGCCTGGATAATGGAAACGGTGAATTATGGTGCCAGTTTCAACATCAAGACCACATACGATGGTGACTTGGATAAAAGAACAGTGAATTATGGTGCCAGTTTTAACATCAAGACCACACACGATGGCGGCCCAGATAAAAGAAACAGTGAATTATGCTGCCAGTTTCAACATCAAGACCACACACGATGGTGGACTGGATAAAAGAAAAGGTAAATTTTGGTGCCAGTTTCAACATCAAGACCACACACGATGGTGGCCTGGATAAAGGAAACGGTGAATAATGGTGCCAGTTTCAACATCAAGACTACATACGATGGTGGCCCAGATAAAAGAAACAGTGAATTATGCTGCCAGTTTCAACATCAAGACCACACACGATGGTGGCTTGGGTAAAAGAAACAGTGAATTATGGTGCCAGTTTCAACATCAAGACTACCCACTATGGTGGCTTGGATGAAAGAAACAGTGAATTATGGTGCCAGTTTCAACATCGAGACTACATACGAAGGTGGTCTGGATAAAAGAAACAGTTAATAAGTGGTGATCGTTAAGATTGGCGGTTGCACACTGATCTGACTTCAGAGAGAGGATATTATAGGGTCCCTATTGAAGAGAAGTTGTTAGAATATTGTCCCAGCATCTCGACGGTTAGAGCATCGTCTGGCCAGTTTGACCCATTGTTCGATCTCATCTGAAACAGTGAGAAATTTAACCAGATAAGCTTTAAGTAACTTAATACCATAAATTTAATCACCACAATTTATTTTATATATTTAGATGAATTTTTAATACCTTAATTATTTACATATAAACAAATAGTTTTATTTTTTCGAGTACGTCACATTGCAAATTCTTATATAATTAAAACCGTTTACTTTAGGAATTGCTAACGAGTTCTTTAAAATAAAACTCAATCTTATCAATTAAATACTATGTTAACCACAGAATACGAATAAAGCGTACGCGTTGGAAAATATTGTCAGCAACTTTGAAAAATCAGACGATGATTAAGTAACTACGAAGAAGAAATTAATGTGGTGTAAGACTGTCCATTATAAAGATTATAGCTTTGTCTCTTTTATGTAGTTAATTATATCTTATTTACCGGCTGAAAACGTCTGGATCACATTAATTTTAATTCATTTTGGAGGAAATTGAGCATCGATGAAAGTGTCAAAGAAATTGCGTGATTTTAATTAGACTGGCAAGTAAATTTTTATAGAAATATATATTTTCAATTGATACATGCGATCAATTTAACTGATTGGAATGTGAGAAGTATTAATATCCGATATGTGTCTCTGATATTTAATTAAGAATTTTAATTACTTAAAGTATATCTAAAATAAATTATCAGTTATGCATAATTCAGAATTCTTAAGTACTTTATAGATTAAATTGCTTCTCACTTTCGCACAACAATTAAAATGTTTTAATTCGGAAGAAATGGATTCTGTAAAATGAGACAAAGGAATCATATATCTTACTTAGGCTCTGCAAGATGGCTTTTTTATTAATGTGCAGTTTTTCAGATACAATATGTGGGATAATTCAAATTGATTGGATGCGCTTGCTTTCCAAGAATCAGATCTGACTTTTGCTTTTAATGTAAATTTATTTGTGAATTAACAATAAAAGCAAATTTATTTGTGAATTTACATTGTTTCTGCAGATTAAAAGATCCAACGTGACTAATATATGACATTCCCTGAGTTTTTTTTATACAATGGCCAAGCATTTGATACATAATAATTCGCCTATACTACAGCAAGAATCGTGAACCATTTAGCTGTCACATTAACGTTGCCCCGGCGCACCAGTGGGGACGGAACACACTGCGCCTAACAATGCCACATCCATGCCCGCAGGTCGGACTCGAACCCACAACCCAGAAATCGAGCGAGCACTTGGACGGTCTTATTTTGACCACTCAGCCACCGCATCGACATTCCCTATTGAGCAATATATTATAATTTATACACATTTAGAGGAGTTACATGAATTTAATCATATGTATATAAACTTAATTAACTTCAGTTAAAAGTTTTTATTTTTTTTTAAATGAACAGGCACTAGACTCTTCGTCATTCGTCCTATATTTGGCTTAAATTGTGAACGATTTCGCCATCCTAGAACGTTGCCCCAGGCGCACCAGAGGGGGGGAACACACTGCGCCCTCATTACACAACATCCATGTCTTACGTGGGACTCGAACCCACAACGCGGCGGCCGATCGATCACTTGGAAACGCTCTCCTTGCTGCGCCGACAGTTAAAAGTTTAAGTTTTGTTCTTTAGTTTGTTGAGAAAATGAAAATATATTTTGAATTCAATTTTTTTTTCACTGACCATTTTGACCATAACTACGATTGTCAGAATTAATCTTGTCCAAGGATGAATATCTGTTTACCAGCAGGGTGACGCATAGTTCGCAAAATTACCAAATTTCTATATAATGTGATAAATATATTTTGATCCAGAAGAAAATCGACTATTTAACAGACAAACACCCTCCTTGCTAGAAATGGTTTTTAGTTTGTCTAGGAAACGTCTAACTCCGTAAAAATTTTCGATTTCAGTACAGCACTTTATTTCAGAATGCAGGAGCAGAAAATATAGTTTATACTATTATAATCTGACTATTTCAATATAAAATATCATTCAAACCACCAAAATACTATAGAATATTATGACTACAGAAAATGAATATCAAGAAAACTGAAACCAGCGAAATAAAGATGGAGTTTAGAAAATAACTTTTTACTTTCTGATACCTAGTATTGATCAAGTATTTCTTTCATAAAAATTTTCGATTTCGAAATTTTGATAACAATGTATGTTTTAAAATCTTTTGAACACGTTTTGACTATTGTTGGAGTGATGTCTGTCTGTCTGTTTGTGGTCGATTTTTTGTGTACACTATAACAGCCACAAATATTAATGGATTTTCACGAAACTTTATATTCGGTTATGTTATAAAAATTTGTTATAACTGGTATGATAAAATTCAGTTGAGTTAAAATTATTAAGTTAATTTTTCTATAAAAATGCGTTATATATATTTTTTAAGGAAATAGTTCCCTTTTACACGCACTATACCTTTTAAATTCAATGAGGATTTCCAAGTATTTTATCAGAACTGATACCAATTAACTTTAATGGGCGTTATAGTGTATCCACTTGTGAAACACTATTTCGGAGTTTAATGAATTTATAACTGTGGAGAAATAAAATGGATGGACCGTTCTTTTGAGAAGAGATATGCACTCAGTTCTTAAGAAATTCAATATTTTACAAATTAATTTTTAGTTAAAACATGTTGAACTAAATGTTATATGTGTTTCATCTGGTAAAGTCAGTTAATTTTTGTGGAAGTTATTTCTCGATAAATCGATTGAATGCAATCGTTTTCTTGCTGTAATTCAATTTATTAAAACGCTACGAGTGGAGATTGCTTGCCGGAAACTGTAATAAATTTCTCCTGCTCAGCGGCTGTTTGACTGATAAGCAAGAAATTTAGAATGTTTATAAAACACATCGAATTGCAGGTAATGATAAAGCCTGAATTTTAAAATGAGACTTGTGGACTGAGATGTTTGAGGTCAAAGGGTACCATGTTAAATCTATGGACACAATTATTTTTGAAACTTTTACGATAAAGGCGATAAATTTGGCAACTTTTTTAAAATGCCGTCAAATTGAAAAAAATATCTCTCAGATTAGAGTATAATATTTTTGATAACATCTGTCGATTTGGAGGAAAATACATTAATATACATTTAAAACTATATACAGGGTGTCCAGTGCTATCGGTGCCCAATGACTATTTCCTCAACCGTTAGTCACAGAGATATACTTCCAATTGCAAAAATGTTTTAAATTTTTAAAATCTATTATCTTAGAAATAGTTTAAATCAATAAATATATTTCTGAAAGAAATACGAAATATAAATTTTTATACGGTACCCAGGTCCTACCAATTATATTTAGGAAAATCATCCTCATACAATTTCATGTAAAATTAAAAAAAATCTTCCTTTTACGACCAAAATTCACCGAGTTATGAAGCTTTAAACTTTATGTCTTAAGTCGCTTTTCCACGCATAAAAATGTCCCGTTTCAAGCAACCAACCAATCAGGGACCGTATTGACCATTTCTCAGCGCAAAAAATGCTCCAACTTTAAACAGCTATAAGTCGGTCAATTTTGGTCGTAAAATGATGATTTTTTTTATTTTGCATAAAATTGTATGAGGATGATTTTCTTAAATATAATTGGTAGGACTGGGGGACTGTATAAAAATTTATATTTCGTATTTATTTCAGAAATGCATTTATTGATTTAAACTGTTTCGAAGATAATAGATTTTAAAATTTAAAACATTTTTGCAATTGGAAGTGTATCTCTGTGACTAACGGTTGAGGAAATAGCCATTGGGAACCGACAGTACTGGACACCCAGCATATTAAAGTATTTTACGCAATGTTAACTAGCGTAATTAACTGTTGTAAAATATTAAGCAATGAATAAAATATTATTCATAAAATACATTTTTATAATTGATTTGTATACGCTTGGAGGCTGCGCTGCAGTTTAGGATACTGTTAACTCAACCTAGTATTAATGCATACTCTCATGGCACTGCCAATGAAGTCCAAAAAACGTCTTATTTTAATTTACATAATATTGCTCATTTAAAGTAAATAACATTTTGATACGGATTTTTTAATTATATATAAAATAATGATTCTGTAACTTGAATTTTCCAAACTGCCAATAAGGAAATCATAGTATGAAAGGGATTGTTCTACAGATACGCATCTGAGGCGATGGTATTCGGTTTTATTGTAAAATAAAAACAACACAATTATTCATGTAACATGTTTTGTTTTAGAATTAAAAATTAGAATAGAAGTCATACTATAGTTCGTTTTTTGTTTTGTGTCATTTTTTGCAAATTTAAAATGGTGCAAATGTTCTCGGATTATAATATTCTAAACTTATTTTCTTCGTGTTTCTTTCTACTATTGTCTTTTTGCCGGGTTTGCTATTTCTTCAACAAAAGCTTTTTCATCAGCTAGCGCCCTAGGGGGAAGGAAACAATTTATCATCGTTAGGAGGTCTTGTTTGAGTTTTCAACAATGTCTATGGTTGCATTATAAGTTTATTAAAGTACTTTCAACGTCAAAATTCTTATGAAAAATATAAAGAAAAACTCAGAAAAGTATTTCATCATAATATTTATCTTTGAAATAAATTTACGTCATTCATTGCAGTTTAAATCCCTTTTTCAATTTTTCTTGAAACTTCATCAAAAATGCTAAAATAATTATTTGACGTCTTTTGTTGTGGTGATCTCCAACCTACAACTTGCTGAAGAAATTTCACCTGCGATATAAAAAATGAATTCGGTTGTTTTGAAGTTTTGTGGATCTTCTAGGAATACAAGGTCTGATTTGATCAGCACAGAATCACGCTTCTAGTGTTAATGATAAGAATAAGTGAACTGGTTTTGCTTTGATCTACATTGCGGATATCGTTCTTTAAACCATCACTTAAGAACGGATTGTTTGGTAATAAAAGCAACATCGGGATGTCGTCATTAAACTAACAGTTATCTTGATTAAAAACTGCGGCGTAGCCATATATAGCGAAAAAATTGCTAGTTCAAGTCCACTTCTGAAAAGTTGAGGAGTGGTCATGACCAATGGTGGAATAGTGTTAAAACCATAATTCCACATATGATCGCTATAATGTGGTATTATGGTTTTAACACCGACAGGGTCACTTATTCTTTTACAAAAACATTGAATTATGTTTTTACATATAATTGGTCACTAATATTTCTTGTTTCCAAATATCAATGCCTTCTAGTATTTACTCTACTACTTTTAACTGATCAACATTATTCAATATAATCATGTTTATAGCATAGATTTTAGTCAACCACGTATCAAATATTTGTTTCAGGTATTCAATTTCGCTGAGAAATCAATCTAACAGGTTACGTAATCAATAGGTTCATCCATTCTATTAAGATACCGAAATGGTTCTTAGCTACTGTCACAAGTAGACTAATTGAGATAGAATGTATGATTGGTGGTAAATCCAAGGAAGAATAAAACTGCCATTTCTGCTGAAAGTACACTCCATGACTGAAAACCGTACGTCACACATTTGGCTCTATATGTCATGAATTTTATTGCTGTAAATTAAAATAGATTGCAAGAACTTAGAAGATCGAACATTTAATGTTTGTGAGTTTTTTTAATGAATATTTTATATTGAACATTTCTAAATGCTCCCAGTAAAATTGTAATGCAGTTACGACTCATTCAAATATAGTATGACTGGACAAAAACCGTTACGGCATGAGTGCAAAATCAACGTGTAATTATGATTATTTGGCATGTTTTGATACAAATATCGATCACTAATTAATATCAGTCGTTATCTAAGCTGTATTCACAGCCGATTTTAAAGAAATGTATTTTAAGAAAAAATTTAAATTTTTGAATCGGTAGTGACATTTCCACAACCGGAAAAGGAAATTTTGAATGATTCCCTTCTACCCCTGTGAAGGCATCGGAATGACACACACAGGCATCTTTTGATAAAAACAACAATTTTATTTTTAAACTATATAAATCATAAAATAAATTCCATTAATGTAATTTACAAATAATAAATCAAAATGTACATGATCTTTTCTACCATCTTCTTCATCCACATACGCCCCGTTCTATATCGTACCAACTCGTATCATCTCGAACCCCCCTCGTGCGTCGCTCTTCATCTTTTTATAACGTGGTTGCCAGCGCCCTCTATCGTCCGTAATCTTCGCGGCTGCTATTTAAATTTAGGCTCTTCTTTTCCCGGGGAAGACATTGCTTGAAAATTAAGAAGTCGAGAATATAATTGTTAACCCTTACAGTATCCCCCTCTTTGAAAAGAAGAGTGAAACAAAGTCTCCAAAGACCTGACGTGAACTCTAAAACATTGCCTATCAACTGCTAGGCAATCCAGTTTTACACTGTACAATTTGTAACAATTAATATCACTATAGTAACACGTTGATGCATTTTGTACTTATTCTGCAATTTAAAATACCGCGTGATAGAACATGCAAATTTTCAATCAAAATACATAATTTGCGATAGATTACATTAATCAATTCAAAATTTAAAATACTGCGTAATAGAACAATACACAATTTTCAATCAAAATCTATGATTTGTGATGGATAATACTTGTCAGATTGCCATTTATCAGTATAGTATAGAATAATATTTGTCAAGCATAATTCACCATTTAACTACAATTTTCAATATTTCACTGTTTGAATATGATCTATGGAATTTTAATAGTACAGTAATAATCACATTTAACGTTGTGGCACTATGAATTTACAATAAAATATGTTAGTTTTGTTAGTTGTTAGTTAGTTCTGTTAATACACAATCTATAATAGATACAATTATACTTTAACAATTTAATGTATTTCTAATATTTCATTTTTCTGATACATATTTACTTTTTCTTTGTAAGCAAAGTTATAGGATAAAAACTGTGCAGTTCTTTCAGTTCAGAAAAACATTTCAACCCCCTTTTTGTGTACTCATTCCGACAGTACTTTCTCAAAATAAAAGAGAAAGTTATTAACGTTTTGGTAATATGCTATGTTTTGCACATAAGTAATATTGTAAAAAAAAAATCACTTCTCCTGAAGTATGCTTTACCAATACCGTTTTCTAGTTCCTATCCTTTCTGATAAGAACTGCTCCTCTGTTGGAAACATGTTGCCCCGAAAGTTGTGGTTGTACCGAACAGTCCATTTTGCCTAGAATTGTTTGCTCCACTTTAACCCTTTCGCGACGAATGGCACGCCCAGGTGCCAGATGCGAACATGCATTCAAGGACGAACGGCACTCATTCGGGCCAGAGGAAATTTTACTGTAAGCGGATAGTGTACGCAGAACGTTTTAATTTGTGAACTAGATGGCGTTACTTGTCCATGGAACTAACTTCAATGCATTTTGCAGAGGCATGACCTTGGCAGAAGAGGATCGAATGAATTATTTCTCCATTTGGAGCGGTGAAAATCATTTTGTAACATAAACAAACAGAGCAATTCTCGTAGCATCAACCATTTTATAATTGAGTTTCGGTTTTTATTTTTATTTCAGCGTTATGATTTCGTTGGTGAATCATAGGAATATAAGAGAGTATTTTTTTTGTTTGGATTTTAGAGGCAGTGAAATTATTCGTTTATTTCGGATAAAAGAATGGGAGCAACTAACGAGTATTTTGTATTCAGATTTGTATGAAAATTATACATCAAATAGAACATAAATATTTCTTTTATTCCTGTAAAAAGTAGATTTCTGTGTTGAATAGGTGATTTTTAGTGAATTTTTTTCGAGAGTTAGGCTTAGCGCAAAAAATGCGCCGTCCTTTTCGACCAGTTCGGAAGCGAAGCGCGTCGTCCTTTGGGCCGCGACAGCTCCGGAATGCCGCCGTCCCGAAAGGGTGGGCAGGGTATTTCCAAATCCGCTTGTTTCCGTTGTTCCACCGTGTTATTAGAGGTGGCTGTTGTGTTTAGGGAGGGTTAAGTTGTTTATCGGATAAGTTCTGGAATCTCTGTTTTCTCTGATTACATGGAATTGTGATTTTGCTGCCTGACTTGGTTTTTAAATTTCTGAGAATTACGCTGATTAACCCACCGTGTGACTCCGGCTTTTCTTCTCGTAGCAGGTGGTAATTATGGAGAGGTCTTTTATGCAGACTGTATTTTGGCCGAAGTTCGTAACTTTTGAATAGTGTACTTTTTCCTTCTCCTTGTTCAGATGTGCTGTATTGACGTTTTCGTGAAGCTAGGGGGCTGCTGATTGCCAATTTGTTTGTCCGATTGATCATCACAGTTATCTATAGTTTGTGAATTGTTCTGCGCGACATTTTCGGCGTGAATATTTTGTTCTGTTTCATCTATGTCTTGTACTGGTTGAGGGTTTACATTTCTGTTCAACACAGTCTTCATCATCAGTAACATCATCTTGATTATTTAATAATTCTTTGATTATTTCTGATTCTTTGCTATCATAATATGGCTTCACTGGATCAATATTGGCCGTACATTTAATGCCATCCTTCTCGATCACGATATTATTTTCTCTAATTTCACTTACGACTTAGGGTCCTTCGAACTTTGGACTAAACTTCGCAACCACTGCTTCTACTACTCTTGACAATGTGCATTTCTGTTTTAACACTTTTTGACCTACCACCAGTTTAAATTCTCTCCGCCTTTAATTATAATACTTGGCTTGCATTTGTTGAGTTTTTTTGAATGTTTGTTCGCGCTTCTGCAAGCAAATTTGTAACATTCTGTGTGAAATAATGTTTTCCATCATCCACATATAATAATCTTTCGAATGGTGTGATTATTTCTCTACCCGTAAATATCTCCGCCGAACTTTTACTTGTTGAATCATGAATTGCTATTATTAAGGCATATCCAATGTGATCTTAATACAAATCCCAGTCTCTGTGACGATCTTTCACACAAGAAGCTATCATTTTCACTATACTTTCGTTCATTCGTTTTGCTTTATTTGCTTGTGAACGAAATGGTATAATTTTTAAATGTTTTATTCCTAACTTGCGACACATTTCAGCAAATATTGAACTGACAAATTGGGGTCCATTAGCACGCATGACACAAACTGTTGTCCCAATTTTAAGACGAATCCATACAGTACTGTATCTGATACAACCTGTGCTGAAGCTTTCTTTATCAGTTCTGTCTATTTTGAGAAATAGTCAGTAATAAGTACTATATATCTATATCTGTTGTACTTACTTAATGGATAAGGTCCCAATAAATCAATTCGATCTTTTCCATAGGTAATTTTACTTCAATAGGTTTCAATAACCCAGATGGCTTATAATTTATATAATTATACAATTAACAAGTATTACATATTTTACAATATTCATCAATAGTTTTTTCATGTCTGGCCAAAACATACGTGATTGATTCTCTTGAAGGTTTTTCGTATTCCGTTGTGACCCACTGTAGGTAAATCATGCAACTCGTTAAGTAAAGCCAATCTGAGTGACTTTAGTACCACCGGTTTCAACTCCATATTTTCATTTAGCTTCTTATAGAACAGTATTTTGTCGATCAGTTCATGATCTCTTGATCGTTGTTCAGCGAGTTTAAATTGCAACTCTTCAATATTATTTGGATCTTCCATATAACTATATATTAGTCCAAACTCTGAATCTAATCATGCATTTTTCTCTAGAGTCGACTATTACAGATGTTAACGTGGAACATTTTCTCTAACTTTACTATTATCTTCCTCAGGTAGTGGAACTCCAGTTAATGTGTCTGCAACCAAGTTCTTTCCCCATGTTGGTGTTGTATGTTTAAGTCAAATTCTTGTAATGTACGAGCCCAGAGAATCATTCTTGGTGAAAAATTATTTGGTGTAGTTAACCTAGTTAGCGCTCTATGGTATGTATATATACTGTTATTGACGGTTCGTGAAAATATGTTCTATACTTTTTCAGTGTAAAAATGACTGCTAGACACTCTCGTTCTGTCACTGTTTAGTTCCTTTCTGCCGTAAATAAGATTCTAGAAGCGAAAGTAATCACGTGTCCACCTTGTGTAATTATTGAGCCGAGTCCTGTACAATACACATCTGAATATATTTCAAAAGGCCTTGTATAGTTTGGATGTTTCAACATTGGTGCTGAAGTAAGAATTTGCTTCAGCTTTTGAAATGAATCGTCAGCTTTCTCATTCCACTTAAATCTTGTACTTTTTTGTTTCTAATCATATAATGGTTCACGTAAGACAGCATAATTTTTTATAAATTTACTATACCAGGATGTCATTCTCTGAAAAGATTTGTAACTGCTTGCTAACTTGGTTTAGGAAACTTTAAGATATCTTGCACTTTACTATTATTTGTGTGGATTCCTTCTGTATTGATTGTAAATTCCAAATATTTTAATTCATTTAGAGCAAAATGTCATTTGCCAGGTTTTAATTTTAGTCCTGAACGGAAAATCAGATCAAATACCTTTTTTATGTCATTTAAATGTTGTTCAAGCGTTTCACTCACTATAAGAATGTCATTTAAATACACATGGGCAATATTATCTAGAACAGACTTCAATGTTTTATTCATAAGCTTTTGGAAGATTGCTGTGGCCCTTGATAATTTGAATAGCAAACGAGTAAATGCATAGAAAGTATTATTAGCTATAAAAGCTGTCTTCGGGATGTCTTGAGGTTCTAAAGTTATTGGAAATATCCTGAAGTTAAATCAAGGGCTGTTATATATTTTAGTTTTTAAATTACGTAATAAGTTTTCTATGATGGGTAGTGGAAATTTTGGGTACGTACTTATGTCGTTCAGCTTACGAAAATACCCAGCGAATCTACACGCTTCTGGGTTGTCTGCTGGTAACCCATTATTTTTGCGGCACAGCACAATTGGTGATGAGTAAGGACTTTCAATTGGTACTATAATCCTTAATAATATCACCCCTAATTTTAGCATTTTATCAATATGATATTTAATACCATTCTCCTTGGTTTTATCGTACCAATATGGCTTTATGATGCTGGTCTGTTATTGCTCGTTTTAATTTTATGAGTACCAATGTGCGTCAGTCATCCCTGGATCTTCTGAGACCAACTCAACAAACTCTTCTACCAAGCTTTTCAATTGTTCAATCTCTCTCGCTGACAAATTTTTGTTCGGAAAGTTAAATTCTTTAACTTCTTTGGTAGTTCCCTTATTGTCAAATTCATGAATTTTTATTTCGTTATCCTTAAAATTCAGTACTACCCCATTTGCTTGCAGAAAATCTCTTCCTAAGATACAATCGGACGCCAACCTTCTCATTATCATAAACTCCCATATTTTACAACAATCTTGAATTCCAACTTAAATATCTACTTTTCCATCATTAACCGACAATTTCCCCATTGTGCTGCAAATCACTTTAATATTTATGTCGTATTTTTAAACTTCTTATGTCGTAAGAACTTATTTGCAAATCTTTCTGCTATAAATGACATATCTGCTGCAGAATCACAGATAGTACTAAATGGTTGACCTACTAAACGTACCACCAGTTGCTGTAGATCCACTGAATTCAATCTCAACATTTTTAACTCAACTGTATTCAGAGATTTTCTGCTTCTACTTTGTGAATTTATCGCGAAATTAATTTCCTTCTTCTGAATTAACTGTAAATTAGTTTTCTGTGTTTATCTGTTTTGATAATTTTGGGATAATTTGTGCCCTTTTTCGTTTTGATTCGGTTTTGACTGCCACCAATCCGACGACCTATAACCTGGATCTGGATACATTCGTAATGCATTCTATGTATAGCATATTCTGTAATGCATTCTATGTATAGCATATTCTGTAATGCATTCTATGTATAGCATATTCTGTAATGCATTCTATGTATAGCAGATTCTGAGAAATAAATGTTTCAAGAAAAATAATTTAGTAAAAACAATTGTATGATTAAATGTTTGCAACCAACAACTATAAGACATAATTCCTTTGTAAAACAAATTTGTCAACATGACATTTTATAGTACTCAGCAAAATTTATAATCTTCAATTACAGTACAAATTATAGTAATATAGTCCATACGGATAGGATTGGAAAAAAGGACAGACTAAATGATTAATAACCTGTCATAAACTTCGTTGTACAAGCAACTAATCTCTTACGTGATTATGATTTGAAATCCGATTACTGTTATCGAAAGATTATTAGAGTGTCTTGAGTGTTATATTTATGGGACAGGTTATATCTTTATGACTTTCCTATCGATTGATTTCAAACTGAAACCATGCAATGTCTGTAATTTCATATAATTTATGAAGTTGCATAAACTATAGGGCTAAAAGTCAATATTTGTTTTAGAGATCTAATGCCTA
Organism: Amaurobius ferox; assembly: GCA_951213105.1. Classification (NCBI taxonomy): domain Eukaryota; kingdom Metazoa; phylum Arthropoda; class Arachnida; order Araneae; family Amaurobiidae; genus Amaurobius; species Amaurobius ferox. Next base: position 15,253,801 of record OX578144.1, read on the forward strand.
ACGAACAAGTAATATAAAATGTTACAAATTATTTTCAGTTTTAAAATATTTTTGGATCAACATTTGTATTTATATCACTAGGTAAAATAGTATTTGTTTTAAATTAACTAGATAATTCCATTTGCATTTTCTTACGAAATTTGATCAAGAAAACCAATTTTTTAGGTATCCAGGCCATTAAAATAGTTTTTAGATAATAATTTTGACTTTAAATTGCACTGTCGTGAAACATTTTGCACTTTTACGTGTATTTATAATTAAAGTGGTTACGCGTCAACTTCAATGTTGCATTAAATCAAAGACAACAAATCGTAGCTTAGAAGCTAATTTAATAAAAACCATCCTTTATGACGTACAAATATTAAAAAACGGCCAAAGCGTTTTCGGGTATCACCATACCATATGTATCAGCATACCCTAGGTATCACCGTACCTATGGTATGGTGATCGGATATCCTGGTATTCGGGAATCACCATACCAGGTATGGTGATGCCCGAAGAGTGTTTTGTGACTTTCTTCGGGTCCCTAGGTCCCTAGGTCACCTAGGTCACCTTCGGGTCCCTAGGTCGGGTATCCTGGTATTCGAGTATCACCATCCGAAAGCGCTCTGCCCCTTTTTTAATACGTGTATTTATGTTGAGATATCCACTGTTAAAAACACACTTTAATTAAAACACTGTTCATGTCAATCTGAAGACCATAGATTGGACTGTTTGGTCAAAAGTAGGTCTTGAAACTCGTGGAAGTTTATTGGTAAAATGTGTGTGCTTGCGACTCAAGGAAATTTATCGCCTACAGTGTATTCAAGGTAGCCTTGCTGTAAGTATAGTCAAATGAGTAATTTCTTGCTTGTATGCATTGGCTTGTTATAGAGTAGAATTCAATTAACTGTAATTGTTGAAATATTCGAAAAGACTCAATGATTCCCATCATTGAAGAACTATAAATCCATTGAAATTATATTTTTCAGTATTTATTTGAAAAGAAATTTTATATTAAAATAAATGTGTATGTTCAGACATCAACTATGCCTTCAAAATTTCCTATTTGCAATTTAAGGCTTGCTAATATCTGTATCTGGCTTATTTTTAACAGCATATATGAATGCACATTTTTACTTTCCCTGCAATACATGGTAATGTATAGGGAAAGTATTGGAATCATATCGAAAATCTCAAGTCGAGTTTTCGACGGATCTACATGTTTTGGGACCTCTAGAACACAAAAAAACTATTTTAAGCGTGACGTCTGTGTATGTGTGTGTCTGTCGGTGCAATGTATATATACAACTCAAAAACTCATTGAAAGGATTTCATAAAATTTTATGGGTAAGTTATTTGTGGGTAACCCTGGTGCTGATTAGATTTTATTACAAATCGGGATAACCGTTTTTTTTTTTTTTTTTTTTTTCCGAAATGGTCAGCAAAAAGAGCCTATATCCACTCTAGCTGATAAAATAACCGACTAAATTTCACAAAATTTGGTAGATTAGTCACTTGTGACTGCTGCTGATTAGATTTTGATACGATTAGGGAAAAAGGAACCTACCTTTTTTTTTACGAAATGACCGGCAAAAATCGTCAAAATCTAAATAAAAGACTATATGTGCTCTGTGTAAATTAAATGCTTGCTTGCTTTGTATGAAATTTTTAACAAAGAAAATAATAATACCAACTCCATTACACTAGGCCTTATCCTTATCGAGATATTATAGTTTTTACGAATTTTTGCTACGCCGGTTTTGAGAATAAGTCCAGATACCAAATGAAAATGAAAGTTGAATTAAAAGTGTAAATTCGGTGTCATTTCAAATAATTATGTGTGTCATATAGTGAGATTAAACTCGATTTAATGAATTACCAATAAAATAAAGAGAAAATGAATTTGAGTTTGCAGGGGAAGTTATGTACTGCACACATCAGATTTTTACTTTCCATACTATACATTACATGATAGTGTATAAGGAAATTATTGAAATCGCGTCGAAAATCATAATTCGAGTTTTTGATGGATTTACAAGTTTTGCGACCTCTAGAACACCGAAAAACTATTTTTCGTGTGTGTCTGTTTGTGCAATGTATGTATACACTCTAACTCAAAAACTAATTGACTAAATTTCATAGCATTTTGTTGATAAATCAGTTGTGGGTGATTCTGGCGCGCTGATGAGATTTTGGTACGATTTGGGAAAAAAGAACATCCCTTTTTTGCGAAATGTCCGACGAAAATCATCAAAACCTAAACTAAAAGACTATATATGCTCATTTGTCTCAATTACATGCTTGTTTCAAACGTAAATTTTTACGATAAAAATAATAAGATCAACCCCATTACTGTAGGACTAGCCATTCTCGGGGTTTTTGAGTTTTCCGTATTTTTAGTACGCCGGCTTTAAAAATACACCCAGTTACCAAATGAAAGCGAAAGTTGAATTAAAGGTGCAAATTCAAAGTAATTTCAAGTAATTATTCATGTTAATTTGTGCAATAAAATTCAATGTAATGAATTATTAAAGAAATAGAAAGAAAAGTAATTTGAATCTGTATTAAAGTTATGTGCTGCCCACGTCAGATTATTTTCTCTTTTCTCTTGAATATCAATTAGAAACTATTGATTAAAAATGTGTTCGAATTAACAAAATAAACATACCCAGTCATACAATAGCAAAATTATTTATTAAATGAAGAAACTTCACGCGAAATAAAATTGTCACTCCAATGCAAAACTATAGATATTTAAAAAGATCTTCTGTGGACAGCACATGACTTTCACTGCAGAATTAATTTCATTTTTCTTTTAATAATTCATTAAATTGGGTTTAAGTGCACAAAATGACACTAAACTGGCATTTTTAATTAAATTTTTGTTTTTATTTGATAATTGGCGATTTTTCCAAAGTCGGTATAACAAAAATGCGAAAAATCTCAAATATCTCGAGAATGGTTAGTCCTAGAGTAATGGGGTTGTTCTTATTTTTTTTCCTCGTCAAAATTTACGTATAAAACAATCACTTAATCTATACATTTAAGCATGCGTAGTCTTTTCCATTAGATTTTTGCAATTTTTACGGACCATTTCGTAAGAAAAGGCAGGTCGTTCTTTTCCGAATCATACCAAAATCTAATCAGCTCCAGAGTATCCCACAAGTAACTGATCTACCAAATTTTGTGAAATTTGGTCAATTAGATTTTCAACTAGAGTGGGTACATGAGATTTTTACAGTCCATTTCGCAACACAATGCGGGTTCTTTTTTCCGAATCTTACTAAAAATTGATCATCACCAGGATCACATTCAAGTGACTTACTTACCAAACTTTATGGAATTCGATCCATTAGTTTTTGAGTTAAAGTGGATACATACATTGTACACACAGACACACAGACAGACAGATAGACATACACATAGGCGTCACGCTAAAAATAGTCTTTTCGAAATCTAGAGGTCCCAAAACGTGTAAATCAGTCGAAAACTCGAGTTGCGATTTTCGGAAAGATTCCAATACGTTCCCTATACATTACCATGTATTGCAGGGAAAGTAAAAAAAAAAACAATTATATGACTTTAAATGAGTTCCTCAGACAGCATTTTGTTTGGAAAAATCGTGTCTCTGAAAGAAGTTCTGCAGGAATGTTCGGTCCAGAAAAACCTGGAGAATTCCATTCAAGTAAACTAGGACGCAGATGTCGGTAAATGGCATCTAAGAAATTTCGTTTCGCGTTTACTTTTTCTCTAATGAAGTCTGAATTGGAATCAGGTTTTCTTGCCAAGTTCCTTTATTTTGTTGTACAAGCAATCACTTAATTTCGAATGGTAGTTATTTATGCAATGCATAAGTAATTGAAATGACGTCAAAACTAGCATAGGAATCTTTGTCTAGCAAATAATCTACCATAGGTAGAATTAAACAATTTGTATTTTTTCGCCAGAAAAAGTAAATATTCTTATGTAGTTTATGGATTCTTAAATGTAATACATGAATTCAAAATTTTTAAATTTTCTGTATCTTGCAATTATGGTTAATGCCCCAAGACTGTTTAGCGATTGTCGACTTAGAAATATTTGGATTAGAAACCTGGTTCAAGTGTTCCTTAACCTTTTTCTTACGAGTGGGAGAGTGTCAATCCAAGCGAAGAACCTCTCAAAAGGACAGGTATTTGACATACCCTATCTGTATGTCAAATACCTGTCCTTTTGTGAGGTTCTTCGCTTGGGGTTGACGCTGCTCCACCAGTAACCAAAAGGTTAATATTGAAGTTGAGATCTCGTTCTGTTTGACAAACATAACCAAGAACGCATTCACAAGGAATTTGGTAAAATACTCCAATGCTTTAAGACAGGAATAGAGTCTTATAAAAACAGAAACTAATTGTGTTAAGAGGTTTAAAGACAGCCCTAGAATTAAAACAGGAAATAATTTTGGCGATCTTATAGCTAATTGGTAATAAGAGCGCTGGTTATAACTAACTGGTAATAAAAGCGCTGGTTATAACTAACTGGCGATCTTATAACTAATTAAGAATAAAAAGGGAAAACGATAGAATTACTTGGACAAACTTCTTGACATTGAAGTGTAGGAATCAAATTGGGCTTGTTGAATTTATGGTTGAATCAAGTTTTAAAATTTTCGAAAGCTAAGGCTATTTTGATTCCTAATTCCATTTTGGGATTGGACTTTCTTGAAAGTTTCTCGATTAGTTCGAAAGGTTAAGAAAGGACAATTATCATCAATAAGAGAGCTTCACTGAGATAAATTTTCGAACTAATCGAACTTCTGCTTGGAAATATTGGATTAATTTTTCGAAGTCGTTTACCTCCTTCTTTTTTCTTTTTTCAATAATTTTCAACCTTTTCCTGAATTTTATATTCGTTGTTATTGTTGTCAATGCCAGTTCTTTTAGCTTCAAAAAACCAATTTTTGCTTCGCTTATTTTTCGTATTTTGTTTAGAATCTTTTTTTCTCCGCCGATTTGGCCATTTTTTTTAATTGAGCCTTTATGAATAACTGAACAATTGCTTTGAATTCTGTGATGGACGTTCACTTTGTATTTTAATTTCTTTAGTATTTTAAGTTCATCCCGTGTATTCCACCTCTTTTTCCTTCTTCCTGGGTTGTTTCACCTCTTTTTTCTTCTCTAGATGTTGGCAATATCCTTTCTCTGTTTCATTCAACTTTTCTGCTCGTGTATCAGTCGCCGAGCTGTCTCTCACAGGTGAAGGTTAGGCGTTTTGTATGTCCTGACGAAGAAAGATGTATTTCTTAGAAATGAGTTGATACTATTAATTTTGTGTCGATTCGAAGTCATGTCAGTTGTCTTAATCAAGCATCAATTTGAACTTCATGTACACTTTTGGTATCTTTTGCATGCTAAATGGCAAAAGCCTTAGCCTAACATTATAAAATCACATTTAAAATAGTTAATAGTCTAATATTTTTTGAAGTACAAATTCTATTAATGTATATACTTGTAGTTTTTATATTTTATTGAATGTATTATGTACATACACATAAGTGTACATAATTATTTAAACATAAGTTTTATTAAAGAGAAATATTACCTCTAATAAATTATTAGATTTCAGCAAAGACCCCCAGAATGAAGTATGATACTTTGCATTCAAATTACGAAATATTCTATAAAAAATAATAACCAAATAAATGTTACCATTGATATAAACAGGCTTAAAGAAATAAAAAAAATATATTTTACTGTGATCTAGGATTATTCAAAATTATATAAATACTTCTTTAATTTCTTTATTTTCAGCGTATTTTTAAAAGTTGACCCAAGTGTTAAACCCTGTTTACGTAAGACCATCTTCATATTTCATCACCTTGAGTTTAGAGTTTTATATATAATATTCAGAGGACGATATATAATATTTTCAATAGGGATGATAATACTTCTAAATTGGCTTCAGACGCCTTGTAAAGTTCAATCTAAACAATAAAATAATCCATTTCGAAAGATCTTTTTTGGGATAGATGAATCGTTAATTTAAATATGTTGAAATGGGTTTTCTACATATTAAATATTTTATCAATTTTATAAAAGTACTTATCTTGCCATATATGTACGGAGAGTGTGCTACATTTCTAGTTATCTTGTTGCCATAATTTCTAATAACTAACGACAATGAATTCGTGAGACAATTTCCTTTACATTTTCAATCGTTTTAATTTAATTTTATTCCTATTGCTGGTTGACTGCAATAGTTTATCCTTCTATTGTTCTGAATACATTTGCATGCCGTCCGTTTTGTTATTCCATATATTACTTTCTCTACAATACATGCGTATTGTACAGGGGAATAATGGAAATTTTGTCAAAAATTGTCTCGAGTTTTCGACAGATTCGCAGGTTTCGAATTTTAGAAGACGTCTGTGTCGAAGACCCAGACCGAGGGCTAGAGCAGTAATTTGGACGACCGAGTAGAAGACATCTGTGTGTGCGTGCTTGTATATTGAATATATCCATTTTAACTCATAAACTATTTTACAAAATTTTACAAAATTTGATAGGTAAGTTACTTGTGCGTTACCCTGGTACTAATAAAGTTTTAGTACTATTCGGAAAAACAGAACTGGCATTATTTTGCAACATAGTCCGCAAAAATGTTCAAAATCAAGAAATAAAAGACTAAGCATGCTGAAATGTATTAATCATATGCTTGTTTCAAACATAAAGCTTAAGGTCACTGAAATTGCTTCAGACCATTCAAGTGAAGAAAGGGGAATGCTTGACCTTGAGTCGCCAACTCAAAAGTAAGGGACTACAAAGCATAAGCTCCGTTATATTTGTGTACTAAGCATGTAAGACTCTATTGCTTTCAACGTCGGCAAGAAGATGAAGATAATTCTTCGTTTCTGTCCAGGGTAAAATATTTTGGCAAGATTACTCCTTGGCCCATATTGTCCTATACATCGGCTACCAAAAACACCAAGAAAAGAGTTAAAGAAAATAATACAGTGTGTAATGACTTTAATGCTTGCTCATTAGCGCCATTCAACACCTGCTCTATTTTGTGTAGGGCTTATTGAAATTATTAAATATAATATGAATTTAGCAAGTTCAACATCTTATACTAGTAGTTGTCATTACACAATCTACGACCAATGTCACAGACTGAACGTATACATTTTTAATTCATTTAACAAAAGAAAAAATAACTTAAGATCTAAATGTCTATGTGTTCGTGCTTTACTCCAAATTGTAAGTAATGTTAGGTTTAATAAATTTTAATTTCGCCCCTAGTATTTATAATTCCTTAAAAAGTCAATTGACAACGATACTGATTAACTGAAATTAAAATTATTATGCAGGAACATAAAATACAATTAATAGATGCAAGTGCAAATCTGTTTTAAATTCGATAAATGTAATATTTTTTGCTAAAAATAGACTTCTGTAATTCGATGGAGAATATTCAGATTTTGGTAAAAGCGAACATTTTATTTCTGAAATAAGATATTTCAAAATTTAATCAGAACTCAATTATAATAAAATCTCACGGTTTATTCATTATGCATGTGTGCGTAGGCGAAGTGTATTTTCCTTGATTACTTATGCATTGAAATAAACCCTCGTTATATTTCATCACTATGACTGTTACAAACTTAATTTAAGCTCTTTTATAGAATATTTAATCTTTGAACAATCTTATAAATTTGTCTGAGGCACTAAACTCGTTGAAAAAACAGAATTTTTTTGGAGTGGTACATTTCATAAAATGAAACGAAAAATTAGTTAAATTAAATGATGCATCAAAACGTTAAACATATCTTGAAGAATGAAATATGCCAAGATGCCACTTGACTTTAGTTTTAATTAACACTTTCTAGTGTTTTACATCCCCTATGTTATAACTAGAGGGGTAGGCCAGTCATAAGACGGAGTAAAATTTCAAAAGATTACCTCATAACCGCCGTCCATAAAGCTGCAATGGATTTCCTTCTACCCGTCCGCTTGCAGTACTTGCACTCTTCATATTCGTAGGTACATGCGAACCTTACACCTCTCCCATACAATGTCACATTTTCGTATAGGACTCCCTATTGAAACATACATAATATACCATCCCCTAATATAAAGTAATTATTACCGCTCCCCTAGATTCGCTCACAAAACGTAGCTGCCCCATGAACAGTGAAACTCACTATAAATGAAGCAAAGAATATTCAATTAATAATTTCCCCAAAGCGACAGATGCACTCAAATACATTAAATGTCATTCATAGTTCAAATTTCCTGAGTAGCTGAATTTTCAACAATTTTGCAAAATGTTTGTCTATTTTGCGATGTTTCGTCAATTTTCCGGCATTTTTCAAAAGTCGCCAAGTTTGTCCCTATTGTCGCCAAATTTATCACGATTAAGACAGACAGACCCTATTGAAGCATAATTAGTATACCATTCAATTATTAATTAGTTTAAATTTCAATTCATTCCTAAAACTTCATATCAAAATTCTTATTATGTTCCGATTTTAATGTTTATCGATTTGGCGTCATTTATGCTAATTTAGCGGCATATTTATCAATTTGGCAACATTTTAAAAAGTAGCAAAATTCGTTAACTTTTTGCCAAAATTTTCGCAAAGTGTTCTAAACAGGCACAGACAGATAACTAGCTAGTATTTTATTAATTGTTTTTAGGGCGATAGTGTTCGACAATAAATCGATCAAATCGAAAATAACATTATATAAGAGCATTTACAGATTACATTAAAAAAATTGATGCGAATAGCACAGGATTTTTCGAAATATAACAAATATGGTCCAAATAAGTATACTAATAATTATATCATCGATATGGCGTCATTTGTGCGATTTTAGCGATATTTTCGTGAATATGGTGCAAAAAATTGCAAAGTTGGCTTTATTTTGCTAAATTAGACGCCAGATTCGACAAATTTATCGCCAGGCTTTACAAGCAAAGGAAGAGAAGAATTTTTCTGATATATATATGACTTTTGACAAATTGTTGGGCGTCAAAATACAAAACTATTACCCACAGGGTTTACTCTCCTGAATGGGAAGAATAAGATTCAGGAGAATGCTTTTAACAAATTTATCGCACAAATGAAAAGTGTACGTATTTTACAATATTTAATACTTTTTTAATTTTATGTAATTTTTTTATAATTGTTTTAAAAAATGTGCAATATTCGAAAACGGTAATGTAAACGATCTAAAGTTTGTATCATTTGTTTTGTTGTGAAAACTTACACAAGAAATGATCAATTACACAGCATTAATGAAGGTTCTGATGCTCTCAAAATTTCATTTAATTTTTTTTCGGGGTGGGGTGGGGAGTCTTACGAGCATTCGATTGCGCACAAAATAGATAGAGTTGCAATATCACTTATTGTAATATTTGTACCAAATTTCGTTCGAAACGCTCCATTCGCTAGTGAGCTATCTTCTCCACGGGCTCACGAACACATAGACATCACCTCAAAAACGTTTGATTTGAGTTCAGGGAGGCTTAAAATGTGCTCCTCCGTCCGAAACTCGAATTCGAATTTTCAGTACTTTTCTTTTACATCATACTTTCCTTATACACAATATTTTTCTTATACATCATATTGAGTATATGCAGAAAGTAATATTGTTCGCCAAAGATAAGTCTCCTTTACTTTACATAGATAATAATAACCACGTAAGACATCAAACAAATATTGCTTTTTGATGTTTGTTGTACCACCGTATTTGACTTATCCACTTTTACATCTAGAATATTGCCAAAGTTAAAAAAATTAATGTATAAAAATAATCTGCAAAACTCTGTTGCAGATCTTTTGTTCAGAAAAATCCCATCCTGCAGGCTACATTTTTATATTCAACTTAATCTTATCCAGTTGTATTCCATGGATTATTTATTCTGACCTCAGAAGGAACTTTAACAAAAGAGATATGGGAAAGAGCAATTAATGTCTTACCGAAAGAAAATTCAAATGAGTTTCTACTTCATTGCTAAGAGTCACTTTCTAGTTGCAAATAATTTTGTATAACAATTGTTATAAGAAAGGAATATGTTTTTTACATTTGAATTACATGCTGAATATATAAAGACTGAATTTTTATGCTGAGAGAAATAGGTGAAACAGGCGGTGAATGATGTAATGATTAAAAATGTTGGTAAGTAAGAGTATATTTTACTGTCTCATTTGAATAACTAAGCAATGTATTAAGAATTAATATTTTCTTTCATATCTATTAGTCGTCTGTAAAAGAAATGCAAAGAAAATATTAAATTTATAATATCTTATACATTTTTCTATTAGTCACCACTAAAATTTCCATTTATTATCGAATTAAAAATAGAGTTTAAAAAATATTTACAGTATTTATTATAGGTTATTCACCTACATATTTTAAAGAAAAATATAATTTTAATGTAAAAATTATCTTAAACTACGATCTAAATTACTCATAATTAAAATACTCCGTAAGTTTTACGTAACAGACATAAGTAGTTGATTAAACGTATTCTGGCTTCAGAGGCCAAAAAACCTTATGCATGGAAGAACAAGTAAAATCAAAAATCATAGTGTTTTTAAAGTACCCCATTTTATTATTTGTGTGTAACTTGTATGTAATGTTTGAAAAAATGCATTTATTAGAAATGTATGCAACATAAATGTATGAAAGACAAAGGCATATCAAATTTGGACTTTCTAGCGGCTACCCCGATTAGGTTCAAAATCCAAAGAATTAAAATATACCACAAAAGACAACAGCATACTAAATATACGCGTTTTAGCTGCTCCTAATCTCGAGTTATTCTCTAAAAACGAGTACATTCCTGTGGCGGGCTTAAGATGAGCTCGACTGAGAAATTTCAACATTCAAAGAATTAAAATATACTACAAAAACGACATACTAAATTTGGACTTTCTAGTTTCTCCTGTTCTCGAGTTATTCCCCAAAACAATTACATTACTCTGGCAGGCCCAAGATAGACAAGTCCCATATGGTTCAAATTACAAAGAATTAATATATATATATAAAGCAAAATACAATAACATACTAAATTTGGACTTTATATTTGTTCCAGTTTGTGAGTTATTCACCAAAAAAAATATATTCCTGGCCGGGTTAGTCCGTTAAGGCTTGAGAACGAAGGAATCAAAATGTACAACAAAAAACGAAGTATTAATTTTCATGTTACTGTAAACAATGAAACTTGATTAGTTAGGGTCTCAAAGATTTATATCCCACTGACAGCAGATCAAGTTAAATAAAATTTGCAAAATCAAAGTAAACCTGTTATTAAGTTACCTGTTATTAAGTATTTTATTTCACGCAATTTTAACAGTTGACACTTTGGAAGACAGATATCTGACACACTTTGGAGTGTTCAATATTAGACTGCTAACACCTGTTGCCAACTTTTAACCTGTTTATGGCAAAATTGTGAATATTTGCTGGTAAGGATTTTCAATGAGAATAATTGAGTTTAAGCCATTATTTAACACATATATTGAATTTGCAAATTTTTTTTGAAAGATTGCAAGATATAAGTTACATGGTTTAAGTATGTTAAATCCAGACATTAAGATTAAACTAAAAACCCCTCATTAGTTTGAAATAAAAATGCACATGTATAAGCTTCTCTTATTTTTCTAATCTGGGGTTTAACTATATTGATTCCAAATCATTGATTAGAGCACTAATGGGAAAAGTGAGAGTTTTCTGAACTCACAGTAACTTTAACTATATAAGGGTAATGATTAATTTATTTCTAATAACTTTAATTATTTGTTAATTTACGTTTCAAAATTCACAAAAAGTACAAATTGAAAAATTCAAAATTAAAAAGGTATAAATATATAAGAATATTTTAATGAGTTGTCTTTCTTTCAGAATTTATTTAGCGTACTATTATTTGTAACAAGCAACTACCGGTTTTCTTAAAATAAAAAATCTGATGTGTGCAGCACATGGCTTTCGTTATATAATGCAATGAATTTACTACTTTTACAGTAAAAGAAAATGGGCTATTCTTATATCGGATACTTATATTCCTTCCCTGATATTGACATTTCGTCAATTAGTCGTCATTTTCATTGATTTAGCGTCATTTTTATCCATTTGGCGAGATTTTCGTTAATTTGCTAACATTTAAAAAAGTCGCCAAGTTGGTGACATTCCGCCAAACTCGTTGCCAATATGTCGCCAAGTGTTTTGGGGGATAAATAAGCTATTCTTATATCAGCTTGCCGTTCAAATACAAAAGTATTACACAAAGTATTTTTTCTCCTGAATGGAACGAGCTGGATTCACGAGAATGTTGCCACCAAATTTATCGCATGGGATTACATATGAAAAGTGAACATGTTTCTCAACAATTAATATTTTTTTTAATTTATGGAATTTTTTTATAAATGTATTTTAAAAATGTGCAATATCTCGAGAAAGGTTCATGCTAGCGTTCTAAAGTTTATATCAATAGTTTTCTAAGGAAAAATTACATAAGAAGTATCTATTTGCGTAATTTTTTTAAAGGTTTCGATTTTTTGATGATTTTTTAAAAATTTCACTCGAAAATTTAGGGGGGTTCTGAACATTCGATTGTGTTTAAAAACAATAGGCTTCCAATATTCACGGATTGTAATTTTTGTACCAAATTTCATTGGAATCGCTCCATTTGTTCGTGAGATATCGTCTCCATAGACTCACTGACACACATACACACATACTTTCACCCACACACATACTTTCACACAGACACACGCAAACACATACTTTCACACAGGCTTCCAGTATTCACGGATTGTGATTTTTGTACCAAATTTCGTTCGAAGCGGTCCATTCATTCGTCAGTTATCTTCTCCACAGACTCACTGACACACTCACACACATACAGACATCATCTCAAAAATGTTCGATTCTTGATCAGAGATGCTTGAAACGTGCTCTCCCGTCGAAAACTCGAATTCGAATATTTGACCCCATCACAATACTTTCCTTATACATTATACTATGTATATAAGGAAAGTAAAAAACAGTGAATTTCTATATTTAACACTTTCCAACATAGTTGAAAAGTGTTTATAACTTTGGTCTATTTGTCTGTCTATTCGCTCAATAACTACCATAAAATGATTTTATGAAAGTAAAATTTTAGTATATTGTTGAGACTGTATGTGGAAAATATGTGAATGAAAATGAATAATACCTCCCAATTAGTTTTAGATTTAAGCCGGGTTGAATAAATGATATACATTGAACCCTATGAGATTTAATTTTTCAAACATTTTTTATGCAAAGTTAAAATTCACAAATTGTTTAAAAATTTTTAGGAAATAGTCAAATTTCCACGCAAAATATGTAAAAGAATTTTCAGTAAAATATGTTAGGTAGTTTTCTAAATAAAAATGGAAATAACAATTACACCCATGATATATGAAGAGATCACGTGACTCATTGCAAAATAACATATGACATCCATTTTTTATCTAGTGTTTAAAGATCGTTTAAATTTATAGTTAGTGTTGCATTCGTCATAAAACCGTTTTTTTTTTGCGTACTATCTGTGTATCTAAATTCTGTGCCAACGCAATTACAATATTTTTTATTTTAAATGATCAGTAAACTGTGATTATTCCTGCAACGAAGCCTAATTTTAATTATGCAGAATATAAACAAATCAAGCGATTGTAAGGTGAGTTGTATAAAAATTTCTGAATTCGTTTCACGCAAAATTATTTAGCTCTGGAGTCTGAAATATAAGTGATATGAATGAAATATTCAATGATTTTACATACAGAGACAGACGATTTATATTTCGATGAAGTTTTAAGTTTTCAAGAATTGCTGTGATTCTGTGATAATTAAAAAATATCAGTGATGAATGTATAATAATTTAGAGTGTTTAAATAAAATTGTATTTAAGTTGATAAATGTCTAATAATCAATGCTTTATGCATGATTAATTTTTCTTGTTAGTTTTTTAAATTGTCTAAATAAGTCTTTTTGTAAGATTATCGACAAAACATATAAAATATTTAACATTCGTAACACACACCGTAATATAGGTGTAAACGAGCAAAATGCGCATTAAATACATTTTTAAGTGTGGAGTTCTAACGCTAACTATTAGTCATCTATTACCTCTAATAGGTTTACTGATGAAAGTAATTATAAGATAAATACAATCTAGCTCATCATTATAGTTTGGTTGCATACGTGCTGCTATTACGTGCCTTTCACAAACTTTATTAAACCAAACATAACCAAATACATTTTAGAGGCATTAGTTGAAGCTGGGGAGAATATAAATGAACTTCAACCCCGAAGAAAAATAAATAATGAGTCTCAATGGATGTTCGAAGACGTTAATGTGATTAAGAGTAAATTTTAATGCTGAGATCTTAGTATGCGTTCGCTGTTGAATTTCCTTTACATACACATTTCTGAATCTTTTAAAATGCCTTAACGAATTTAGCATTCCGGCCTTACCTACAGACAGCGAAAATTTGCTGCGCAATAGGTGTACACATATGGAGTTCAATTTCTGTCTTTGTTATTTCCTTATAAAGAATTGTTAGAATAAACATGGTATAAGGCCAAACTCACTTTGAAATGCTTTTTTTTTTTTTGCGACCCAGGCCGTGCCCCTTACCAACAAAGGGTTTAAAGGGTGGAAAGCACGGCCGGGAAAAAAGAGCTACCCCAGCATTAAAACAAAAACACCGCGAATAAGTCCGTGAAAAATATCCTCAGTTTTCCCACATTAAACAGGAAAGAAGAGACCAGAAAGGCAGAAAAACCAAGAACCAAATAAACAATCCATTACTAAATAAGAAAGCAAATATATATGAAACAAATGTCAAAAATGTCTCTCCGGAAGAAGATACGAATCAACAAAACAACAGCCACGACCAAACTCGGGGAGCACAAAAACTTCAACCTAAATAAAAACAAAGCCAACAAATCTCCAAATACTCCGTAAAAACCTACGTAAACATAAAAATAAACCAATCCTTCCAAACACCTTAATAACACAAGAACAGAATTAACAACTACCAACCCAGAAACAAGCAGAAAGACCAAAGAAAACCAAGAGGACCAATACCACCTCAAAGCAACAAGAAAAGAAGCGGCACCAACAGAAGGCAAAAACAAACACAAACCCCAAATAAAAGTTTACAATCCAACAGTCAGAATTCACCGAAAATCAAGTAAATACCATAAGCAAACTAGCATGTCCTCCAACTACAATCCAAGTAAAATAACCAAAATACAAAGTACAATCCTCCCCCACAACAAACAAACGAGAAAAAGGGTGCATCGCCATCAACATCCAAGGACCACACCAAACCAAAACTTTTCCAACATACATAAAAACAACTATAATAAACAAAAAAAGAAGTGCTTGTTTGAACAATATAAATATATTTTACCAATTATTAATATCCTTTTTACTGTACTAAAAGTAACCTAACTGGAAATCAAAATTTAAAGTGGCCAATTGCTAATACGGGAAGACCCTTGGCGTTAAGCATTGGCGATAAATGGAACAAAATACTGCCGCATTTGCGAGTTTGGGAAAGTTTGAGAATCTAAGTTGTTTGTTAAGAATACAGCATTGCAAGATGTATACCTTCTCCATACTATGTCTGTTTGCACAGTTTACCATTTTCATTATGACTCTTTACATTACTGCTCATCTTTTTCATATTCAAACAAAATGCACACTTCCTTTGTAATAAATCCCGTATTCATTGGGAATTTTCAATTAATTTAGTCAATAGTTACTGGAATTCAGTTTAAAAATGGTCCATTTAGCCTTCCAACGAGCCGGCGATTTGCTTTCAAGTTTTTCACATTCTTAATTCTGCAGTATTTTATTTACAGATATTTTTATTCAAGAGTTTGTTCTTATAATGAAGTTTAACTCATCTAGCTTCTGAAACCGTTTGTTTTTCTTAATTTTCAGTATAATCTTTATAATTTCACAGTCATTTATTCAATGGCACTTTTAAAGAAGCTTGATCGAATTTTATTTGGATTTATCTGATAAATTTAGCTCATATAGTTTCTGAAACATGTAGTTTCATTTTTCATTATATTCTTAGTTCCAGCCTCATTTATTGGTATTTTGAGTTTCATCGAATGCCATTTAAATTTAGTTGATGAAATTATGGCTTCCGAAACCTGCTGTTTTCCTTTCATTTTCTTAATTTTTCAGTCATCTATTCTACTGCATAGTCTTATTATCATAATCTTATTCACAAGCATTTTTACAATAGGTTTTACTCATATTTTTGTTAAGTTTTTGATGATGACACACATGTATTTTCCGTAACCAGTTATTTCACTATTTATTTAACTAAGGGGTACTTGAGTTAGCACTTTTATTCACCGAGAAAATGCTTTGAATTTTTGCTCTGCATTTTTTCATTTTCTCGTGTTTTCATTTGGCATAGAATTATTTCCAGCGTCACGTAACGCAAATGCACAATATGATCAAAAATATCCGGACACTTTGGATGTTAGAATGTTTTTCGAATTTCTAAATAGATATTTGGCGAAGTGTTTGTTCTGTAACTTCAGCGATGTAAAGAACATTCTTGAAAGCACACTTTCCAGTAAAGTTTCGGTGACTTGTGCAGTTAGAGGACCACCAAGATATTGAAAAAGGGGGAAAACATATTTGATCACCCTGTATCATAAAAAGCTGGAAATGATTTTTCGTAAAACTAAAACGAATATTCATGAAAATATAAACATTTAAAAAAATTGGTACATGGTTTTTACTTACAATATCCATACGTTTCAATCAAATTTCACGAGACTTACAGAACATTTGTCAACGTCCAAGAAAAACATTATACTCCAATTGAAAATGAAAGCATTGGATATACGATGAAATATAAGCATTTAAAGAAACTAAGTTTTACTACGCAGACGCGAAACATAGCAATAGTTTTCTTTCATGATACTGTAGTGAATACTGCAGGGCAACTTGTATAAAAAATCTACTGGAATATCGTGAAAATTCACAAAGATATCGACGATATAGTGATAAGTTTATCTCTAACTCTCTGAAAGTACCTGGATGATAAGGGGGTTTCCACAAATTGACATAGTTAAACTGAAGTAAATACAATTATCTAATATACTAAATACATATACAAGATGTGATCAAAACTATCCGGATGCTTGTATGTTTTACTTCTCTTTCAGAAGAGTCACAAATTAGTATGAAGTGGGGCCACCTTTTGCTGCAATGACATCTGCCAATCTATCAGGGAGGCTATCCACAAGTTTCTGGAATGTTGTAGCAGGAATTTCATGTCATTCTTTTAAAAGAATACTAGTCAGCTCTGCCGCCGAATTGGGGTGTTTTGGCCTAGCTCGCAGTCGACGTTTCATTCATCCCACAGGTGTTCTTTGGGATTGAGGTCTGGGCTCTGAACAGGCCAGTCCAATTCCTCAACATCCATGTCAGCAAACCAGCTCTGCACAGTCCGTACCTTGTGGACAGGAGCACGATCTTGTTGAAACAAGAATATACCCACTCCAAACTGTTGACACAATGCAGGCAGCATGGAATTGTTCAAAATGTCGAGATATCTTTCCATCTTCAGAGTTCCCTTCACAGGAATAAGAGGGCCAAGCCCGAACCATGAGAAACAGCCCCAAAATATTATGCTTCCACCACCAAACTGAACTTGCGGCACAATACAGTCACGTAAAAGGCGTTCACCCGACATTCTCCACACCCAGACTCTACCATCGGATTGCCTGAGAGTGTACCGTGATCCGTCGCTCCATAACACTTGACGCCATTGCTGAAAGCTCCAATTTTTTGCGCGCTGTTCACCACTGTAAGCCAAGCTTGGCATTGGTTGCGGTGATGCTTGGTTTATATGCAGCTGCTCGCCCATTAAAACCAAGACTTCCCAGCTCCCGCCCAATTGTCGCTGTGCTGACGTTGCATCCAGAGGCTTCCTGAAATTCCGCACGAACTATTTCCGCCGAATTATTTCCGCCGATTGCATGCGGTTCGCTTTTACAACTCGCTTCAGTATTCTGCGGTTGCTTTTTACTAGACGGAACAGTCGAACAGGTCGGGTATGCACAGTTGTAGCACCTGTACTTTTTCACTTCATGATAACATCATTTACGGTGGAACGGGGCACTCGTAACATGACAAAAATCTCACGAACAGATTTTCCACAACGGTAACAAACAATCACTTCACCACGTTCAAACTCATTTAGCTCGCGTTTTCCTCCAATTTTACTTTTCGGACTTTGAAATTAAAATTGTTAACTCGTCTGACTTCTTTTACACTTGTCTGAGAGCTAGAAATTTGAGGTCACTGACAAAATTCACCACATACAGGGGTGTCCGGAGATTTTTCATCCTTATTTGCATAAAATTGGACAAGTTGAGTTTCAGAACAGGGGTGTCCGATGAATTCGTAAAATGTCAATTTGTGGAAACCCTCTTATCATTCAGGTACTTTCCGAGAGTCAGAGAAATACCGATCACTATATCGCCGATATCCTTGTGAATTTCCACGATGTTCTAGTGGATTTTTTTAATAGAAGTTGCCCTAGAGTATTCACTACAATATCATGAAAGAAAACTATTACTACGTTTCGCGCCTGCACAGTAAAAACTTACTTTCTTCAAATGCTTATATCTCATTGTATATTCAATGCTTTAATTTTCAATTGAAGTATAATGTTTTTCTTGGACGTTGACAAATGTTCTGTAAATTTCGTGAAATTTGATTGAAACCTATGGGATTGAGACCTTGTAAGCAAAAAAGATGTCATAAAATTTGTTTTTTTTTATAGAAACGTTTATATTTTCATGAATATACGTTTTTGTTTTACGAAAATGCTTATACACATTGAACAGAGCTAGTTAACTATTTTGTGAAAGTTACAAATCATTTCCAGCTTTTTATGATACAGGGTGATCAAATATATTTTCCCCTTTTTCAGTATCTTGGTGGTCCCTCAAATACACAAGTCACCGAAACTTTACTGGAAAGTGTGCATTCAAGCATGTTTTTAACATCACCAAAGTTACAGAACACATCGCCAAGTATTTGTTTAGAAATTCGAAAAATATTCTAACGTCCAAAGTGTCAGGATGCTTTTGATCACACAGTGTATTTAATGACAGACGTCTTCTTTCCTTCTGCTGGTTCTGTTGTTCCGTTGCTCCGTCTTGAAGAATACTTTTATCCTTCTTTTATTTTAATATGAAACATCTTATGGGATAAAATGAAACTTTGTAACAGCAAGTGTAACCATATTCACCAAGAATGAATTGGGTGCTGATTTGCACGCATTCCCCTTTTGGACTTCAGGTTTATTGGTTTTCTCACATTGGCGAAAGGGATCCACCCTATCTTCGAACAGCTGTATGCAGGCTATTGTGTTATTTGTGATTATTGGCGTTGCTGTAGTTGTTCTTCGACATCGTATTATTTATTGTTCACAACTATTGACTGTTATGTTTTAGTTGTTAGAAATTCATGATACTTATATCATTGTTTATTGGTGCAATTGAATTTTAGAGTTAAAAGTTATATGAATAAAATACTTTAACCTTTTGCTTACGGGTGAGAGAGCGTCCATCTCGTAAGGAAAAGGTTAATAAATAAATGCAGCATGTGACATTGCGCGGCAGCAATAAATAAAGGAAGCACAACGTGAAATACTGAGAAAATAAGTTGTATAAGTGGTTGATTTTACATATGCTGCATTATTACAAAATATTCATTAGTTTGGGTTCTATAATTCTTGTAAATTATTTTGTGAAAGTCATACGAGAGTAATTTTCTCGATCATACAATCACACACCGCTCTGCGTATTAAACCCATGTATGATTTTCTGGATATGTAGTTCATCTATTTTTTGCTGTTAATGAAAAGCTTAATTGGTTGACTTGAATTATTTATGTACTTGTTTTGAAATTTAACGATTTTTTGTTGGTATCGGATTATCCGAATATCCTTACGAAAATTTTGTATTTGCCATTTCAGGCTGTGTATAAAATCTTATGTTTGCCATTTGTCATTTATATTGCCACTGATGAAGGGAATTATGGCGTCTCAAAGAGTTCTGGCATTCCTGTAACTTCGTGTATGTCATTAATGGTGTTTTAAAATAAATAAATTTTACAACCAAACATGATTTACAAATATTATAAAAAGCTTAAATAAAACGAATTTTAATTTTTTTTAATATTTCTTTTGTTCGTTATAGTATACTGAACCATAAAAGTACTTCAAGGTAATTTGAAAAGTAGATTTTACTAGCTGCCTCTTCCAAATAAATGTATGTTATATAACTCATGTACTTTACTTACAAACGCAACTAAAAAAATTATACCAAACCATTGAAATATAATCAATATAAATTTATCTTTATGAAACTAACTTCTGAAAATGAGTTTTCAACTCGTAGAATAATATCATTCCATTAATAGTAATCTGATCCGATATTTTAATTAAGATCTCCGCTCTTTTATAAAAGTGTGTCAGTTTATTGAAAGCCATTAGATTCATTCTTAAAAATTCATTATGACTCCATTATTCTGATTTAGGAACTCGGTGCGAAATTAAATAAGTATTTATATTTCATTCTTCGTGGTTACAGAAGTAAGCGTTTAAACTAATGCATGAATACAATTATAAACGGGGTATTATGTTAAATATAATAGAAATGAATATGCAAAAAAAAAAAATTGAGGATTATACTCAGTGGTTAAAAGTTTGCATATGAGTAATGTAATTTCTAGAATATGATATGCGGACTATCGCCTATCTAAAAGCACAGTATCAGTATGTCAGACCAAATGCAACCCCGTAGGTTAAAAAAAACTGACTATACTATTGTATGCCTTTTTACTACTAATTACTAATACCTTTTTTGCTAACATACTAATGCAGTTTTTGCTATTTTTAACACTTTACAACATAGTTGAAAATTGTTTATAACTTTGTTCATTCTGTCTGTCTGTCCGTTAGCACGATAACTGCCGTAAAAATTACTTTCTCAAAATGAAATTTTAGTACGTTGTTCAGAGGGTCTGTGGGACCCATGGGAATATAAATGAATAATATCACCCAATTAGTTTTGGATTGAACCCGGGTTGAAAAAATGAAATACATTGAATAAATGAAATACCCTATGGGACCTAATTTTTTAAACATTTTTTAAGCGAATTTAAAATTCAAAAATTGCTTCGAAAGTTTTAGGAAATATCCAAATTATCCCATAAAATATATAAATAAAAATTTCAGCAAAATATATTCAGTAGTTGTTTAAATAAAAATTAAAATAATAATTACAATCCTTATATGTAGAGATTACGTGACCATTATATGAATAGATCACGTGATCCACTTCAAAATAAAATATGTCATCCATCTTGTATCAAAATCGTGATTTTTAAAGGTCTTTTTAATTAATATTTAGTGTTGTATCCGTTAAACACATCAAGCTGTAAGATGATTTGTATAAGAATTGCTGCATTTCTTTAACGCAAAATTATTTAGCTCCTGGAGTCTGCAATATAGCTGATATGAATGAAATATTCATTGATTTTAGGGGATTTTTTCGATGAAGTTTTAAGCATAGAGTTTAATTACTTGTACCTCCATGGTCTTAAGTTTTTAAATAAAATAAATTATTATAATATTGTGATGAATGAAATGCTGCTTTTATAGAGAAAGCCAGGCGTGTTCTATTTCGATGACGCCATTTATTCAAAAATTTCAAAAATTCAAATTTATTCAAAATAAATTTCATTTGTTTTCGATGATGTTTTCAAATATAATAAATTATTGTAGTATTATGATAATTTTAAAAATATAACCTTGGCATGTATCGCATTTTAGAGTTGTTTAACCCAGGCAATTTATATTTCAATGCCCTCATTTGAATGAAGTTCATTTTTTTCGATGAAGTTTTAAGTTTTCAAATATAAGAAAATAATGCAGTATTGTGATAATTTTAAAAATATTACCGACGATTATATCGCTATTTAGAGATGTGCAAATAAAATTGCATTGAAGTTGGAAAGTGTTTCATATTCAATGCTTTATGCATGATTGATCTTTCTTGTATTTATAATCTTAGGTCGATGGTGTTACCACAACATAATGCAATTGCATAGTCATGAGACTTTAATGTTCCAAGGAATAATAAGGACACTGTATTCAGCTCATGGAGTTAGAAATGGGACCAACTTTATGATTCATCTGAATAAGAAAGTCAATATTGAGAGGTCATCCCAATTAAAAATTTAGAATATGAATGTTTAAACCAGGGAGTTAGGGAGACTTGCTTCCTGCTTTATTTTCAAATTCGAGCTTTAAACAGTGGGATTAATGCAAATTGTGTTTATAAATAGATTGGTTGGAGCTGAATTGTATAAGACATAAAGTTAGAGAGTTAGTCCCTTTATTCCGATGGTATGACCAGAAAAAGAGAACTTGAAGTAAAAAGTTTGAGGTATTAAACATGATAAATTGGTTTGTTAGAGAGCGTAAATTAATTGTGTTATGTTAGGGGTTTGTATAGTATATATGTTTAGATAGGGAGTCGTATAAAAAAAAGTAAAAGTGAATGGGAGGGGGTGTATGGCTCGCATGTGTCTGTGGATATTAGGGGCGGATGGGAGGGTTGACGGAGATTGATGTCCGCCTGGTTCTGTTTGTCATGCCTGGCCGTGCTGTATTTGGACTGGAGTAGAGCATGAAGCGTAACATTGCGTTACAACAAAAACATAACACTACTCGTGTTATGTTTTTGTTGTAACGCAAAACCGACATTTTTATAATGTTCGAAATATTCCTAAGAACAACTAATGTTGTGGAAATTAAGCCAGAAAAAAATGATGGGTGAAAGGAATTTTAAGTGCGTAGAAAAATAAATGATAAAAATACGAAAAGATGGCAAAAAAAACCAGATATTTAGAAGTTGAGACAGACATTAGATAAGGATATTAATTCAAGATACTAGCTGATACTGATCAATAAGTGTTGACCACAAAATTATGTACTACAAAAGATGTCACATGAAGGAAGGAAGGGTATCTAGGGTTCTAGAGGTGGCCCGTCCTGTGCACTTGAGCTAATCAAATTGTGCTAGAAAGTGTAAAAAATATGTTTGGGTTAGAAGAAGGCAAAGTTTATTAGTGATTACCCTGTGATAATAAAGAGAAGATGAAAATGCCTTAAGAAGAGAGATGGTTTGAACAGCTGACGAAGATTATTATGAGTGGCCATATATGAAATAGACCATGCCAACATGCTCCTGATAAAGGCACTAAAAAAACGAACAAACAGTTCAAGTTTCGAATCTATAACAACTAAAAGACACTGTACTATATTTTATTGATTACAATGAAGGAACTTTGTTCTAATCTTATGAGGCTTCTATTATTCATAATCAAAATCCATGGTGATAAGAGGATAATGGAGAGTGTATCAGATTGTCTGCTACCAAATATGAAACAAATAAATGCTTTAAATTGATATTGCTTAGAAATTTATAGTTTTAAATAATGAATAAAAATGTTGAAGATTTTTTTAAAATAAATATTATTTTATAAATAATAATTATCTTTATTAAAGTCTACAAATAGCGCTTTGCCTTCCAGTAATATTTAGAAAGCAGCTGAAAACATTCAAAAGGTGGGTTATTGTGTCTACATTTTCCTTAATCACAACGCATCTAAATCTTTTGATGAAAATATAGTAAATTTAATTTATTTAAATATAATTTTTATTACCATAGTTTCCACAGCTTTTCTTGCAAATGAAGTAAATTTTATTTAACCCTAAAAGTTCTGCAACAAAGGCAATTCTTTGGCATTACTGTAACACATTGTTGTTGCTTTATTCGTCATTTTTTCGTGGACAGTTAAGTGCTAATTCTAATTTTTTAGATGATAGATATATCTAATATCATATGTTGCTTTAGTTCTTCAAATAAGCCAGTAAACTTGTACCAAGTGGGTGTCAAACTTCTTAGAAAATAAAAACATCTCTATTAACAAAAAGTAGCTGACGTCACCGTCGACGCCGCTGCCGCTGTTTGATAAATTTCGCGTCCCCCGAGTTTCTCTGTCAAGCACCGCAAAAGTGATAGCATACACAAATATAAAAATTAGTACATTTGTAGAGAAATATTGGGGAATACACTGATATAAACCGTTTTTTGATTTAAAATTTAGTTTAAGAAACATTTAATATTATAAGAAGAGTATTTGAGCTGCAAGTTCGCGTCCTGGACAGACTATTGATAGCAAGACCTCGAATTTTAGATGGCATGTACTTATACGTAATTGAATTGTTGCTGGACGGTGAGAAATTTAAATTTTGTTTTATTTAATGAGTTATTCAATGTTTTATGCACTTCTGAAGTGAAATTTTTTCTTCTCCATGTGAAAATGTTTGATTGGTCGAGCAGATTGTCAGCTTCTCTCTGATTTGTTGCTGGCAGAAACGTTTCAAAATGGCCAATGACTAAGTTATTGAAGCATTAAAAACATTAAAAGTATAGATATTTAATTCTAAACATTATTACAACGTTAGTTAATACACTTAGAATAATGTGAAATATTGACATTAATGTTCTTTATCGTTTATTTTTACAAACAGAGTGTTTTGCAATTATTATTGTCATGAACATTACGATGTAATTGATATACTGTACAGATATTAGATATGTTTTAGTGCTGTAAATCTCTCTATACTGAAAACGAAAGACGATATTTTGCTATTGTATTTGCCAAAAAAAGCAAATTGTATGACACGAAATCACATCTAAATATACGCTTAGTCTAAACCTTAGTAAGGATTGCCCAATAATGAAGAAAGACAAGCTGCTATGATTAGCATCCAGTACGTTTGCCTTCCATAAATACAATAGCTCCAACAGATCTGACGCTGCCCTCCACACCCCGCGTAGGCACAGCAGTGTCGGCTTGCCTACTAGCGGCCTGATAAAATCAAAGACATGCCTCGGATCAATTTATTTCATTATATAATTAATTTTAATTTATAATTAATTATCGGACGACTTAATGAAATTATTTTTCTGGAGTAATCTGTGGTATTATACGCCAGTGCTGAAAACAAAAATGAGCGATGGGTGGCAAGTCAATTTATGTATACCGCAATACAAAAATCGGAGAAGTTTGAAATGCACGAAAAGTATATATATTTTTAAAAATTTACTAAAAACCGTCTCAGAACTGTATGGATTCCATTTACAGTTTGTTTTAAAGATAATGTTTCGAACTTCCCAATGGTGTTGAAATGGAAACTCTGTAATAATATTGTAGGTCGGTAAGAAATCTATTTGTGTTAATATCGGCATAAATCGGGGTGAAACATAAGATATCTAAAAACGAATTCGAAATTTTAAAAAATAACACCAAGGTGCACCTATTCGAGCCTTGAAGAATCAACGTACCAAATTTCATAGTCGTGCGAGGCTTAGCATCCCCGCTATATTCCCGCTACTTGACTGAATTTTTACCCCCCATTATTTGTAATTTACTCCGCTATAATGAGCATTGATAGTATGGCCTAAAAAGGATGTAAGGAAAAGGCCTAAAAAGGATGTAAAAGCCTAAAGGAGAAATACCCTGAAACTAATACCAGTCGATACAAAAATTAACGTAAACTTTTATTAACAATTTAATAGCATTGTAAAGTTTCTAAACTTAGGATGGGGCTTATAAACATATCAAGTCCTTTCATTTTCATATTTGAAAAATCTATTCTCCGTACTTCATTGCCTAAAATAAAATAAATGTAGCGTAAAAGTTTTTGGATTATATTGAACCATAACTGGTGATTTATGTTTATTATTAGACATTTTATTTTAGCTATAAGCGGGAGTTTTTCTCGCTCTAAGAAATATTGACAAAAGAAATAGCAGTAATAGTGCCAGGAATGTGTGAATCATGGGATAAATTGTTTGAACAAAGGTAGGTTATGTCCGGTGAGAATGGACGCCAGATAGGACATTAAGACTTGTGACGTCGGACAGAAAAAATTTCCATAAAAGTATTGTATAAATCTATTTTAGACATTTATTATTACCAAAAAAATAAAAAAGTGACCGATCACCATACAGGAGATAAAATGTATAATATATAAGGTGATCCATGATTAACTTATCCTTGAAATTAGTGAAAATAAAGTAATTGGTGCAAATAAAGTAATTGGTGGAAATAAAGTAATCAGAATTGCTGAACAGATTCCTTTACTGTTTGGGATGTTGTTTTGCCTTTACTTCTCTGTAATAAAAATACTCCATCAGTAATGTTACGAAAGTAAAATGCTTTTACTGAAGTCACTTTTGAAAGCCATACGGAGAAAGCATCTTTACAAGTGGCAACCATTTCCATGACGTGAATTTAGGGTTACTATATGCTGAGGATTGAAGAGAGGTTGCCAGATTCAGGGATTTATCGTCAATATGGCGACTTTTCGAATGTTCGATAACCTTCTTGATATAACGAATATTCTACGAGATGCGAGAGACTTCTGGAAGTTTCTATAGAGCGTCTATAAAAGGAGTCATCACTTAGTTGGAGAGCAGTTAACGTGATACGAGGTATATTCAGTTGTGAGAAATGTTAATGTTTTGAGAACAGTAGTCGCTGTTTGGTAAAATGAGTGGAGTCTGTAATTGTTGTTTTACTGTACGTGGAAGTTGTTTGGTGAAATTGTAAGATAGTTATCGAGCTATTTTTTGCATATGATTCCTGTTTACACTGTGCTTGTAAATAGACATGTTAGTTATCCAGAAATCTATATGCATTATTGTATCTTGAGAGTACACCCACGGTTCTCGAGGTTACGTCGTAACAGTAACTGTATAATCAGTTGATTAAACTTAACAACCGTTTCCGGAAGCATAAAGCAACTCCCTTCTTCAAGATAAAATATTATAGCAACTACACTACTATGAAGCAAAATATCATCTATGTAGAAATAAAAAAATAAAAGCAAAATTAATAATTTGAATTTAAGAAAGCTTGAAAGCAGAACGAAAGTACCACTGCTTTTAATGGAAGTGACGAGATTTTATAGGACCATAGTTGAAAAATCCCGAATAAACTTACTGCCGTAGCAGTTTATTGGGGATGTGATAGTTCTGGTCCTTGGTTGATATGGACTAGTGATACTCTTGATCCATTTCAGAACATTAAAATGGATCCATTTAAAGAAGTACACAACGATTTAATTTTGAGTTGTCCCATAACTACCAATTTCTTTTCGAATTAGTAAGGAATAATCTAATACAAAGGCACCGTAGACCGCTAAACAACCTTATGAAAGTTTTTTTTCTATCGGCAATATGACTATATTTAATTTATGCTAGATCAGCGATTTTCAAAGTGTGTTCAGCGGAACCTCGCAGTATTGTAGGGGTTCCTCAACGTAATAGTTTCATGTAAATTTTATTAAAAATAAAGAGAAAAACGCAAAAAAAAATTGAATGCATAATTCGGGCCACATTGGATATTTTCTCATATTGGGGTTTTGCGCTCTAATTATATTTCTAAAGTGTTCCGTGACCTAAAGTGACCTAAAGTGATCTGAAGTGCTGCTTACTTTTGTTTATTAAGGACATGTGAGTTTGTTTAAGCGAAATATATTCATATGTAATAATCGTGCTTATATCATTAATTAACAAGAACACACTGAATATTCCACATAATACGTCGCAACAATATACAGGTTGGTTTCATTTACAGATTTTTAAGAATGTAATTAATTTGGTAGTCTGAAATGGCCATGTAAGTGTTTGTTTAAATTCGTTCAATTTGATTTCTAAGGCATATTGGAATTATGTTCATGATTAACGATATTATATACTTTAAGCCATCATTTTCTGATAATTGAAAAGAAACAACATTTCCACGTTACTCTGTTTCAAGCATTTATATTCTGACATTCTTTTGCGATATTCTTCAATTACTTCTTCTGTTCAATATATTTTGTTCGGTTTTAAAAAAAGACGAAAATATAATATTCGCATCCGTATTCTAAATCAAAAGACTAATACAATCACTTTAAAAATGTATCGGATAAATATTTTTAAAGCAGTTCCGATGTATGTGTATTTACATTTCGAATTGTATTTCTCTTTCAACATTTTTCTTCGCCGTCTGAGTCTTGTGATTATATTAAATTCAATTATTTCAGAATTAAATATTTGTTTACATCCGTAGGTTATGATCCTATAGATTTTTATTTTATAGATCCTTACCCAGTCTTTCGTCGCTTGATATTTTATTTATAAGTGAGCGGAGTAAATAGCAGAATACATTTTTGCAGTTTTATTTTTAAATAATATAAAAATTTCAATATTTACGTTTAATCGAATTGTGTGTCTGGATATGTCAAGATTTTGAAAACTTAGGTATCTCACAAACGTTCCGACCTAGAGTAATGGAATTGGTCATCTTCGTTTAGTCCTTAAATATTACGTATAAAACATTTAGTTAACACATTTAGGCATATTTAATTTATCATTTCAGATTTTATCAATTTTTGAGCGCCATATCGCGAGACCCTAACTGAAATAACAAGTTTTAAGTTACTCTAATTGACTGAACTAACAAGTTTTACGAATATCTGTTAACTACGTAAAAATATCGTCAGCTTTTCAAATATAATGAGAAAGGTTCTGTTTAGAGTAATAGGGTTGGACTTATTCGATTCGTGGTGAAAAATTACTAATTAAACAAACATTCACGTGACATTTTTCATCATAATTAGTGTTCATTTCAGATTTTATGAGTTTTGAATGACAAGTTTTGCCGTGAAATGTCGTCGAATTTGTGAGCCAGAGTGGACTCACACACACATGCATACGCAGACACACACACACACACAGCAGCAGTGCTAAAAATGGTGAATTCGTGTTCTAGAACCCCAAAAACTGCAGATCCGACTCAATAAACTCGACTTCCGATTTTTGACTCGATTTCAGTACTTTTTCTATGCATCACCTTGCATTGTAGGGAGAGTAATAATATATTTTAAATCCCGAAAAGTTTATTTTTAAAATCCATTATAATGCTGCTGAAAATGTGTTAATTAAAGAAATCCGTAGGGAGATTTTATTAAGACTGACAACGGAAACAAATGTGATATAAGTGTGCGTGATATATACATGTATGAATGCATAAATGCATGATATACAGGGTGTCCCAAACAGATTGAACCGAGCTTTAATTCTTTACCTGTTGGTGATAAGTGGGCACTGTAAATTGGAAAAATGTTGAAAGTAATGTAGGAAATAAGACTACGTTAATGAAATAGTCCTCTCCTTCATGCTCAAAAAGTTACAAATTTTTTAATTTTTATACAACCCCCTTGAACAAATTTGGTCAATCAATTTTTTTAATTTTCAATGCAACAATATCATTAAAAAAACCGCATACCTGCAGCTTTAAAATCAGCTGAATTATGGTAAAGGAAAAAATTCTGGCATATGCCACTTTTCCGTACTATGTGAACGGCTGTTTCATCAGTGAAAATAGGGATCATAAACAAATTGACGATGGAAATTGTTTAGATCAAAAATACATTAATATGCGTCAAATTTTTTTGTTACAAATATATCTAACTAAACCATTACACAGACAGAGATCATATGAAGCAGTGGTACTCATTACGCGGTTGGGTATTCTATGTATTATCATCCAGTTTATCTTTTTTGTGATACAGCAAACATTTGCATTTCTAATCTGATATAGGGACCCCATTCACAATGTTCAGTTTTCCATTAAATATAACTCGCTCAATTCTAAGGAAACAGATATGAGGTTCTTTTAATGATTTTGTTGCATTAAAAATGAAAAAATTCTGAT
This sequence comes from Amaurobius ferox, assembly GCA_951213105.1. Classification (NCBI taxonomy): domain Eukaryota; kingdom Metazoa; phylum Arthropoda; class Arachnida; order Araneae; family Amaurobiidae; genus Amaurobius; species Amaurobius ferox. The sequence goes on from OX578144.1 coordinate 15,283,690, forward strand.
TGGCCTAAATTTGTCTAAGAGGGTCTTATAAAAATTTAAAAAGTGTAACTTAATATATGATCGCTTTGTACGTTACGCCCGCACAAGTATACCACGGGCATGCATGATAAACAGGGGTCAAGCAATTCAGCTTCAACCAATCTATCTCGAAACAAAGTTTGCATCAATCGCATCGTTTAAAACATACGTTTGAAGAAAAAACAGGAAACAAGTCTCTCTAACTCCATAGCTAAAATATTCATAGTGTGAATTTTTAAATTGGGATCATCTATCTCTCCATATTAACTTTCTTATTCGGCTGCATCATAGAGGTCTCCACTAATCCTATGAGCTGAAGATAGTTTCTTCAGACATTAAAGTCATGACTATGAAATAGCATTATGTTGTGGCAACGTATTCTGTTTGAGATTATAATCACAAAAATAGAAAACAAAGGCCAGATTTTGAGAGGCTCTTTCTCCAGATTAAAAGGTTTAATTTGAAAAAAAGATTTCAGATTTGAATTCAGCATGATCAAATTAGTATACATGATTTTTTTTTTCAGTTCTCGGGGTTGTATTTGGTGATCAGAATTCGAATCAAATTTTCGACGGAATATCACGTTTTAAGCATCCCTGAATTCGAATTGAACACTTTCGAGGTTATGTCCGCTAGCCTATGGCGACGATATTTCAAGCACCAACGGGGCGCTTTGTATGAAATTTGGTACAATAATTACAATTAGTGAATACTGGAAGTCTTTTGATTATAAACGTAATTAAATGTTCGGATGATCCCAAATTTTCGAATGCCATTTAGAAGATATCATAAAAAATCAGACCCTTTCGTAATGTTATGTAAAAAATCATTTTGTATATAATTTTTCTCTAGAAAATATTGACATAAACTTTAGAACGCTAGCACGAACCGTTCTTGGGATATTGCACTTTTTTAAAATAAATTTATAAACAAATCACATAAAATAAAAAATAGTATTAATTATTGTGAAATATGTTCACTTTTCATATGTAATATTATTAGTATATGTGATAAATTTCTTAATATCATTCTCGTGCTTCTAATTCGTTCTATTCACGACAGACGATACTTTGTGCAATAGTTTTTGTATTTTGACGTATATATAAGAAAGGTTCTTCTTTTCGTTTGCCTGTAATGCTTGGTGATCAATTTGGCGAGAAATTTAGAGAAATATCGCCAACTCAGTGATATATCGCACCAGATTGCTGAAAATTTTCTTTAAAATTGCAGAAACGGCACTAAGTTAACGAAAATAACGCCAAATGGATTCATTAATTATTAAAATATTTTATTGATTAAATATTTTTAATTATTAAGATATTATGATGCGACTTAAGGTCTTAGATTCGGCTGCAGTAAGTAAGTCTACATATACTCAGACATTTCTTAAATCCCTGGATTCCAATCAAGAACCTACATATAAGATTATATTTTAAGATCTTTGATTCAACTACAGTTGGTAAGTCTGCATATACTCAGGTCTTCTTTTCATCCCTGAATTCCAATCAAGAACTTACATCATGGAGGTAAAAGTAAGAAGTCAAAACTTTATATTAACAAAACACTTTTATCGTCTGAGGCAATAATTTAGGTGGCGCTGGGATAAGATAAGTAGACCTGCATTGTATGCTTTTCTATGGGAAAAGCCTAAAATATTTATTTAAACTGCCAATTTTGTAAAAGTAAATTAGAAGCGCAATGTACAGTTGAACTGAAACAATAAAAAAATATTCCTACGTTTTCAAACTTATTTTATCTTTCTGTTTGTTATTATCTCCATATATTCTGTATTCTATCGTACAATTATGAAAAAATACTGGTTAATTATACTCATAATAAGGGAACCTTTAATTTAAAAATAATCAAAAATACATATATTAAATACTACCCCTTTATATTGTGTAAACTGACAATAACAGCTACTTTACTAACACTAGCGACAAATAGATATAATTCTCAAAGCATTTTGGCATTTTTAAACGTTTCATCCATAGGTGTTTTATTTCCTTTCTAACTCCATTACCTACATGTAAGATTACATTTTAAGTTTTTAAACTTGGTTACAGTTGGAAAGAACGAGGAATAACTAATAATTCAATTATGCGTTATAATACAAATAAAGGTACATTTTTGATGTACATAACAATAGTTTAAAGTAGGTTTCGAATCACAACAGACGTCTGCAAATATACAGATCTTTCTTCAATCCCTGCATGCCAATCAAGAACCTGCGTATAAGATTATATTTTAAGATCTTAGATTCGATTACAGTTGGTGAAATCGAAGAATAACTAATGATTCGATTCACGATCATGATATCGATTACACGTTATAATACAAATAAAGGTACATTTTAGATGTACATAACAACAGTTTAAAGTAGGTTTCGAATCACAACAGACGTCTGCAAATACTCAGATCTTCTTTTAATCCCTGGATGCCAATCAAGAACCTGCATATAAGATTATATCTTAAGATCTTAGATTCGGTTACAGTAGGTGAGATCGAAGAATAACTAATGATTCGATTCACGATCATGATATCGATTACACGTTATAATACAAATAAAGGTACATTTTAGATGTACATAACAACAGTTTAAAGTAGGTTTCGAATCACAACAGACGTCTGCAAATACTCAGATCTTCTTTTAATCCCTGGATGCCAATCAAGAACCTGCATATAAGATTATATCTTAAGATCTTAGATTCGGTTACAGTAGGTGAGATCGAAGAATAACTAATGATTCGATTCACTATCATGATATCGATTACACGTTATAATACGAATAAAGTAATATTTAAAAAATAACTACTTGAAATATGAATCTTATTCCATTATTAACATACTGCACATTTTCTAAAAGTCTAAATGATTATTGTGAAATAAAGTCACTTATTATTGAAATTAATTATAATACAAAGCAATCTCCGAAGCTTACAAATGTTTAATCGCTGTTCATTTCTGTAAATATGCTTAGTTGAGCTGTCTACTACAAACACGTGTCCTTGCAAACAGAGCCTGTAGCATATAACAATGTTAACTTACGTTAGTCCGACGTATTCCCCCAGTTATCTGTGAAGTAATTGTGCTTAATATATGCAAATTCATGTGTATAGTGTTTTTTTTCTGGGGGGGGGGGGCAAAATCACTTGTTGTATGATCTAAAGCAGAGCTTTTCAAAATGCATTCTGCGGAACAATTGGGGTTCCGCGACAACATTCCAGGAGTTTCGCGACGTGATAGTTAGATCCCTTCAAAATAAAAATATCCTTCAATTTCCTTCAAAATAAATATATACGAATTAAATCTGAATGGATAATTTGGCCCACAAGGAACTTTTCCTTATTTTGGGGCTCTGCCAAAAATTAAATTTCAAAATTGTTCACTAAGAAAGTTTGAAAAACACTGATATAAGGTATAACGATCGTCATGTAAAGGAAGTCGACGAATAATAACGATAATAACGATCGTCATGTGATGGAAGAAATATATGTTATCGCTTTACAATTTTCGGAAAGAGGTAAGCCCATTTTCTGTAATACTGTGAGTTGGAAGTAGCCTCCAAGCATTGCTTTGTTGATTGACTTCACGGGAGAAGTACCAAAGATAAACTAGCGTATAAAACATACAAACATGTCTCATGTAAATACCCTGTTTAATAAACCATGAAAAGGGCAATTTACATGCTGGAATTATCTTACGAAAGATACAATAAAGCGTGGTTTTGTTATTTCAGAAACGTTAGACAGTGTCCTCTCACTTTCAAGTTTGAAGTCACTTCTAAGCACTAATTTGATGATTGAGATCATGGGAGAAGTATCCAAAGAAAAACTAGCATATCAAAGAAAAAAGAAAACTTGCGTCATATAGATACCTCATATAATAAATAATGAAAAATAATTTACATATTTGAATGATCTTATGAAAGATACAAGTTTTTTGCTATTTCCGAAACTTTAGACAGTGTGCTCTTTCTTTAATTTAGGAGGCGCTTCTAAGCATAGCTTTGGTAACTGATTTCACTGAAGAAGTATCAAAAGATAAACTAGGGTATAAAATATAGAAACATGTCTCATGTAGATACCCTATCTAATAAACCATGAAAAGGGCAATTTACATGTTGGAATGATCTTACGAAAGATACAAAAAAGCGTGTTTTTGTTATTTCAGAAACGTTAGACAGTGCCCTTTCTTTTCAAGTTTGAAGTCACTTCCAAGCACTGATTTGGTGACTGATATCATGGGAGAAGTATCCAAAGGAAAACTAGCATATATATATATATATAAAAGAAAACTTGCCTCATATAGATATCTCATATAATAAATCAGGAAAAATAATTTACATATTTGAATGATCTTACGAAAGATACAATTTTTTTGTTATTTCCGAAACTTTAGACAGTGTGCTCATTCTTTCATTTAGGAGTCGCTTCTAAGCATTGCTTTGGTAACTGGTTTCACTGAAGAAGTATCAAAAGATAAACTAGGGTATAAAATATAGAAACATGTCTCATGTAGATACCCTATTTAATAAACCATGGAAAGGGCAATTTACATGTTGGAATGATCTTACAAAAGATATAAAAAAGTGTACTTTTGTTATTTCAGAAACGTTAGACATTGTCCTTTCTTTTCAAGTTTGAAGTTACTTCCAAGCACTGATTTGGTGACTGATATCATGTTAGAAGTATCCAAAGGAAAACTAGCATATATATATATATATAAAAGAAAACTTCCCTCATATAGATATCTCATATAATAAATCAGGAAAAATAATTTACATATTTGAATGATCTTACGAAAGATACAAGTTTTTTGTTATTTCCGAAACTTTAGACAGTGTGCTCTTTCTTTAATTTAGGCGGCGCTTCTAAGCATTGCTTTGGTAACTGATTTCACTGAAGAAGTATCAAAAGATAAACTAGGGTATAAAATATAGAAACATGTCTCATGTAGATACCCTATTTAATAAACCATGAAAAGGGCAATTTACATGTTGGAATGATCTTACGAAAGATACAAAAAAGCGTGTTTTTGTTATTTCAGAAACGTTCGACAGTGTCCTTTCTTTTCAAGTTTGAAGCCACTTCCAAGCACTGATTTGGTGACTGATATTATGGGAGAAGTATCCAAAGGAAAACTAGCATATATATATATAAAAGAAAACTTGCCTCATATAGATATCTCATATAATAAATCAGGAAAAATAATTTACATATTTGAATGATCTTACGAAAGATACAATTTTTTTGTTATTTCCGAAACTTTAGACAGTGTGCTCATTCTTTCATTTAGGAGTCGCTTCTAAGCATTGCTTTGGTAACTGGTTTCACTGAAGAAGTATCAAAAGATAAACTAGGGTATAAAATATAGAAACATGTCTCATGTAGATACCCTATTTAATAAACCATGGAAAGGGCAATTTACATGTTGGAATGATCTTACAAAAGATATAAAAAAGTGTACTTTTGTTATTTCAGAAACGTTAGACATTGTCCTTTCTTTTCAAGTTTGAAGTTACTTCCAAGCACTGATTTGGTGACTGATATCATGTTAGAAGTATCCAAAGGAAAACTAGCATATATATATATATAAAAGAAAACTTCCCTCATATAGATATCTCATATAATAAATCAGGAAAAATAATTTACATATTTGAATGATCTTACGAAAGATACAAGTTTTTTGTTATTTCCGAAACTTTAGACAGTGTGCTCTTTCTTTAATTTAGGCGGCGCTTCTAAGCATTGCTTTGGTAACTGATTTCACTGAAGAAGTATCAAAAGATAAACTAGGGTATAAAATATAGAAACATGTCTCATGTAGATACCTTATTTAATAAACCATGAAAAGGGCAATTTACATGTTGGAATGATCTTACGAAAGATACAAAAAAGCGTGTTTTTGTTATTTCAGAAACGTTCGACAGTGTCCTTTCTTTTCAAGTTTGAAGCCACTTCCAAGCACTGATTTGGTGACTGATATTATGGGAGAAGTATCCAAAGGAAAACTAGCATATATATATATAAAAGAAAACTTGCCTCATATAGATATCTCATATAATAAATCAGGAAAAATAATTTACATATTTGAATGATCTTACGAAAGATACAATTTTTTTGTTATTTCCGAAACTTTAGACAGTGTGCTCATTCTTTCATTTAGGAGTCGCTTCTAAGCATTGCTTTGGTAACTGGTTTCACTGAAGAAGTATCAAAAGATAAACTAGGGTATAAAATATAGAAACATGTCTCATGTAGATACCCTATTTAATAAACCATGGAAAGGGCAATTTACATGTTGGAATGATCTTACAAAAGATATAAAAAAGTGTACTTTTGTTATTTCAGAAACGTTAGACATTGTCCTTTCTTTTCAAGTTTGAAGTTACTTCCAAGCACTGATTTGGTGACTGATATCATGTTAGAAGTATCCAAAGGAAAACTAGCATATATATATATATAAAAGAAAACTTCCCTCATATAGATATCTCATATAATAAATCAGGAAAAATAATTTACATATTTGAATGATCTTACGAAAGATACAAGTTTTTTGTTATTTCCGAAACTTTAGACAGTGTGCTCTTTCTTTAATTTAGGCGGCGCTTCTAAGCATTGCTTTGGTAACTGATTTCACTGAAGAAGTATCAAAAGATAAACTAGGGTATAAAATATAGAAACATGTCTCATGTAGATACCCTATTTAATAAACCATGAAAAGGGCAATTTACATGTTGGAATGATCTTACGAAAGATACAAAAAAGCGTGTTTTTGTTATTTCAGAAACGTTCGACAGTGTCCTTTCTTTTCAAGTTTGAAGCCACTTCCAAGCACTGATTTGGTGACTGATATTATGGGAGAAGTATCCAAAGGAAAACTAGCATATATATATATAAAAGAAAACTTGCCTAATATAGATATCTCATATAATAAATCAGGAAAAATAATTTACATATTTGAATGATCTTACGAAGGATACAATTATTTTGTTATTCCGAAACGTTCCACAGTATCCTCTCTCTTTAAGTTAGGAGACGCTTCTAAGCATTGCTTTCGTAACTGATTTCACGGGAGGAGTATCAAAAGAAAAGCTAGCATACAATAAACTTGCCTCATATAGATACCCCATATCATAAACCATAAAAAAACAGAATCAATTTAGATATTGGAATGATCTTACGAAATATACAATTAATTGTACTTTTGTTATTTCGGACACTTTAGAAAGCGTCCTCTCTTTTCAAGTTGGAAAGAGCTTCTAAGCATTGCTTTGCTGACTGATTTCTTGGGAGAAATATCAAAAAATATAAACTAGCATACAAAATAAAAACAGAAAAATTGCCTCATATAGATACCCCACATAATATGTCATGAAAAAGGCAATTTGCATATTGGAATGATCTTACGATGACACAATAAATTGTACTTTTTGTTATTTCGGAAACGTTAGACAGCGTCCATGAAAAATGAAATTGAAAGTCGTTATGTAGATGCAGTTCATTTCTGTTTCTCATTATTCATTCATGTTTTAGAATGTAAATTATATTTATATCGTGCGCAATTTTGAATTTTTTATATCTTTTGAACTAAAGAATAGATATTATGACTTTGTGACAACGACATTTTTTATGAAAATACTGAATATAATAAATATATAACTTTTTATGTGAAAGTGGAGTATTATCATGATTTGTGTATTAAAGGTGCGTGTCATAAAAATACGAAAGCGTCGTTTTGTTATTTTATGACACATTTGTATATAGCAGCATTTTTTGCCATAAAATTATTTTAATATATTGGTGTTTTGTTTTGAAATGATTTTAATTTTGAGCCCACCAGAATAAACAAGACACTTATAAAGAATCCTTCATATGGTGTCAAATGGTGCGGGTGGAATAATTAAGGATGTTAATTTTCTTTTGCACACACATTTTGTATAGTCTTTCCAATTTTCCGAAGAACCGGAAGTGACATCTCGAAAACGGAAATGGAAATCTTTAGTGAACGACCCCTAAAAAAATTTTATACTGAATCCATATCAGTCAGCAACTTAGTTAACTACTCTATCTTCAGCCAATCCTGAGAAATAGATGTTTCACGAAATTGTTTAACCGGAACTGGAAAAGTTGAAAAGCAGAAGTGGAAATCTTTAGTGAACCGCCTAATTTAATGGGCTAAGCTTAATCTATAGCTAATCTTGAGAAATAAATGCTTCAAGACATGTTTTGAACCATAATTTAGTAAATCCTTATCCCTTCCGAAAATATGATGCTGCACCTATATAAGTTATCATCTAAGTTATATTTATAGCAAATTCTGAGAAATAGATGTTTCAAAGAAAATGTACATTTTTGAATGGGAAGTTACATTTCCAGAACCAGATGTGTAAATCCTCCTAACTAACTATGTTAAACTTTTTATTCCCTTCTGAATTCGATGGTGAATCCAAAGTTATTTTGTAAGCTATATCTGTAGCCGATCCTGAGGAATGGATGTTTTAAGTAAAATTTTTGAACCGGAAGTGAACATTCTTAGTGAACCACCCAACCTCCTGAGTTCCTCTAGAGTTTGTTGCTGAATCCATCTTAAAGTTCTAAATAAATTGCATTTTATATAACAATTATTTAGAATTGCATTTTATTTAGCAATTACTTCGGATTGCATTTTATATGGTAATTACTTAGAATTGCATTCTATATAGTAATTTCTTACAATTGCATTTTATATAGCAATTACTTAGAATGTCTGTACGTGTATAATGGCTTATTGCATAAGTTCAAATTTATGATAAGGGCATAAATCAGGCTAAATTATTTATCCTTAAAAATCGTTATAAAAATATTCTTCTCTTGACAAGTTCGAGCTCAGACAAGCGAAAATTCATGCACTTCCCCGATACTCTGTCCGAAAAACTGACGAAAGGAAACAAGATTAACTGCTAAATGATGTGTGAAAGAAAGAAACTGAGAAAAAAAGAATCTGTCGAAGTTCAACTCCAAGCATAAAAACGAGTGTTTCTTTTTATCTCTTTGCAGACAGATGCATTTAATTTTTATTCAATTTCGTATTAATTTTTCTGCAAAAGTGATTTTTAATTTCTCAATTTTCATTTTAGCGAAGTAAAATATTAGTCTGACACATGACTTTCCCAACACTTATAAATTTTAGTTCGAGGAAAAACAAATATGAGAGTTTATAATTTATTCATATAACAGCTACATTGTGTAAAAATATATTTATTTGTCATATACAAATTTATTTCCGTGTTAAAACTGAAAGCTTTCTTAACAAGACCTCTTAATAACAAATATTCTAGAATCCCCAAAGACAATAGTTTCCATATAGAATTTCAGGGATATGCAAAGTACAGGCGTACCCGAATGGTTTGCAATCTGATCTTCAGATTCATAAGTGTCAGGATTGAAACTTGAGTGCAGGCGATGAGTCCTGAGTGTACAGTTGCGGAAAAAAAACGCCCTACCCTCTGTTAATCGAGCATAGTTCATCGTAGACAAAATTGTAAGATACCATTCGATTAGGAATAACATCCTCTACAAATGAATGTGTGTGAAGTTTGCATAAGTGGGCCATCTTCATATCTAAATGCGCACAAACTTTGAAATTTTCAATGGCAACACCCAAGTTTGACGCAATATTTCGAATGTAACATTAAAATTAATCTCGGATATTAAGTTTCAAGTGATTTGGATGAAGCGTTTCTGAATTATGAGTATGTAATGTTTTGAGCGGCGTCTAATGTTAAATTAGTTTACAAGACTTCCATTCATATCTTCTGTAATAATTATCTGCTCACGCTGATTATTTGTATGACGTTACTACTAAACAACTCAAACACATTTACGTGATTTTTATTTTTGTGGAAATAATTGTTTGTATGAAAAATTAATTATGAAATCAATAATCGAAAAAATATGAATACAAACCTGGACATGTTTTGATAAAAATCGATTCACAAAGACTTTTTATATGTTTATGTAAATTTCCAGGTGTTTCCTCCCTCTAGTTCTTTCGAAATGTTTAAATATTCAGCATCACGATGATTTTAGGTGTCGTATATTAGTTTAAAAAAATGACTAATTTGAAAAAGTTATATTAATTGTAAGTTAATCTTTATTTAAGAAAACGGGCTTTTATGTTTACCTAGTTTTAATAAAAACTTTGTATAAACAGTGTTGTAAAGTTGCAACCTAATCAACGTAATTCTTCTGCTGCATTGAAGGGTGAAAACTTGTATTCTTATAAATGGGATCTACTTATGTTATTGTCGATTAATCGGTCCGGAGCTACTGCGAGTGAAATCGCCCACAAAATGTGATAATTTATAATAAAAAATATTTATATAAAACAATAACAAATTATAAAATTAAGTGATGCCAAACACCATAACACGTAGCTTTACATCAAAAGACGAATTTGCGTAATTGCGGTTTAGTATGATAGTTATTACAACAACCTAAGAACCTCTTATTCAAAGGTAAAATGATTCTATAATTTTATTCTCAATTTATTTTCGCTTATTTAACTATATTACAAAATAAAGTTATCACACCTAATAACATTCTTATTTAAAGTTTTACTGCAGTATATATGTTTGAAAGCCGGGTTTGTTATACATGCGTATGCTTTGACTATACCATATTGCGCGCATGCTTCGGCAATTTGACGAGACGGCCAAGGACACAGTTATTGCAACAGAGCTGTGGTCGATCAATGAAACATTGCCCTTCAAATTGCGGTTTTCAATATGGAGTTAATCCAAAAAATTGCACATTCCGGAATATTGAATATTTTCGGATATAAAGATAGAAACGTCGTGAATGTTTGAATTTGGTCTAATATGGGGGTCTAGAACTTGTGGGTGACGTCAAAATTGGGTGTTGTCATTGAAAATTTAAAAGTTTGTGCGCGGTTAGATATGAAGACGCCCCTTTATGTAAATTTTACGTATATTAATTTGTAGAGGATGTTATTCCTAATCGAATGATATCTTTCAATTTTTTTACGATGAACGGTGCTCGATTAACAGAGGGTGGGGCGTTTTTTTTCCGCAGTTGTACATGCATGCTCCCAAAGCTTAAAATTGAACTTTAACATGCATGCCGGGGTCAGGTTATAAGAACATCCTTAGGTGATCATGGGGTTTACAACCTATTAAGAGGATTCTTGGGATCGAAATCTCTTATCCAAGAAGGCCTCAGCCAAAACAGGTGGTCAAAAAATGGAATCATTGCCCGGATAGGGTCCTAAGATAACTTGGCATGTCTGGACCACAGTCGCTGACGGTATTAGACACTGTTTACAAAATCATGTCCAAGCCGTTACATAGAAAGCTTTGTTTTGCAACGAGTGCGTTGGACCCACAGGAAAAAGTCCGGTTCCAACTAGCCATAGTCTGTATAATATGCACTCTAATACAAAACAAATTAATCCAGTTCAGGGAAGTCCAAACGTATATCAGCCAATGTTGAAGTCATAGTTTTGATACTACCGCAATACTTTATATTTACATATACTATGTATAGTAGAGAAGTGTTAATATTTGCATTTAATTGCAGTCAAACCGTAGAAAACCGAAATTTTTTCAGGATGTACTACTTGTGAGACATATAAATAATAAATGCTCTATTTGACTAATAAAGATAATTGAATTCAGAAGACAGCATTCACTTAAAAAAAGTTGCTTTGAGGAACTTTGCATCCATTTAATACAAATTCTATGTAAAAAGTTTGTATTCTATGAAAAAGTACACTTTGTAAAGCTGTATCGCTCGTAAGATGCAGCTTTCATAAATATACAGACGAATACTTGTCTTTACTACAAGACATAACACAGTCAAACCTGTGTTAAGCGGAAGTTCAGGAGACCGAAATAATTTTCCGTTTTGGAAAGGTTTCCGTTTCATGCAGGTTATTTCAGAAAAAGGTAACTTTAAAGTTTAGCTAAGAATGCAGATAGTACATACATGATTTTAAAAATTCTGAAAAGTTTGTTTAGATACACTTAATTAATACTATATTATACGATAATATCTAATTTATTATTCTAAATACATGTACATTTTTGTAAACTGCGGTCACAGAAGCAAATGTAAATATAAAAAAGAAAGATCAATCATGCTTAAAGCGTTGATTATGAAACACTTTCCAACTTCAATGCAATTTTATTTAAACATGTCTAAAATGCAATACATTCCTCGGTAATATTTTAAAACTTATCACCATACTACATTAATTTATTATATTTGAAAACTTAAACATTTATTGAAAAAAATGAACTTCATTCAAATGACGGCATTGAAAATTGCCTTGTTTAAACATCTCTGAAATGCGATACATTCCTCGGCAATAATTTTTGAATTATCATAATACTACTATAATTTATTATATTTGAAAACTTATCGAAAACAACTGAAATTCATTCAAATGAAGTCATAGAAAAAATAACACGCCTGGCTCTCTCTATAAAAGCAGCATTTCATTCATAAATAATTTCTCATTCATGTCATTCTTCACAATACTATAAAAATTTATTTTATTTAAAATTTAAGACCATGGAGCTGCAAGTAATTAAACTCTATGCGTAAAACTTCATCGAAAAAAATCGTCCTTCTCTTTGTAAAATCAATGAATATTTCATTCATATCAGCTATGCAGACTCCATAAACTAAATGATTTTGTGTTAAAGAAATACAGCAATTCTAATACAACTCATCCTACATATTTAGCTGTTTACATTTTACATAGGTCAAAATAGGATTCGTTGTAGAAATAATCAAATTCGGATGTGCATATAAGCTCAAATATATTGTAATTGCGTTGTTTCAGTATGTAGATGCACAGAATTTTAGCAAAAATAAAGGGGTTTTAGGACGAATACAACACTCAATATGAATTAAAAATAACTTCAAAAATCACGATTTTGAGACAAAATGGATGCCATATATCATTTTGAAGTGGGTCACGTGATCTTTTCATATTATGGCCACATGATCGCTTCATATAAGAGGTGTTATTATTATTTTAATTTTTATTTAGAAACTACTGAATATATATGGCTGAATTTTTTTTATATATTTTATGGAACAATTTGAATATAACCTAAAAATTTCGAAGCAATTTGTGAATTTTAAATCCGCTTAAAAAATGTTTGAAAAATTAGGTCCCATAGGGCTCAATGTATTTCATTTTTTCAACCCGGGTTCAATCCAAAACTAATTGGATGATATTATTCTCTTATATTCCCGTAGATCCTACAGACCGTCTGAACAACATACTAAAATTGCACTTTGATGAAGTCATTATTACGGCAGTTATCGTGCTAGCGGACAGACAGACAGACAGACAGAATGAACAAAGTCATAAACACTTTTCAACTTTGTTGTAAAGTGTTAAAATAGTATACCCCATGTCCTTGACGGTTGGTTTATTACCATACCTTTAAAAATAAATACATTTATGTACCAGAAAAATATTAATGCTTTCTATAAGAAAAGAAAAGAAACGCTATATTTTTATTGAGATGACTGATTAAAATAATCCAGCATGATTTTTTTGGATATATGTCTTACTAATGATGTGACTTTGAGTCAAAATCGTGCTTTTTTCTCTGATTAACTATAGAATCCCTCTAAACTATAGAATTTCTCTGATTAACTATAAAAATGTCTTGAAGTACTGGAACTGCTTTTAGAAAATTGCCATATGATTTAATAGAAAGTTCCTAGTTCCTTTTTAGTAGAACTGTTTTCTTATGCGAGAGATATTTTGTTTTTCTCTTGGAAATAAATGGCTGAAAATGGCAAAATAATGGAAATAAATGGCATTCCCGTTTTTAGTTCGTTGCAACAGGTTATTAACAAATTACTTTAATTTGGCCATCCGGTTAAGCATTTTGCGGATTTCGTTTCACACAGGGGAAATAACACAAATTTCCTATATTTTGAACGGGACTAAGAACATTTTCCGTCTCCTGCAGGTTCCATTTCAAGCAGGTTTGACTGTATTATTTATACATCAATAGGCTTAGTCAAATGCCTTTCAGTTTCTTTTTGCTGTTTTCAATTACATGACATATTCACACATGAAACATATACTGTAAGAACAGTCTGATAATAAATGTGTATGCAGCATTTATGCACGACATGGGTATGGAAGGGTGTTTTCAGTTTCACAAGTGTATCATATGGAAGAAGAGTAGCAGTCCCACATTCTTCGTTGTTTATTGGTAAGCAGTAGCGCAGCTTAAGGTTCTTGACTGGGGAACCTGAGTCCTTGGCGTTTTAAATTAGTGTATTTCAATAAGTATTATTTTTTATGAGTTAAATCATATAATATAACATGAAAATGCAAAATGTGCAGAAATGCACAAGATTTTAAATTGTTACCTATGTAAGATGAATACAGATACAGCATTCTAAGCGGTAGATAGTAGTTAACATAAACCGCAATATTCACTCCTTGTAAGCCCTAATGATTATGAAGAAAATACATTTTATTGACATCTAGAATTGCCACGCAGTTAAGCACTGCAAATAACGTTCTTTAGAAAACGATTTTATTTTAATATATGAATTGAGCTTCTTCTGAAAGCTTTGTCAAATACTGTTGTAGTGAATAATCTTTGAATAAAAAATTTCTATTGACATAAAGAATTGTCACAGAGTTAAACACTGCACACAAGGGTCTTCGAAAACAACGTTCTTTAAAATTATGAATGGACTTTCTTTTAAAGAATTGCTCAATTGCGTTTGCAGTGAAGAATCTTTGAAAACAAAAGAATTTTATTGACATCAAAAATAACCTCGGAGTTAGACACTGTAAACAATGTTCATCAGAACACAATGGTCTTTAAAATTATGAATCAGAATTCTTTGAATGAATTGCTTAATTATGAGGAATCCCTGTTTAGTTTCACAGTGAACGTATTTATCAGTCGAAAATAGTGGGATTATACAGACAATATAGTAGGACATTTGAATAACCACAAAATGAATTTAAAAAGCTGTGAGACGTTTTATGTTCAATTATGTTCGTTTGCTAAATAGAATATGCTCGATATGTGATTCTTCTTAAATCTTGCATTGTGTACCATGCATATTAATTATTGCGACTGAATGTCTGTGAGAAAATATCTTCTTTACATTTATTGTTTACTGTCTCAATAACATAATTTAACATACCGATAATACAAGTAATTCAAAATTTCTATATATAAATTAATATATTTTCGTGTTTAAATACAAATATGTAGTTTGAGATTGTGAAGAAAATTCATTAAAATATCGATATTTTGACATATTTTCAGTCAAAACCAAATTACGTAAACTTTTTAATGATTTACATCATAGCAGCGAAAGTTTAAATTAAAATTTTTTGCAGCGTTGTAGCATTTTTATGGATGTAGCAATTGTTTTACCAGAATAATATTTATTTGAATTTAGTTGTATATGACAACACTATTTTTGACGTAGTACTTATGACAATAAATGAAATTGCAGTCTGTAAGAATACTATGCCCTTGAAGTAAACAACCATAAGATTATTTTTACATCTGCTTTCGTGAAGGAAATACTTGAAAGTACAGTGCTTATGTGTGTACAATTTGTAGGCATCATTAATCCGATGCACTTTGAAATATAATCGCAATAAGACAACAAAAAAATTAGCAGTGGTCCGGTGCGACAGAGTCGAAATGATTTTGTGTAAATAACATCTTTCTTTGTGGGTGGTTTGTCCTTCTTAGACATTTTTGAAACAGTTTAAAATATTAAAATATCGAAATTAGAAGCACATTTTCAAAACAGTTTAAAATATGAAAATATTGAAGTTTGAAACAGACTTTCAAAATAGTTTAAAATATTAACATATAGAAAGTATAACATCTGTATTACGGCAACTACAAACTCAATTCAAAACTAAATTATATATCCTTGAAGGACTTTTAATGGGCTACAAACTATACTTACTTCCTCTTGTAACTGGCATTTATAGTTTTCCTAATATAAACATTACAACAGTTATTATTAAGGAACAGTTTCAATCTTCTTCAACGTGATAAGACAATTCCCAGAAAAATATAAGATATTTGTTTCAAAAATATTTATCTAGAAACTATGATTTCCTACTGAACATTTTTATCACTTACTGTTTACATCTATCTTGTTGTTTATCTTGTAATTTAGAAGATTTATCGAGTGAAATACCCTGACCATTGATGTTATTGACATAAAAATATACTTTATAATGGTTAATCCTAGAGGAAGATAGGTTTGATCATATTTGCTTACTTAACAAGAATTTCGTATAAAATATATATTTAATTAATACATTTAGGCACATTTAGTCTTTTTTGTCAGACACAGTGTGTACAAAATAATCGTTGTTTGCAAAAACAATCCCATTTTTTGATTAAAAAGCATCGCAATTCAAGTTTAACTAATACGGCTAAAAAATAAATCTGAAAAATTCATGGGATAAAACAAAAGTTCAGCTAAAAATGTTAGTTTCTAAATAAATATTTGTTTTTTTATGTAACCGAACAAATTGCTACACGCTTATTTTTATCACTCTCTGAAATGTTTGAAGTTTCTAAAAAATTTAAATGATATATTTGCATTTCGTTCAAGTATACTTAATTCTGAAAAAAAAAGCTCGAAACATAAAATTAAAATTTTTCTTTTGCATTTAAATATCTTGTTTTGTAGATTTATTTTTATCCAAATAGGATAAACTATATACCCTTAAAAATGCATATCGCACAAAATGAAAAATGCTCTGGAATGCGAAGTATTAAATTGTGCTTCAGCTTTCCTTAAGAGGATTACTCAGTTATTTTTAGATTGAAGAATTCTTGTTTTATCTTATGCAAATAAAAGTTATCTGTTGCAAACAATAGGATTTCGAATATATCTACATAAATGCAAGTGCGAACACAAAGTGTATTTTAAAACGACGGTTGTTTTACTGGTACAATAGTTTTGCTTTTTATATGAATTACATATCTATATATATATATATATATATATATATATATATATATATATATATATATATAATTAGCTATACACCCGTTAGTCGTAAAATATACATAATAATGTAAAAAAACATTATTCGAATTTTTAATAATTAGTTTTTCTTATCGTTCTTATTAAAAAGTTATAATAATTCTCCCAAAAAGCAAAATACTTGAGCTCTCCAGTGTTGAGACAACAAACTAACAGCCAGAAACATGACTTATTATCTTATTTATATAGATAATGTGTGATCCGTCGAAAACTCAAGTTCTAGTTTATGACCACATTCCACCACATCATATACTACATTATTATTAGGATAGTAATTTTATTGCTGATAAAATAGGGCAAAATTTGGGATAGCGGGGCAAATCGCAACATTTTGCCGCTGGCGATTTACACTAATAATATATCAAAGAAAAGTTTACCAGTCACGCAGCAATGGTACAATTAACTGCTGCGTATCTCAATCAGCATACTAGTGCAATTTTTAAAGCTAATACTTACATGTATAAACCGTTCAAATTTAGGCAATATTATCAAAGCCAGTATACAAAATCACCCGTTTGCCCAGAAAATCATGAAATCTAAATTGGTTCCTTGACAACTGGTGGAAGCCCGTAAAATCTTCTTTTATTCTTCGTTAAATTCTATGCGCAATGCAAAATTTCCAAAAAACCTCGTGTACAAAAACTTGATGGCAAGATTTCGATTGAAGTAAACAGCGTTTTGATACATTATACTGCACACGAGCAGTATACCTGATTTTCTCATGGAATAAATATAAAGAAACTTTGTAAAGAATCTTGCTAAACCAACTGGGAATCGAACCATTGATTTCCGAACTGGCCATTCAATGCTCTACCGTTGAGCTACTGGGACGGAATTGCAAGCTCTTATCGTCGAAGTGAACTTTGCATTCTCTACTCTCTGATGTCAGATTGTCAGACAACTGACAATCTGACTGACCACTTTCTCTTATTTTTACCTCAGGCTAACCTACTGCTACTACTATTTTTACCCAGGTTAGTAAGTCGTTATCCTCTCAATTTGAAATCGGCGATCAATCTTCCAGACTTCACTGAATCCGTGCTAATCGTAATAGGGTCACTTTCAGGCCTCCGATCTTCCAGATAATGTGTCAGATAATGTATCTGAAATTGAAATTGCTAAATACCATGCCAAAATTGCTGTTATCTCTGGTTCCCCTCTTACTATTCCCTTTCCTTACTCGCTCATCTCAAAACTTTGTAAATCTCATATCCTTAATCTTTGGCAAAATTATCTTAATGATTATATTTCCACCAGGACTGGTGATCCGGTTAGAATCCTGTCTTACCTCCCTATCGTGAATCCTAATTTACAAATTTTTAATAAATACCTCATTTACTTTCTTACTGGTCACGGCCCCTTTCTTGATTACCTATATTTTTTCAAAATTAAATCCACCTCTAAATGTATTTGCAATAAATTCGGTGACGTTGACCATTACATTTTCGATTGTCCTTTTTCTAAAAATGGTCATCTCTGTAAACCCTCCCCCTCTAATAAACCAATTTGGTTCTCCAAAGTTCGTTCAAATCCTTCTTCAGTAGATGAAATTAAAAAATGTATTTTTGTTGCCATGGACATTTATAATAAAGTAACCTAAGCTTATTAGTAGATTCTGCTCTCAATTAATTTTGATCAATGAATACCTTTATTTCATTCTTATCAACTTATATGAACTTATTGTGTTCCCTCCATATTTTCTTAAAAAAAAAGCTATGTTGACTGTTCTTATTTTCTCGGTTCTTTCTTTTTCCTTTGACCCTTTTTATTTGTATTTTTTTCAATTTTTCTTTTCTAAATTTTTTTCTAAATTTCTGTTTTTGTTTATCATGTGCTTATTTTTTCCTTTTTATATATTTTCTAAATTCGGTGACGTTGACCATTACATTTTCGATTGTCTTTTTTCTAAAAATGTTCACCTCTCTGCAAACCCTCCCCCTCTAATAAACCAATTTGGTTCTCCAAAGTTCGTTCAAATCCCTCTTCAGTAGATGAAATTAAAAACTGTATTTTTGTTGCCATGGAAATTTTTAATAAAGTGACCTAAGCTTATAAGTCGATTCTGCTCTCAATTAATTTTGATCAATGAATCCCTTTATTTCATTCTTATTAACTTATATGGACTTGCTGTGTTTCCTCCATATTTTCTGTTGAAAAAAAAAGCTATGTTAATTGTTTCTATATTCTCGAGTCTTTCTTTTTCTTTTGACCCTTTTTATTTGTATTTTTTCAAAATTTTCTTTTCTAAATTTTATCCTAAATTTCTGTTTTTATTTTCCATGTGCCTAAATTCCTTTCCTTTTCAATGTATTTTCTTTTTTTATATATTTTCTAAATTTCACTTTTAAAATTTCATTATTTTCTTTAATTTTAATCTATTTTTCATTATGTTAATATACCTCACTCTAAATTTTATTTTTGAATGATCTTTTTATCTATATTCGCAAAAACCCTCTTCCCATTTTTGAAAAATGGATGTAATTGTCAAGTTCAAATATAATGTAAAACTGTCTGTTTAACCACAATATTTTCCATCAATTGTTATCTTTTTAGAACTAAATAAATGTTCGTTTGGCGGGATGGTAGACCTTGGGTGCCTCCTGAGTGCAAGTGGTATCCTTTCCCGGCCATGCAGCTAGCTACTCTAAACCCACTATGTGAGTCGCACTGTCTGGGGTCTTCAGACGTCCGATCTCTTTGCACTAATCTACAGAGTTGATTTGTTCGGGCGCCATTGTAAAGAACCTTGCTACTCCAATCGGTATCGAACCCTGGATCACAGAACTTGCCATCCGGCGCTCTACCGTTGAACTACGTGGACGAAATTGCAAGCTCTTATCATCGAAGTGGACTTTGCAACTTGCCAGTTTCGGAATTGACAACTGGACAAGGCGAAGCATCGACACGTTCCAGCAATTGGAAGTTGCAAAGAGCACATTCGTGTATTATAGAGGGACGTCGTAAGTGCATACCGACATTTCTCACAAACTCCGCAAATCTAAATTTGTTCCAGAAAATCATGTTTCGACATCCTAAACATTTTATGCTTAAAAGAAATTCAATATATTTAAATTTCCTTGAACATCTTTTGTTGTTTCGCATGAACACATATTTCACTCCAGAGGATACAATAAATGTCCATTAAATTACCATGAACTTCAATAAATTAAAGTACAATTTCCAACCTTCAATTAAAAACTATTTCCTTTTAGAAAATTAAAAAATTATTTCCATTAAAAAATATTTCCATTTTGATTAAGACATTACGTTAAATAGTTTCTTTAGACATCACACTGTAAATGGTGAATCGTGTTCTAGGAGGCTTAACTTGGGTAGATCCGCCGAAAACACAAGTTCCAGTTTATGACCACATTCCACCACTTTATATATTATTGTTAAGATAGTAATTTTATTGCGGATAAAAAAGGGCAAAATTTGCGATCTCGGGGTAAATCGCGAAATTTCACGGCTGACGATTTACATTATTACTATTTCAAAGAAAAGTTTATCAGTCACGAAGCAGTGGTACAATTAATTGTTGTGCAAATCAGTCAGCATTCTATTACAATTTTTAAATTAATACTTACATGTATAAACGGTTCAAATTTAGGCAATGTTATCAAAGTCATTATATGAAATCTCCTGTTTGCCCAGAAAATCATGGAATCTAAACTGGTTCCTTAACAACTGGTGGACGCCTGTAAAACTTTTTTTTTATTCTTCCTCATATTCCATGCGCAATGTAAAATTTCCAAAAAAGCTGGTGGACAAAAACTTGATGGCAAAATTTCGATATAAGTGGACAGCGTTTTGATAGATTATATTGTACATTAGCAATATACCCCTTATTCGCACGGAATATATAATGTAAAGAAACTTGAAATTCACAATCTTATACAAATTCCTATAGTATTCATAATGACATTGTTATTCAAAACATTTTATTAAAATATTTAAATTAATGTTCATAAACAGAAGTTTAAGAATATTTGTCCCCGCGGTGCGGAATTTTCTGCACAGGTAGATACGAAGAATAAAACATCCTGGACCTGTTTGTAAACACATTTACAAAAAATATAACATTGAATCCATATATGGCAAAATGAACGATGTGAAACTGTATGGGAAGATATGTCCGTCCCGTACTACGTATATTCTCGTAAATGAGAAGATATGACCGTGCATTAGTAGAAGATTGGGTACTACAATATATGAGTTACAAAAATATTTTCCAAAATGAAACGATGACATAATATATTGAAAATATCAATAATCCCCGTATCAATAATCTCGCCAAGTGTCATGGACGAAGAAATAAGTTATTCTTACAGCAGATAAATGACTAATGGCTTTCAAATACAAAAGTATTACTCAAAGTATATTTTTTCATGAATGGAACGAGCTAGATCCACGAGAATAATGTCACGGAATTTATCGCATGGTATTACATATGAAAAATGAACATGTTTCTCAATAGGAAATATATTTTTTTTATTTTATATAACTTTTTGATAATTTTTTTGAAAAATGTGCAATATCTCGAGAACGGTTCATGTTAGCGTTCTAAAATTTATGTCAATCGTTTTCTAATGAAAAATTACATACGAAATGTCTATTTGCGCAACTTTACCAGCGGTTTTAATTTTTTGACGATATTTTCAAAATTTCACTCGAAAATTTAGGAGAGTTTTGAACATTCGATTGCATATAAAAATAATAGGTTTCCAGTGTTTATGGATTGTGATTTTTGTACCAAATTTCGTTCGAATCGGTCCATTCGTTCGTTAGTTATCGTCTCCACAGACTCACTGACACACACACACACACACAGACATCACTTCAAAAGTGTTTGATTCGTGATCAGAGATGCTTGTAAATGTGGTCTCCCCTGAAAGAAACGTGTTCTCCCGTCGAAAACTCGAATTCGAATTTTCGACCCCGTCACAATACTTTCCTTATACATTATGTATATAAGGAAAGTATTAAATTAATGTGTTGCTAGAAAATTTAAACTAGCAATGTCTCCTTCTAAATAAAGATTATATTTTGTTTTATTTAACCGGATAAATTGCTCCGCATCTCTTTTAGTCTGAACTTCTCGAAGTTTCTGAAAAACTGGAATTATATTTTTGCGTTTCACTGAAGTGTACTTACTATAAGAACATAATTCGGAAAAGAAAAAACAGTTGTAAGCACAAAATATAAGTTTAATAGTTTCTTTTGCATTTAAATATCTTGTTTTGTAGATTTATTTTTATCCAAATACGATAAACTATATATCCCTAAAAAAAGTATATCGCATAAAATGAAAAATGTTCTAGAATGCAAAGTATGTATTAAATTGTGCTTCAGCTCTCCTGAAGCGGATTACTTAGTTATTTTTACGGTGAAGAATTCACATTTCATGCAAATAAAAGTTATCTGTTGAAAACAAAAAGTTCTTGAATATATCTGCAGAGAAGTATATACGAACATAGTGTATTTAAAAACTATGAATACTTCACTTATGAAACATTTTTGCTCTTTATATGAAATAAATATGTGTATGATAATTATCTAAATATTTTACGCTCGAATAAACAGAAATGTAAAATATTACAATTAAAAGTCGTTCTAAATTTATTCTCAAGATTTTTGTATACTTCTAATGTAATAATTATATAGAGACGTTATACAAAAGATTTAAATAGAAATATTTTGAAAAGATAAAATATTTTGTAAAGATAAAATATTTTGACTGATATTTACGCTTTAAGAGTTCTATGTTACATTAACTTTATCATTCTTCGGAAAGAACTTTATATTTATATAGCTATACTTACATTTCCATCTAAATAGTTCAAATATCATCGCAGATTCATACGATTATTTTCTTTAAAATAATAGGTAGAAATTCTAATGAATAACTTTTTGTTATAATATTTTCTACGAATATTTAGTATCTTCCTAGCATATTGCTTATACCTGAGAAAAACCGAAATTTACAAGCAACCTTCGTTATTATCTGAATGTTAGGGTCGCTTGACCTTGGCGACAAGTTTGCTGACCTTGTTTCTAATTTAGCGAAATATTACAAAATTGACAACTTTTCAAATCTTCTCGAATTTTATTGTTTGATTATGATATTTCCGAGTTATGAGGTTTTTTTTTTCATGAACTTTCCTCAGAAGGTATTGTGAGGAAAGTTCATGTGTTCGTGCTTGTGGGTCAGATGAAAGAAATTGTTGTGAGTCATAGTGAATTGTGAATATGTCAATATCTTGAGAATAAAATCTTCTATTTCGGGAATGATTTGGTTATTTAATTGCTGGCAATTGAACCTGTCAGTTATGTTATGACTTTGTAAGATAGATAGATAGTTATTAGTTGTATAGCGCTCATCTTTAAGAGTATTTTTTCGTTCTTTCGACTCAGACTGTCAGACCTCCTCGAATGTGTAAGATATCTGTGAGACCAGGATACATTTATGTAGTTTTGAGATTTATATGATATGTACCAGAAACAAAGTGCAGACACATATGCGCCATGTTACGACAGTCTTGACCCGGGAGGTCATGACCCTAGTATGTTCAGTGCACATAAATTGCAGGTGTAGTTGTGTCAGATATATCCTTGGGACCAAGGCTTGAACCATGCAGATTGGTTAATAAGGTGGCCAATGAAGGAGTGCTGTTATATCGCCTTGAGGAGCGACCAATAGAGATACGTATGCCATATCTGGACTTGAGGCGAAATGATGTGGCAACAAGGAGAAAAATCTGATGTGAGCAGCACATGACTTTCCCTGCAGACTTATACTCACGTTCTCTTTATTTAATTAAATTTATTTCACTTTTAATTCAATTTTCGTTCTCATTCGGTAACCGGATTTATTTTCAAAGGTGGCGTAGAGACAATACGAAAAACTAAAATATCTCGAGAACGGCTAGTCCTAATGTAATGGGGTTGGTCTTATTCTTTTCGTCGTTAAAAATTACGTATTAAACAAGCATTTAATGGATATATTTGAGTATACTTAGTTCTTTAGTTTATATTTTGACGATTTTTGCGGGCCATTTTGCAAAAAAATGCAGGTTATTTTTTTCCGAATCATACCAAAATCTAATCAGCACCAGGGTAACCCACAAGTGACTCATCTACTGAATTTTGGGGGAATTCGGTCCATTAGTTTTTTAGTTAGAGTGGATACAAGCTTTTGCGGGCCATTTCGCAAAAAAAGGCGGGTTATTTTTTCCCGAATCGTACCCAAAACTAATCAGCACTAGATTCGCCCACAAGTGACTTACCAAATTTTATGAAATTCGGTCAATTACTTTTTTAGTTAGAGTGGATACAATATCTGCACAGACAGACACACAGACACACACACAGACGTCACGCTAAAAATGTTTTTTTTTTGTATTCTAGAGGTCTCGAAACGTGTAGATCCGTCGAAAACTCGAGTTGCGATTTTCGACATGATTCCAATACTTTCCCTATACATTACCATGTATTGCAGGGAAAGTAAAAAAATATATATTCAGATAATTGGAGGCTTAGGATGTCCAAGAAGGCGTATTGTTTTGCAGTCAGAATGCTACTGTGACGTCCCGAGAGCGTTGTGCTTAGAATTGCAGTCCAGAATGTTCAAGAGAGTACTTTATAGATTAGTGGCAGTGACTATTTAAGAACGTTATGCTAAGTACTATTAGATGCAATGACCGTCAAAGAGTGTGCTTTCAAAATCAATAGGAGGCTAGGCATGTTCAAGATGACAAACATAAATATATGCAAATCTGCATTATATAATGGATCGAATATATGATTTTGGAAAAGTATTATAAAGCCTGGTCTCACACGTGCATGTTCTCCTCCTTAAGAGTGTATATAAAATTAATTAAGTTTAATCGTAATCATAATATGTGTAATTAATGATGTTTATTTTTTAATTGATGTTTATGTTTAACGTCTTTAATATTGTGGAATTCAATGTGTTGTGATTAATGATTTTATATTAGGAACTTGTACAAAGAAATACATGGTAAGTTATAATGTGGCTACGATGCATTGTAGGAATATACGATTTACTATCACTAGTAGTTAAGAATGATATTTCATTTCAAAAATCATTTAGAATTTAACCAACTTGATGTTTCTCTTCTGCATTGTGCACCACAGTATATATTTGGACGATTATAACAGTGTTACCCATTTTAGACCGGAATGTAGTGGGGCGACACCCACATGGATCGTGCCTTCCTTCCCTCGCCATCAACCTCTTTGAAGGACTTTAGACCCGCAGGTTTCACGTGCCCGTGCTCCTCATAAACACGAAAATCGAACTCGGGTTTTCCGAGTGCAAAACACGTGTCTTCACTACTGGACTATCCTGTCCCTCTTTACGCATATTGGTACTTTAAATGAAAGTGTTAGATATTCAGATATTCAGACTCATCTATATATTTTGAAAATGCACACCCGAAATCCAAGGATATGCCGCAGAAGTATTTCATAGATATTTAGCACGTTCTGCAAAAAAGTTTTATGACAGTATATTTCCTCCCTCACACCAGCGTGCAGAAGTCACGATTTTTTAATATCCACCATGCAGACTACGCGTCCATTTACGATTAATATTTCTAAATATTACACGCCCTCCTATCGAAATATATATTCTATACCACTTCCTAACTAAACGAAATTAATTTACAATCTCCATAGACTCCCGAACAAAAAATACCTGTTTCATAAACAGTGAAACTTATTATATATTTAAATTAAGAATAATCAATTAATTAGTAATTTCCATAAAGCGGTAGTGATTATCAAAGAAATCAAACTTGATGTTTTGAGTAGTTGAATTACCACCAATTTGGCCAACTTTTATGAAAATCGAAAAATGCCGCGAAATGGTGACGATATTTTCCACAAGTTGGCGACAATGTGCCAAATTTGTCCACAAATGTGTCACCATGTCGGATGGATAGACGGAGAGAAATAATGTTTTTTCATAAATAGTATATTAATAGTAAAGACTCATAGGTTTCTTGTATCAGATATTAGATCATATTGGGAATGAACATGATTCGACATTTAATAATCGTGTGTACAAAACAACTGCAAAGTACAAAGAGGAAAAACAATCTGTGTCTATCTTGCCAAGACTTAAACCAAGCATCATTGGAAACTAATGTAGCCAATGAGGCAATGCTGCTACATCGCACAGAAGAGCAGCCAATGAAAGATATGGAAGGGGTATCTGGACCTCGTGCAAAATGATGTGGCAACAAGGAGATAATTCAATATATATTCAGGCTATGAATGTTCAAGACAGCTGTCATAAGCAGTGATGGTGCAGAAGCGTTGAGATATTCAACAAGAATGATTATCAAAAAATTCAAAATCGTATTTTTGAGCAGTATAGTGGTTATGTTGAAATTTGAGAGTGTGTTAGAAAAGAGAAAATTCACCCCAAATGAAAAAAAAAGAAACGGCCAATATTCCAAGTATGCTGAGTAACAGACCGACGCATAGAGGTATGTGCCAAGCTGCTTATATATTAGGTCAATTAATGATTTTGGAAAAACATTCTAAGAACTGATCTCACACGGTGCAATTTCGTCTTAAGCGTTTATTAGAATTGACGTAATTTTAATCTTGACAATAATATGTGTGAATAAATAATATTTATTTCAAAAGTTAAAAATATGGAATTTAATGTGTAGTGTTTTAGGAACTTGTGCAAAGAGGTAATGGTGGGTTATTGCGGCAATGATAGTAATGTACGAACTAGTTGATTCATGACCACTATTAATTAACAATAATAATTCAAACCAAAGATTTATTTATTATTTAAAAAGTAAACCATCTTAATGTTTCTTGCACCACACATCCATTTAAATTCAAAAATCCTTCTAATGTATCAGCAGTTTTTGCTTTCTGGCAATTAAGGTCCATAAGGTCCGTAAATTAAGGTCCTGGCAATAAAGGTTCTGGCATTAAGGTCCTGTTTAAGGTCCATACACCAGAATAAGGGGGGATACGTAGCTTGAAAGCGATGATCAGTTCTAATTTTCGGAGACTGCGTGTGTTAGGTATTGATGGATTTTCTAGCACGTAACGCAGATGTGAAGCGATTTTATTTTGAATCCTTGAAAGGCACCCTTGATGCAATATAGTGAACATTTGACTCTTGCTTAACATTTCTTTACTTCATAGATTTTTGTTGATAAAATTTAATATTTTTATTCTTTGCCATGTTTTTCCTTTCTTAAAATATATATAGTCATAATAAAACTTGCTAACGTAAAACCCGAATAGAGATTTTTTTTTCAATTTCGCTAAATACTAATTTAAACATATATTAATGATATCTATGTGTTTGAGTCTTTTGGTATGATATATCTTGAAAAAATTTGGTTCTTAAAAAACAAACTACAAAACTATGGGAAATCAAAATAAAAAATTATAATTTTTTCAAAATATGGATTACAGAATACTTCTGAATTTTCAGTCCACTGGGTCTGATTACTACGCAAAATAACGCGATTATACATACGAGACATGCCTTTGTTTGTTTTTAAACTGAAAATTTATATAGTCCAATATGTGTCTCAGTTCTTTTCGTCGAATTCTGTGGAAAGAAGAATGAGATCAGTGAAACAACACGTTCCCGCCTTATTGTTTAACGGCGGCAGTTACGGTGAGAACATTCTGTGAATGGACAGCTGCTGATAGCACGTACATTCTTCATCGGAATCACGGCCGAGATTCATGCGAAAAAATGATTTGACAGTTCATTGCAACAGGATGAAGAATGGTCTGGAAAAAACGGTCGAAACCATAATTTAAGTAAAAAAAATCTGATGTGGGCAACACATGACTTTCCTTATATAATGCAATGAATTTACCACTTTTACAGTAAAAAAATAGGTTTTTCTTATAGTAGATACTTATATTCTTTCCAAGATATTGAATTTTCGACAATTAGTTGTCATTTTCATTGATTTAGCGTCATTTTATTCCATTTAGCGAGATTTTCGTTAATTTGGCAAAATGTCAAAAAGTCGCTAAGTTGGCGACATTCCGCCAAATTCGTCGCCAAAATCTCGTCAAGCTTTACTGACGGAGAAATAAGTTATTTTTATAACAGATAAATGACTATTGGCGTTCAAATACAAACGTATTTCTCGAAATGATTGGAACGAGCTAGATCCACGAGAATGATGTCGCCCAATTTATCGCATGGTATTACATATAAAAAGTGAACACGTTTCTCAATAGGAAATATATATATTTTTTATTTTATATGACTTTTTGATAATTTTTTCGAAAAATGTGAAATATCTCAAGAACGGTTCATGTTAGCGTTCTAAATTTTATGTTAATCGTTTTCTAATGAAAAATTACATAAGAAATGTCTATTTGCGTAACTTTATTAGCGGTTTTGATTTTTTGACGATTTTTTCAAAATTTCACTCGAAAATTTAGGGGGGTTCTGAACATTCGATTGCGTTTAAAAACAATAGGCTTCCAGTGTTTACGGATTGTGATTTTTGTACCAAATTTCGTTCGAATCGGTCCATTCGTTCGTCAGTTATCGTCTCCATAGACCCACTGACACACACACAGACATCACTTCAAAAATGTTTGATTCATGATCAGGGATGCTTGAAACGTGCTCTCTCGTCGAATTTTCGCCCTCTTCACAATACTTTCCTTATACTTTATATATATAAGGAAAGTAAAAATTCCAATGGAACGAATACGTCACTCATCTTTCTGGCAGATTTTATTATTTTTTATGTTCCCTATAATATTTCGTATGGGGACAAACAAACTTGTGGATTTTGTTGGATTTACAACTTTTTGAACATCCATCGCCTAACTCAAATCAACCGTATTTTGATTCATGTATGCGGTTGTGTTTGTATCTGCATAACAAATTGGCAGTAACTATAAATTAAAATCAAGCATTACACACACAATTCTTAGAAAATATACCAAGTCGTTCCGGATATAAACTATTTACTGACGTCAAAGGATATTCTATCTTTAAAAATAATTAAGCGATTTCTGTTAAATTAGAACGGTTTGAATTGGTACGTTATAATTGATTTATTAATTTTCAATGTGATAGTTGTTTGTTTGCAGGAAAGTTATATTCTGGGCAAATCAAGGTTTATTATACAGAGGGAAAATGAATGTTATACGCGCGCATTCATGTTTGTAATCTGGTTCTCACGTTACTGTTCAACTTTTACAACCAAGTGAAGATAATTTTAATAGTTTGAAGTGCTGTTAAATAAAATCGCTTAGATTTATCTCATTAATTACAGTGTTCGAACGTTTTATATGTCATTTAGAGGCTGCTTACCTTAACATTTGCTTTAACTAATTACTTTCAAATATGAAATTGTCACCGCAATTTTTAAATTTTTAATACTTTTCAACAGAGATGAAAAGTGTTTATGATTTTGTTCATTCTGTCTGTCCGTTCGTACGATAACTGCCTTAAAAATGTCTTCATCAAAATGAAATTTGATTATGTTGTTGAGGCTGTCTGTGGACATATGGGAATATAAATGAATAATGTCACCCAATGAGTTTTGTTCTGAACCCGGGATGAAAAGGGGAAATACATTGAACCCTGTGGAATTTAATTTTTCAATTTTTTAAGTAAAGTTAAAATTCACAAATTGCTTCGAGAATTTTAGGAAAATATTCAAATTATCCCATAAAATGTATAAAAAAAATTTCAGCAAAATATGTACAGTACTTTTTTTAATAAAAATTGAATTGATAATTACACCCATATTATATGAAAAGATCACCTGCCCCACTTTAAAATAAAATATTGCATCCATATTTTTTCCTAGTTTAAAATTCGTGATTTTTAAAGTTCTTTTAAATTTATATTTAGTGTTGCATACGTCTTAGAACCGCTTTATTTTTGCTTATTTTCTGAGCATCAATATTCTGTACCAACTTAATTAAAATATTTTTTAGTTTAAATGATCATCAAACTTTGATTATTTCTACAACGAAGCCTAATTTTAATGGATGCAGAATGTAAACAAGTGATTGTAAGATGAGTTGTATAAGAATTTCTGAATTGCTGAAATTATTTGGCTCTGGGGGCTGGAATAAAAGTGATATGCGTGAAACATTCATTGCTTTTACATAGAGAGACAGACGATTTATATTTCAATGACGTGATTTGAATGAAGTTAACTTTTTCCGATAAAGTTTTACGTTTCCAAATATAATAAATTATTATAGTTCTGCGATAATTTAAAATATGTCACCGCTGAAGGTATCGCAGTTTTGAGAAGTTTAAATAAAATTGCATTTCAGTTGGAAAGTGTTTCATAATCAATGCTTTATGCATGATTGACCTTTCTTGTTGTTTTTGTGTTAATTTCAAAAAATGTACCTTAAACAATCAGGCGTTTTGTCCGTGTATTCGTCCATAGGACCAATCTAGGAGTGTGCAGGAGTGTCAGGGACCAATCTAGGAATGGCAGTGCGACGGTTGCAATAAAATATCTCCTATAGGGAAGTGCAGCTAAAAATGCTGTAAAAATATACTTCCAAAGATGTCCTCAAAGACATCAGAGAGATTTAATTTTAATGCCGATCTAGTTTCTTATTTACCGTATTTTAAAACAAAAAATTCTGCTTCGCATTTTTATAGTATGGGGAATATATCGCAGAAGTTCAAGCGTATAGTAAAGTACGAAAATTGTTCTTTTCAATAAAACTTGACATCCGCAATTCTTTTTCTGAATTTTTGGCCTATATTTTGAAGTATTATCTCAAGCACCTCAAATCATTGGTTTGATTTGAGTTGCATAAATCTCTTAAATTCCTATAAAATATATACAATAAAATGATTCACCAGTAAAAAATAAAACTAGGTATCAATTTGGTTTGAAGGTAAAAATGAGAAAATGTGACTATAAGACTTATTGATATATTGATCAATATTTAATTATTAATAAATCATATTATTTTCCATTCGGATTAGCGAAGCTTTTTTCGATGATAAATTTTTACATACATGTTTTCTTGTTTATATTGAAGTGCCACCTCTACATCATTTTTTATGAGAATTGATTTTTTTATCAAATGTTATAAGAGTTTCTACTTTTATTTATATATTTTCTATTGTTTAAAGAACATTTATTTTCTTCGTGATAAATCCACATATTTATCAAATCAAAATTAATTCTCTCTCGCATTATTTTTATTACACAGTTTATATTTAGACAGCATAGTTAAAAATATAGTAAAATTGTCTTAAATATATTTAATAATACACATATTACTGCTGACATTTTCTATCGCAAAAAACCTCTTAAATATTAAATCCATAAGAAATCTAAACATATTTACAGAATCACCCTCGACCGAATGGTTTTTCGTTCTTACAGTACTATTCAAAATCGTAAAATATAAAGTATTCGGTGAAACCATTTATTTTATGTCAGTATTTTTACAAGCGAAGTTCTATTTACCATTTGAGAAAATGCATTGTTCTGTGAACTGCATAACTTTACCTTTGTTGAGGAGCATAAAAGGAAGGACTGAAAAGACATCAAATGAAATATTTACAGCTTTAACGAAACAATCCTTTTACCTTTGATAGATACTGGGATTAGATTGTAGTTTTTTTCTGCAAATGAAAGTTAGAATAATCTCTGCAAGTTGAAAGCTTTGAATTGGGCATGCTTTAACATATTCTGAGCTTGTAAATTTGAATTTGAATGAAAGTTTAGACTTTGAAACTCTTTGTAGTATAGACTGATTTGTAAGATGGAAGAACGATACCAAGAGTAAATCGAGTAGCATGGCGACACTCGATTTATTTTTATAAAATCAAATTTTTGCACGTAATTTAAATTCAAAAGGTGTAGTAATCGATAAAATATATATCAATACAAAAAATATCAATACAAAAAATATCAATACAATTTTTTAAAAGTAAACTTATTTTAAAGTGCTTTTAGCAACGCTAATTCAAAAGCAGTGTAATAATTACTTATATGCAATAAAAGCTTTGTAGCAGAAATAATTCTGAATTGGCTGTATGGTTTAATATTACGTTTTAAATATAATAATTAATTAACTTGCCATTTATTGCAAAATATGGAATTAGATTAGAAACGTGCTGACAGTTTGAAAGTGGATATTTAACGAAATAGTGTAGAGAAACAGTATATATACGCTTGTAAAACAAGCTGTATGCAGTCTGAAACCGAAAATTATAAAACATATAATACAGAACAATGTAAGAAACATGTACAATATAACGGACACAGTCAAAATTGCAGTCAGATATAGATTGATATACAGTCAACAATGTAAAGTCAGAAATATACCCAGGTATAGTATGATATACAGTCAACAATGTAAAGTCAAAAATATAACCAGGTATAGTATGATATACAGTCAACAATGTAAAGTTAAAAATATACCAAGGTGTATTCTGTTTTGCTCTAGCTAACATGAGCCCTGCTGCTCTGAGCAATGTATTGATTTTTAGATTTAGTGAAAAGTTTGAAGTTATTTAGCATCGTGCTCCTTATTGGCACAAAGCAATGATACCATATTTTGAAAGTCCAGACACTGTTTCATCTCTATTAATATACGTATGAAAAGTACGTATTCCATAAGATCTTGAACCTATAAAAAGTTATCACGAAACTTTAAAGAGTTTTGAACTTTGTCACGAAATTTTGAAAATTATCGTTATCTCTAGGTCAGTTCACATTTTCGAAATTCATTGGCGAACTTGTCAATGTGATTTTGATTTATTTCCATACAATTCATTTATAAAGGAAAATGACATTCTTACATTTTTCTGTGTTGTACTTTGAAATAACAGATTAGACGGGATTCAAAAGACGATCTTTGAGTGGAGATAGGACGTTCTTGCAGAGATCTTGAAAGTTTGCGTTTTAAAAGAATTGGCGTTTGGAATGAAATCATGAGGTTCACTTTGCATTGGGGGGGGGGGGCTATCTTTAACAGATGTGGGGATGCAATATTCAATCTTATTTTTACTCGTGGAAGAGGGGGGTACCCGTGACCTGACCTAGTCAATGCGTGCATTCCTTGTTCCGGGTTTCATGAAGAAGGGAGAATATTTTCTCTGAAGTCGTGACGTCATAGCATGTAATGTTTAATTTTTTGTTCTAAACGGGCTTATTTGAAAATCGTTAATTTGTTTTCAAAAATTTTCTGCAAGTTCCAGTGGAATTTTAATCACATATAACCAGGGACACGCAGGTCATTTTTTCTAGTAAAGAGTAGGGGAGAGTGGGACACATTGGACCTAGGGGAACAGTTGAGTCCTCCTTTAATTTTTCTTGCAATGCTTCACATTTTGACACATATATGGTAGTTCCTCCCAGCAACATCATATGCTGTTATACAGGGTGTTCCAAAAAGATTGAAACGGGCTTTAATTTTTCCTTACCTGTTCAAGATAAGTGGGCAATGTAAATTGTAAAAATGTTCAAAGTAAGGCAGGATATAAGACTACGTTAATGAAATAGTCCTCCCATTAGTTTTTAAAAATACAAATTTTCTGATTGACCAAATTTGTTTAAGGGGGGTCATATAAAAATTTCGAAAGTGTAACTTTTTGAAAATTAATGGTAGGACTATTTCGTTAACGTAGTCTTATTTCCTACCTTACTTTCAACATTTTGCAATTTACATTGCCCTCTTATCTCCAATTGGTAAAGAATTAAAGCCCGTTTCAATCTTTTTGGGACACACTGTATACCTTTGGTTAGTCGTTTGTGGTTGTGTTTTTTACACTCCTTCTACACATATGGCAGCTTATTCTTGATATACTGTATCCAAAAATATTCTCAATTCTTTATTAAGCCTTTTACAGTTAAAGATGGTTGATAGATGGCGAAAATAATAATTTTCAAATTTACAGATTTCCTTTTTTTCATTGTAGCTTGGAAGATGTGTCTCAATACAATATAAAGTTGAGCATTTTTTCTTATATTATATCTGGCTACATTCAATAAATTCAAAATCCGTTTATTTTATTTGTATTTGCTGTTGAACTGCCATATGGGGTACAATGGGCCACAGTACCTGGGAGTCAATGGACCGTGGTCCACTGTACTACATATTCATCTATAAGTTGGACATCAGTCCTTTTTAGTAAATACTGATGAATTATATGACACTAATGAATACATTTACGCATGATTTGTGTTCTAGTTTAATGATTTGTGTTCAAGCGTTATAACTCAAATTTTTAAATATTGCAAATGGAAATGGAACTAATGGACTAATTAATTATAAAATAATAAATGTTAAAGATTTGAAAACATAATACCTTACATATGATATTGTAAATCTAGAATTAATCAAACGGAATCCTCAAAAAAAGAATACTTTAAGCTAATTAATGTATTTTTAGTTCTATTTTTGGTATACTGGATGGAATCAATGTAGAGTGAGTGAAATCAACCATCTTAAGAATAATAATTGGAACTGGTTTTATATCTTGGAACTAGGGCCATATTCTGTAAGATGTATAGAAATATGCAAATATAATACTATTTTCTGAAAAACGGTATTTAAATATGGAAGTACTATCATGATTAAGCTATTGTTCGATGTGAAGAGGCAAAATTTAGAAGACGAAATAAATATTGATCATTTATCAATAATAAAGTAATTTAAAAAAAATTCAATATAATTATGTTATTATAAATATAAATTTATTTTAAAAAAACCGTTACACTTTTTTTATAGGAATGCCACACAGAAAACCCATAGAAAACTTATAAAGGAACTGTGCCAATTGAAGTCGTAAAGTAGGCTGAAAAAGTGTCATTGATTATAATCGATCCATTCGTTAAATCTGCACAGAGACAGGTAATACAAAACCTGTAGCACTGATACTTTTGAAAATAACGCACTTTTAGTGTGTTATGTTCAAAAATGCGAGTCCTCAAAAGTAGCAATTAAATGAAATGTGTGAACAAACACACCCTCCATTAGATTTGTGCTAACTGAGCAAATAGCCAACTATTCACAAAGAGGAAGAAATGTTGGAAAATTAAATTGTAGAGGCTGCCCAAATACATCATGGATTTATATTTAAAATGACAAGAACATTCGCTTATAAATTTGCAAGATTAATCAAAAGAATATGGCCTAGTTCTGAAAAAACAAAATCAATATCAAAAGATAGGCTGTAAAGTTTTAGAAATCGGAATCTAAAAAATTTGCTTAGATAGCCAAATTCAACAACTTTTAATCGTCATAGGCCATCAACAAGCAATTCCAACAAAATTAATGGTAGGACTATTTCATTAATGTAGTCTTATTTCCTACCTTACTTTCAACATTTTGCAATTTACATTGCCCTCTTATCTCCAATTGGTAAAGAATTAAAGCCCGTTTAAAGTTTTAGAAATCGGAATCTAAAAAATTTGCTTAGATAGCCAAATTCAACAACTTTTAATCGTCATAGGCCATCAACAAGCAATTCCAACAAAATTATCGCACGAATTTTATCTCATAAAATTTTGATCATCCTGCTTCAAGTTCTGCTTTTACTAAGTCAATAAGTTGAGGATGGAAAGGGTCATTAAAATGCCAACTAATGTACCACTTCAAAACATCCTAGAAGAAGCCATGCAGAAAGAAGAGAAAAAATGAAAACTAAAAAGAGCCATTTCAATTAAATTTAGAAAGAATATTTATTTGAAATAGAAGAATTAAATACTATTTCAAAGGAAAACAAAAGCAAAATTGAAGATCCATAATCTGGTGGAAAGAAAAGAAAGTAAAATATCGTGTAAATATATCTGAAAGTCCTAATAATTTTGATAGCAATATGTCTATTTATAGTGAAACAAAATACACTGCAACTGAAAATATTTTACAGCATGATTCCAATTGTTAAATACAGAAGTATAGATTATGGCTATTATATTCTTATAAAAATACTACACTCCAGTCATTGAGATGATTGATGTAAATCATGATCTTGTGCGATTAATGCGACAAAAGTTTAATTAAGATTCCTTTGTTCTTTCTGAAAAAGTTGATGCATCTGTCATAAATATTCAAGATATGGTAATATGGAACGTTTTATTCGTTCCAGATATATCGCGTCTAAAGTTTCACGGACACGTACACTAACATACATATACACACACAAAGTTTAAAAGGAAATTAAATGTTTTATTGAACTTTCACCTTCATTTGACTAAACAGGACTAATTCACATAAGCATGAAATTTTCAAGAAAATAAATATTAATTATGATCGCTCTGCCTTTATAAACTCTTATATTTGTTGCTTTGACATTCTTCGATAATTCGAAAACCGTTTTGAATAACAATGGGACCCCTGTTTATCATGAAAAAGGACAGGTTCACACTACCATGTCGTACATCATTTGCGGTTATTCAACTCAATAGATAATGTCACATTGAAGGGAATAATAATAAATGCATATACTATTTATCTAAATCTTGAAAGCTGCAACAATAAGATTATATTTTTAATGTGATTGCCACATCATATATGTGATAGTAGTAGGAACAATCTTTAAGTGTGCCTATTGTTGCGATTGCTCAATATTCCTTTTGGAGCCTCCTCTTTCGTCTGTCTCGAAGGCCAGGCGGAGAAAACACAGTCTGACGTCAACATGACGTAAGGATGACGTGAGCCCAGGGTTATCAGAATTTCCAGATTTGGCAACTTATCACCAATTTGGCGGCATTTGTCGATTTCTGGAATGTTCCAGAAACTTCACAAAATAACGATTAGTCTCGGAGATATAGAGAGATTTCTAGAAATTTCTATGGAGAGATAAAAGAAAACTCATCCTTCCGTTGGAGTGGAGTTGACGAATTGACTTAACACGAGCAGCTACATTGGACTGTGATTTTTATCAATGTACTGAGAATAGTAGCGTCAGTTTTGTAAAATTACTTTCGCCAACATTTTGAGAATAATATCGCTTATTCTGTAAAATTAGTGTAGCATTAAAGTGCTGTTTGAATGTATAGTGCTACTGTTTACTTTGTGCTTGTGAATAAATGTCAGTTATCCAGAAACTTGGACTATTTCTTGTATCCGGCAAATACATCCACGAATCTAAATGATACGTCAGTAACACTATGTAGTTGTAGAAGTGTACTTAAGAAAATTCTTTAAATCTGTCTAAAAACCCTCAGTCGGGATTTAAAAATACATTTCTCTTAAATCATCCTTCAAAACTTGAAAATTTAAAAATAATGATTATACTTTCTATATTTATTAAATAAAATATTTAAAACATAAACTGGAGTGTGGATTCACTCGGCTTTCGCATACCAGAATCCATTTTTAAGAAGCTTGTGGACAAGGGCAGATCCAAGGGGGGAGGGGGCACGCGGGTACGTGTCCCCCCAGACGAGTTAAATAAAGACTAGAAAAAATCGATATTTTTCAAAATTATATTTTTCATAATTATCTTCAAAATTATATTTTTATATTTCTTAAAATTATATTTTAATATTTTTCAAAATTATATATCCTCTCTTCGGTTACAACGCAACATATTCTGCTGTTTGGTGAAAAACATCAAGTGTTAGCCTAACACGAGCCTTGCAGCGCCTGCGAAAGTTCGGGAACCTTCTGGAATGTTCTGATCGCCCCCACCAGTGCGCAGGTGCTAGCATTTCTCATTTCAGCCAGCTATAAGTAGACGTGCTTTGCTGCTGGATAGCGAAGCTAACGGTACGGAACGTAATCCTCCCATAAAATTAGAGCGCTTCTGTAAAATTTGACCTCAAATGTATATCCTACATGAAAAAAAAAATATTTGGAATAAAAATAATTTATTTTCACTTTTTTCACGACGCAGATTTGGCGTATAAAAGCTTAATGAGCGTCGGAAATTAATAGAGAGTCCAGTGATTTAGCAAATAATGACATTTCCACTTACAAATAAGTTACTTAACTTATTTGTAATATTTTCGTAATGTCATGTTTCTTTTATAATAGTTTCTTATTTTGATTAAAATGATTTTATATAAAATGAAGATTTTTTTTTCAAAATCAAACTATTCTGTAAAATTCTGTAATCTGCATTCTAAAAAAATCATTTATATCACCCATTAACGGGGGTTAATACTGTATTTCCCTAATTTGTCATCTTAATCACTATTTACCTAAAACTGGGGCTATTACATTGCTGGTTTTGCGATCATTCCATTCCAACTTAGAAACTGTTACAGCAATATCGGAATTTGGAAAAATCATCATATCAGCCATTTATATATACACTCAAGAAAAAAACAACTTGGGCTCTGGTAGCATAATGGTCAGTGCAGTCGCCCGGCAAGCGAAAGACCTGGGTTCGATTCCCGGCTAGGGCTTAGACGCTTTTTCGTCCTGGGTGTTTAGAAAAAATCATTTTTTCTGTATTCATTAACTTTCATTGATAGGGTTATTATAAATTTATTTGAGTTTTAAAATTTTTCTTAATTTCATAGTGTACACGAGTTTATATCCATATTCTTAAACGAATTTCATTCCCTTCCATTTGAGTATGAATAAAACTGCATTTTAGAATTCTTGCATGAGCAGAAAATTTCTTTCACAATAATTCTCTGTCGCCAAATTCGCGCTAGGTGCTTAATTTAAAGTACATGCAAAGTAAATTTGTTTAATCTTTTAAACATTAAATATGAATAATTTGTACTCTACTTTTTTTTATTTTTCATACATATTGCACAACCAGTCAAACCCGTGTATAACGAAGTCGGAAACAACATAATTACGGTTTCAACGCAGAAAATTAAATCCCTCTTTAGGCTTTACAGCATTACAGAAATTTTTTTAAACGAAATTAAGGATATAACGAATTATTTTCGGCGTCATTTCGACTTCATTATAAACGGGTTCGTCTGTCTTACAAACTGTATAAATTACCGGCATTCGTAGATTTGGCATTGTCGCCCTACAAATTCATCTTTGCGTATGCCACTGGAATATATTATGCACCCCCCCCCCCCCCGAATAGTTTTCTGGACTTTTTTCCTCCACTGCTTTTGGGGCGTTTTCTTCTCTTGAAAATTTTACAAGAATTTTCTTGAAAAATCGATATCGTGTGTCAGAATGGTCACAATTATAGCCTGTTACCTCCACTTTCAAGGGCTTGAAAAATATTTCGATTAATGACAATGCATTGCTCGGGGAGTAATTGGACCCCCTAAGTGGGCGGGGACCTTATGACGTCACACACACAAAAATTGTATTGCGGCAATTTTCCCAACAATGAGCATTAAGTATCGCGAGCTCTGAGCCATAAATAAACTCTTTTATGCATGGTCATGTCAAGGTGTGTCCTATGCTACCATGTTAAGAAGAAATATAAAATATCTAACCATTTTCGAAGTTTTCACTCGAATGTTAAAAAATATTGTCCAGTTCTAGATTTTTTTATTACAGAGCAGGATGTAATGTTTCGTGAATATCCATTAATATGTGTGGCATCTATCTATCCTGCACACAAGAAATCAACAGCAGACGAACATTACTCCAAAAATATCCAAATGTGTGCAGGAGGTCCTAAAACATAGATTGGCATTTAAATCTCGAACTCGAAATTTTTTGTGATATAATATTTTCTCTATACTGTATTGCATAGCATGAGAAAGTAAAATTAATTTTCAAAATAGTGCGTTTAATATTAAAATTGTGGAAGTAATATGTATATGCACAAATCTTGTGTAAGCGTCAAGCGAGAACTAGTTTCTTTATTCATTTTTACTTTCCCTGCAATACATGGTAATGTATAGGGAAAGTATTGGAATCATACCGAAAATCGCAACTCGAGTTTTCGACGGATCTACACGTTTCGAGACCTCTAGAATACGAAAAAACCATTTTTAGCGTGACGTCTGTGTGTGTGTCTGTCTGTCTGTCTGTGTGTCTGTCTGTGTGTCTGTCTGTCTGTCTGTGCAGATTTTGTATCCACTCTAACTAAAAAACTAATGGACCGAATTTCACAAAATTTTGTAGGTAAGTCACTTGTGGGCGGGGCTGGTGCTGATTAGTTTTGGTTACGATTCGGAATAAAAGAACCCGCCTTTTTTTGCGAAATGGCCCGCAAAAGCTTGTATCCACTCTAGCTGAAAAACTAATGGACCGAATTTTACAAAATTCGGTACATGAGTCACGTATAGGTCACTCTGGTGCTGATTAGATTTTGGTACGATTCGGAA
This sequence comes from Amaurobius ferox, assembly GCA_951213105.1. Taxonomy (NCBI): domain Eukaryota; kingdom Metazoa; phylum Arthropoda; class Arachnida; order Araneae; family Amaurobiidae; genus Amaurobius; species Amaurobius ferox. The sequence continues at coordinate 15,324,044 of OX578144.1, forward strand.
AAAAATAACCTGCCTTTTTTTGCAAAACGGCCCGCAAAAATCTTCAAAATCTAAACTAAAGAACTAGGTATTCTCAGATATATCCATTAAATGCCCGTTTAATACGTAATGTTTAACGACGAAAAGAATAAGACCAACCCCATTACACTAGGAATAGCCGTTCTCGAGATATTTTAGTTTTTCGTACTTTCCCTACGCCACCTTTGAAAATAAGCCCGGTTACCGAATGAGAACGAAAATTGAATAAAAGTGAAATAAATTTAATTAAAATAAAGAGAACGTGGATATAAGTCTGCAGGGAAAGTCATGTGCTGCCCACATCAGATTTTTACTTTCCCTGCAATACATGGTAATGTATAGGGTTACTTTCCCTGCAATACATGGTAATGTATAGGGAAAGTATTGGAATCATACCGAAAATCACAACTCGAGTTTTCGACGGATCTACACGTTTCGAGACCTCTAGAATACGAAAAAACCATTTTTAGCGTGACGTCTGTGCGTGTGTCTGTCTGTCTGTCTGTCTGTGTGTCTGTCTGTCTGTCTGTGTGTCTGTCTGTGTGTCTGTCTGTCTGTGCAGATTTTGTATCCACTGTAACTAAAAAACTAATGGACCGAATTTCACAAAATTTGGTAGGTAAGTCACTTGTGGGCGGGGCTAGTGCTGATTAGTTTTGGATACGATTCGGAATAAAAGAACCCGCCTTTTTTTGCGAAATGGCCCGCAAAAGCTTGTATCCACTCTAGCTGAAAAACTAATGGACCGAATTTCACAAAATTCGGTAGATGAGTCACGTATAGGTCACTCTGGTGCTGATTAGATTTTGGTACGATTCGGAAAAAAATAACCTGCCTTTTTTTGCAAAACGGCCCGCAAAAATCTTCAAAATCTAAACTAAAGAACTAGGTATACTAAGATATATCCATTAAATGCCCGTTTAATACGTAATGTTTAACGACGAAAAGAATAAGACCAACCCCATTACACTAGGACTAGCCGTTCTCGAGATATTTTAGTTTTTCGTACTTTCCCTACGCCACCTTTCAAAATAAGCCCGGTTACCGAATGAGAACGAAAATTGAATAAGAGTGAAATAAATTTAATTAAAATAAAGAGAACGTGGATATAAGTCTGCAGGGAAAGTCATGTGCTGTCCACATCAGATTTTTATTCTTGTAACCTTGCTCTAGCAGCACTCAGTGAATCACGTGCTGTTATGTTCGACGCTTAATGCCCGCATTCGATGTTCGATATATTTTAGGTTTATTACGATGAGATGATTACGATGTATTTAATAAACCTTTACTAATTTATGTTAGAATGTTATTCGTTAAAAATTCTTCTGCCTGATACATCTTAACTCTGAGATCTTTTATTTTTCTAAAAACTGTTATTTTCACCCTTGCGCGCATTGCAGCGTTTAAACTAATTAAGTCATAATCTCAAAACGTCACGCTAGTGTGTTATTTGCATAATATACTTACTCCACACAGATTTACATAGCTATCCGCTAACAAATTTTTATTGAAATACAAAGTCTAAAATTATTTTTTTATATTTTATCACCAGCAGCATACCCGTTCTTCGTACGGAGTATATAATATAAAGAGATTTATAATTCGCAATCATGTGCAAATTCTGTTAAAATATTAAATTTATTGCTCCTAAAGATAAGTTTAAAAATATCTGTTCCTATTATGCAAAATTATCTTCAAGGGCAGGCAGATCCGAAAAATAAAACATCCTGGCCCCCTTTGTAAGCAAATTTAGAAGAAAAAAAGGAATTGAATCAATATATGCAACCCCGTACTACTTATATTGTCGCGGATTAGAAAATATTCCAGTGTGTTAGTAGAAGATTACCCGTATTACAATATGAGTCTCAAAAATCTTTGCCAAAATAAAATTGATGACGCAATAAATTGAAAATATCAATAATCCCAGTATTCTTTATACCAGAAGGTCGTAATTGATTCCAATATATGCCAATATATATCGAAACATATGCCAATATACCTGTACTACCTATATTCTGGTAGATTAGAAGATATACCCGTGTATTTGTAGAAGATTACTCGTACAACGTACAATATATGAGTTTAAACAATTTTTGTCCTAATAAAACAATTGCATAATAACTCAAAAATATCAATATTCCCTGAATCAATAATCCCCGAAAATATCAATAATAATAACATTTAAAGCTGAAGACCGTAATTGATATTATCCAATCAAAAATGCTATAAGAAAAATCAAATCGTTCTTTTCTAAAATATATTTTTATATCCATTTATTTATTATTCAAATCGAAAAAATAGTAATTAAAATTAACAAATGGATTTAATTTAATTGCGTTTCTGAGCAACATGATATAAGATAGAATCTTCCTCATAAAGTGCGAAATTAAATAACCATTTTAATTTCGTTATACTTTTCATTGTTCAGTAAAAGCTTGTGAAAAATAAACCATGCAGATAAATTTCCCATTTAAATCATGTTTCAAACAATTCATGTTTTCAGAATGTGACTAAGTAGCGCAAAAAATCTCCCATCAAAGTTTTAATGTACTTTCAAACGATTTTCAAGCTTTTCGTTTGGATAAACCACGGAGTTAGAGAGTAGAACTCCTAGGAAAAAGTTTCGTTTTTCATTAATATTTCTACAACCCCTGGTCTTAGAAACTCGAAACTTGGGTCAAATTTACTGAGGACTATTTCAAGGCTATCCACAAAATTTCATCAAATTCGGTTTAGCCGTTCTCCCGTGATGACGGGGCAAACAGACAGACAGACTGACAGATTTTCAATTTTATTTATATAGATTTTATAACAAAACTATCTGAGTTATATTTTGCAAATTTCAATATACTATAGGTGGAGGTTAAAGTATAACCTCTTAAGAAATTATCGTAAAACAAAATTGTAACTGCATGTATCGCAATTTACCGAGAAATCTGCAAACAGCTCTTCACTAACCTATCATAGGAACAAAATATTCTACTAAACTTTAATTTAATTTTTTTGTAGTGATAGATAAAGCGAAAAACAACACACCTAAAAAATTTCATTTAATTTCCTGAAATATTGATAGATCTATAAAATGATTAATATTCTATACAATTAACAATTTTTGAGCTGGTTAGGGTGATTTCCCTCTAGCTACAAGAGATATCGATTCAGATTTCGAAACAGATTTATATTTCACTCAAGTTACGTTTTGGCATATGCTAATTTATGATGATATAAAATGCTTCTGTACCATACAGAATTTCATCCTGTGCGCTTTTCATTTTTAGCACAGTTTACTATAAAACGAAATTGGATGCAACTATTTCAAGAGATAAAAAGAAGATATGTATAGATTTTCAACAAAATCAGGTCAGAATCTATTTTACGATATTCTGTTTCCAATGAATGAGAACATTCATAAATATTTAAGACAAACCTTAAATAACAAACTATCTTATATATATTTTTTTACATCCAATTGTGAATGAAAAATAAATAACGCTTTTCCCATTTTTAAATATATTCCAGGGCTTTGAACTAAACTGTTCAATATCAATTTAAAAGAAATTAATAAAAACAAGCAAATATAATGTAAGTAGATAAGAAGCACCGGTTCTGGGCCAAACACCGGATGCAGTTCAAGTTGTGCTGATGCCACCATGAGGAGGCGGAGGGAGAATGACTCATTGAGGAGGGCGTAAATGAGGAATGAGATAACCTTATCATTGGAACTTTGGACCGAATGAGAGGATCTTTGCATTGATGACTTGAACTTTGAAACCGATAACGAGTAGGTGTTTTGGGGAAAGAGGGATACCAAGAGATTTTAAATTTTATGATGTGAGCGAGTGTTTGGAACGCAGAGAATACAAGACTCTATCGTGTTAATTGTTTTTAATGAAACAGTTAATTTTTTTAAATAAAAATTTATTTAAATATTCTACATAACAGAAAAAACTATGAAATAAAACAGAATGAGTCTTTTCAAACTTACCACAACTGGATATTCCATGGGGTTTCTAAAATTTCATTATTTTATTGAAATGCACGACATTTTCTGAACAAATGGGAAAATTGAAGGTATGTTTTTAATGTTACAAGGGATCTAAGACCCTACAATTTTATTATTGTAGTGAATTGTGTGCATTGTATGGATGTTGGAAGCCTAGAAAATGCAAGACTCTATTGTGTTCAAAGAACCAGTTATTTTTTTTAATTAAAATTTAATTAAATAATCCTATTCACAAAAATTATGAAATAAACAAGTGACTTTTCAAACTTACCAAAACTTGATATTCCAAGGCGGAGACTGCAATTTTACGATTCAGTGTATTGCACGATATCTACTGAATGAATGGACAAATTATCTAATTGAGAAGTTTTTATTAGAAATTGCAAGAGTATGTTATATATTAGAAATTGAGTGTTACACATTAGAAATTGAATGTTATACATTAATAAGAAGTGTTAGAAAAAGAAGGAAATGGTTAGTACAAGAAAAGTGTATGTGAGTTCAACAGACCCAAGAGGTGCCACATTCTGTCATTACACCCTTCAGTGCGGTGTTCCCCACCAGCGTGGAATAATTTTCCTAAATTAAATGTTGATTTAAAGTAGTTTAAAAATATAATAAACGTGAATTTTAGATTGAAATACATCCAAAATGACTTTTTTTAAATATATTAATGTAAGATAAATTTTCATTTAGTATTTTAAAAGTGAATTGTATTTTTGAAAAATGTATAAAAGATAATGATTAAAAATTATTTAACACTGACAGGTCTATTTCCCATAAAAATGAACAGATAGTGCTTATTCAAAAAGTTCTAAATGTTTGTAAAATCAAAAGTTCTTGCGTGCGAAGTAAAATTCAAGAGGAGGTCTTGTAAAATAGCATCCATAAAAATATTTAAAAAAGTGTAAAGGTTCTTAAAAAGTTCTTACGAGGGAAAGTGCATGTGAATGTCTTGTTACATGAAAATATCTTGTGAAATAGCTTCTATAAAAAGTGATACAAATTTGAAAATATCTTGAAATTGTCTTGTATTAAAAATATTTGAAAAAAGTGTGAAAGTTCTTGAAAAGGTCTTGTGATCCATTGCAATAAACATGGAAAATAAATTGTCTTGTAAAATAGCTTCTATAAAAATAATACAAAGTTGAAAAAATCTTGAATTTTAACGACGACACATGATTATTTTCTGAATACACCCATACCCTGAATACACTGGTGTATTCAATTTTTTATTATTATGAATAAATAATTATACGTTTCATAATTAAAAATTAAGAAGTAATTAAAAAATAAGTAATTAAGAAAGAAGATCTTCTTTGGACTATGACGTCTTTGTGCGAAGTTTGAACCGATGACGTCATCTTTGATTAGATCTTATATAAGAACTGATAAGATCTCATTTCAGTACTGTAATTAATGCGTATATCGTTCATTACTAGTTTGGATGGCTGCTGATGAAGACCTCATTCTGTAAGTTATTTTCGTGTTTTTGCTATCTATTTTTGTATATATTTTCGTGTTTTTGCTATCTATTTTTGTATATTCCGCACATGTGCCGAACATATCTTCTGAAGTTATAAGAATATACAAAATTTTCCAAAATATTTAATGTTGCTGTGATTAAAAATTATGAACTTTAACTGAGTTTGGTACATATTTTCACTTTATGAATTCAGAGATGAATAAACTAATGTAAAAATTCTCCCATGTGGATAAAAATTGCGTTTAGCACAATTCAATGTTGTGCAATTCGTTGAAAATTACAAGTTCTAGCCACTTCATATCTTTTATAAGTTTTTTGCACACGACACTTGATTTAGATCAGGTGATTATACTTATGATGTGAACCGATAAGGCATTACAGTTGTGTTCATGCGGAGTACGATCACGTTAAACATGTGGGTCCGAAAGTCCTTCCGAGAGGTTGGTGGTAGGGGAAGGAGGGTACGGTCCCTGTGGATGCCTTCCCCACTGGGTTTCGGTCTAAATTGGGTGGCACTTCCCGACCGTCCAAACTGTTACCTTACACCTTTCTGGTAGGTCGGACGGTCTGGGTTTCAACAACAACAACCTCAACTGGTGCGTGGATAGTTTTGGTTTATTCATAGCTGTGACAAATTTATAGTGTTTTAAAACCTTATTGTTTTAGAAATAAATCTTATACTGCAAATGTGATACTTGAATGTTACTATCTACAAATAATGTCTAAATTCAAAGTATGCCATTACTCGAACAGCTAATGTCTAGTGAAAATAGTGTGGACTTGTCAGTTCCTGCCCTAGATGAGACAAAATCCATGGATGTTGTCTCAGATGTGTTAAATTCCCCCTCAAAGTTTGCGGTGGATTGCTTAGACACCTATCTTATGTCTTCCATAGCCCCAGCAGAAACACATACCACTGCCAATTCACAAGTCCTCACCGAGGTGGGAAACTCAACTCAAGATCTGCTTTCTTCATCTCTAGTACACAGCGGAGTTTAATCCTCCACTACAGAATCTGTTTCGACTGAATCTACTTCTTCAGATTCGGTGAAAGATTCGGTGAAAGAAAGACACTTTATCGGTGGGATTTAGGTTCTGGTGTGTATATATATTTGAAACTTCGCCATGGGAAGCTGAATGTGCATATATGGAAATATCCCTTAATGAAGAAAATGAATTATTATTTACTTGTGAAGGCGTTATATTGTAACCTGCTACTTGGAGTGAATTTTCCCCCAAAGTGTGGTCGTTCAATGCTCTATATGCAGATATATCTTTCTTCAGTCGTAATGAGTTGTTCTGTTTCAATGACAATGGTAAACTTCATTTACAGAAAAAAATTCAGTTATTCATTTAGTGCTATTTTGTAAAATTAAACTCAATTTAATGAATAACTAAAGAAATAAAGAAAATGTGAATATTAGTCTGCAGGGAAAGTCACGTGCTGCCCACACTAGATTATTATTTCTTTCAGTTCGATTCCATTTGTAAATATAGTGACAGATTTATGCTCCATATAACGAAATCATCTGCCAGTTATTCTTTGGATCAAACTATTGAAGTAATTATTTTTATTAATGGATTTTTGGATTAAAATATATGGCAACAGAAAAAATATGTTAAATACAGTGATCGTAGATGAAATATTGCTTGACATACCGCAATTTCCATGGTAATAGAATTGTGAAGATTGCATTTCGTGGATAGGAGCCTGTAATTGCAATTCTTCGTGCAATTGTAAAGATTGCTATCTTCACACAATTTTCATGCATTAATGTGAAACTGATTTTAATATTCGGATATTAAGTGTAAACATGTCACACTGAGTGACCACTAACCATTTCGCCTGCGCAGAGCGTGAGTGGAAATGGATAGTACACAATATATTCTTTCAATTCGTTTCTAATCAATTTTCCATTTTCTATACATCGACAGTATGCTCAAGCAAAATTCTTCTAAAAGAAGTAAACGTATAAAACCCAATACTTCACAAGAAATATTTTTCAATCATACTTTAAAAATAACTTTGACAATATCGGTTTCATTGAATCTTTACTAAGGAAACTTGAATGTTTTTGTGACCAATAAATGATGTAACAACGCATTTTCAAATTTACAATGCATTCTTCCATTAATCATTACATTGTTGAAATTTAACTGCGCATTACATAGCAGTTTCTATAAGACATTTTCTTTTGTTAAGTTATAAATGATAATGCTAGTATAATATATCTAACAAGGTGTGCAATTTGATATAGAATACAATAAACAGTGTTAAATTGCGGATAAATTATCGTAAATTCGGAAGAACAGCTATATTGTATCAAAATAACACAAACACCAAACCCATAATAGGGTCCTTCAGTAGATCTAATGTTTGAAAGAATGGCCAAATATTTGAACTGGGTAGGTGTATTGATGCAGAATATTAATTTGGGTAACATCGTGGAATATTTTGAAACAGTTAATATTTTTTTTTTAATTTATGGGATTTTTTGATAAATTTATTTGAAAAATATGAAATATCTCGAGAACGGTTCATGCTAGAATTTTAAAGTTTATGCCAATCGTTTTCTAAGAAAAAAAATACATAAATATCTATTTGTGTAACTTTATTAAAGGTTTTGATTTTTTGATGATTTTTTCAAAATGTCAGTCGCAAATTTAGGGGGTTCTGAACATTCGATTGTGTTTTAAAACAAAAGGCTTCCAGTATTCACTTAATGTGATTTTTGTACCAAATTTCATTTGAATCGCTCCATTCGTTCGTGGGATATCGTCTCCACAACCTCACTGACACAACACACACACATACTTTCACTCACACACACACACAGACATCACTTCAAAAATGTTCGATTCGTGATCAGGGATGCTTGAAACGTGCTCTCCCGTCGAAAACTCGAATTCGAATTTTCGACCCCGTAACAATACTTTCCTTATTATGTATATAAGGAAAGTAATAATGAGTACGTTTTTCCACAAATATACGCTAACATAAAAAGAAAATACAAATATAGCCACTGAACGTTTGAATAAATATGTAAATCAGTATCGTTGCCATCAACACTGGCCAAGACGAAACAAAGATTCTCGGAATAAACATAGTTTTTGAAAAACTAGTAATTTTTCTCAAAGAATATCGTAACCTTTTCTGGTCTAGAAAACTATTCAGTCATCGAATGTTGCAAAAAAATCATCATTTTAAATTTATCTCGGATAAGCCGCTCAAAAAGGAGATTTAGTTTCTCTGTGATTCTGTTTCTTTATTCAAAAGATAATATCTTTAGTTCTTTCATCATTTCTTTGGAAACATGGAGGTTCTAGTCAAGGTATTCGAAATATTTATGCAATTTTCAGTTTTGAAAGGATTGTGTTTTGAGATGCAAGTATTTCGTTGCGTAATCCCGATTTTTCGGTGTATACGTTATCCACTTTTCCGTATATTTATAACTTCTTTGAGAAGTAAAGATACTGAGATAACGTTTTTAGACGGGTTACAGTTGACAGAAATTTTTGCTTTGCCTGCTGAAATACAGAAACTGAAAAATAGTGCTTTGCTAGACAACAGCATATAAAGGTTGAATAAGTACCAACCGGTTTTAAAGACAGGTAAAAAACGTTTTTCGTCAGAGTAATTTAGAGACAAAATAAAATCCCATCGAAGAATCCTATAAAAAAAGCCTTTTTAAATGTGAATAATATGTATGATTGGAGTATATCTGGCGCAAAAAAAAAGAGGCGTTTCGAAAAATGTAAACATTTTTAACGCGTAAACTCCTAAACCTAATATATAAAAATGCAAATAATTTATATTGTTTTATCGGAAATAGGGTCTAGCTTACGAATATATAAAATTCCTTTTAATATTTTCTATTTTTTACAAAAAACTTTAATAAGTAACTCTCTGAGCGAGTGCTTTTTATTTACATTTCTCTAACTTTCACATAAAATATATAGTAAACATAAACTATAGATAGAAATAGTAAACAACAAAAATGTGTACTTGAAAATTTAGTATTAAAATCTATATTTATTATTAAAAAATGCGTTTATAGTTTTCAAATAATCATGCTGTGAATTTGAAGAAGTTTGAAACTTTAAAATTTTTCAAGTTTGTAATGCTGATATCTCAAAAACTAAAATAGCTAGTTTTGAACAGTAAGTAAGAATTTATAGCTCTTCGAAAGCTTTATAATTAAATTTTGAATCGAGATTTTTCGATATTACAAAAGTTGAGTTTCCTTTTATAAAATGCTATTCACATAAAATGTTATTATTAACCATTTCAGCTCCATTGGACTGGAATCACCGCCGATTTTTCAAATTTGAAACCAGTTAATGCATTATTCAACTGGTGAAGTTGTCATCTGCTAAATGTATATACTTTACTGGTTATTAGACATAAGCCTTACATGTTGTTCTCTAATGAAGTGTTATTTCTCAGGGTTATATTTTCTTCATCAAACGGCTATATGATTTGAATAAATTTGAAAGCGAAGCTTGAAATTTTAATTGCTTCTGCAAGATAACTTTGATATTGTACATTCGACACGATTTTCTAGTATCTTCATATTTCCTATTATTTTGATTCATTATACTGTCATCACAAGTCAAATAATTAAAGACAATATTAAAGATTCCGCTTGATATACTTTTTTGGCTAACCCAGTATAAGTGTGAGCGCTCGGTTAATCAAATCGCTTATAGGTGAACCGGATAAGTATAAGAACTAATCCATGCAAAAAAAATGTCGGACTGTCAAGGGAATTCATTATCGTAGAAAATCAAGATGCGTCGATATAAAAATTGCAATTTTGCAGTCGATTCTTAATAGACAGGAAGTGATTTACTGAAGAACGACTTTTTACAAGCCTCCAATGTACAAGATTTCGATAATTATCATTTTGATGTATCGGCGAATTTAAGCTACAAAGATGATTGTACTAATGAGTTCGAGGCGAAACTTTGTCTAAGTGAAAATTTTATATAAAGGATGCACATAAAAGTTTAGATCCCCTATTTTTTTCGATACTACCACCTTGTTATGGCATAATGCTGCTATCCACTTTGAGGACTTTTCTAATCAGAATTATAGGTCTGCGATCAACCACCGACGAGATAAATCCCTGAAAGTTCAGATTCATATTTTTTCTGATACTACCACCTTGCTACGGCATAATGCTGTTGTCCACCCTGAGGATTGCTTTAATCAGAATTATCGGCCTGCGATCAACCACAGACGAGATAAATCCCTGAACGTGAATTGAGAAATAACTTGCATACTGAAACTGATTAACATCAGTTTTCCAAAAAGTGCATTTGATTTCCGATTTTAACCTGAAAATAGGCACTCGCCACAGCTAAAATTAAACAATCCAGTATAATGATTAAATAAAGCAACTAATCGGTCACCACTCCCCTCCTCCATTCCATTTTAATCTCGAAAACTGCCCAGAAGTTTAATCTCTGTGTGTTTCTTCACTCCCCAATGTTCATCCATTATATGTATATATATTTAGCATATGCACTGCTGGGCAATTGCTAAGGATGGATCACTAATTGCAATGTAGCACAACACAAAGCGCGGGTGGAGGCCCAGCAGGATACAATATTGTTGCCACACTGTTCGGGCATTATAATAAAAATCATTTATTGTTCTGGAAAATACAGAAGGTTTTGAAACACCTGAAAGGGAAAAGTGCTCATTTGATGCTGTGAATACAGAGAAATGGAAAGATGCATATGAACGACAGCAGACACCTTTGATAAAGGTATCAGTAAGGGATATGCCCACCGTGGAGTGCGATGCAATATTCCACAAGCCGTATCATGCTTTGCACAACATTATCCAGCAGCTGTTGAGTTAAGTTACCCCACTCCTGTGTGAGTGCAGGGATGAGGGTGTTCTTGTTTGTTGGGGGATATTTTCGACCAGCAAGTCGCCTCCCCAAAGCATCCCAAACATTTTCAATGGGATGTAGATATGGAGAATCTGTTGGCCATACGAGGCATTGCATACCCTCGCTGACTAGACAGACCTGAACAGCGAGGGGTCGATGACATGATGCATTGTCGTCCATGAAAACAAATTTATCAGCGGCAGCACCACGGACAAGGCGAACATGAGGTAGTTGAACTTCATCAATACATAGTTGGCCGGTCATAGTCTCAGTTGCAACCACATGTAGGGTCGTGCGGCCATTGATCATGATGCCGGCCCATACCATGTCACTGCATGTCGGATATCTGTCATTTTTCTGGATATTTTCTGGACGATAAGCAGTACCACTCTCACGCCAGATCAGTTGGCGTCTAGAATCCGATGACAGACTGAACCTACTCTCCTCTGAGAATAGTACGCAAGTCCAGCCCTGTTCGGTCTAATTGCGATGCCTATTATACCTTTGCAAACGGGCGGTACGGTGCAGTCTGGACAATGCGATACACACAACAGGTCTGCGGGCGTATAGTCCTCCTTCTTACAAACGTCTTGCTACTTTTGGGAAATCCGCTGTCCTGTGATAACAAGAAACTGATTTGCCATCTGCTGAGTTATGGTGCGCTGATCCCTTTTTGCCGATAGGGCAAGGTACCTGTCTCTTGCAGACGTCTTACTTCTAATATGACCTCCACCGGGACGCTTGCTACACATTCCAGTTGTTTTAAATGCTTGACACAGGCGTGAAACAATGCTGTGGGTGATGTCGAACTCCTTGGCAACATCTATTATTTTAATACCCTTCTTCAATCTTTCCAATAATTTGGTCACGCGTAAAATCACCTAAGTGATATCTGAAATACATTCCGAAAATTTCAAGTTCGTTAATGAAATCTTTCCCGTAAAACTTTCATTTGGAACAACAACTGTCCATGCGCGTCAAATCCTTTAAATCTCTTATCAGCGCTATCACGCGACGAATAGGCGTAGGAAATTTGCAGACGCACACCTCTTCTTACTGTATCTCGCACTTATTCTAATTTTCCACATTTTGCTTCCTTTGTTTTTGTGGTTGCTATAGGTGATAGTGTTATCCGTCCTTAGCAAATGTCCAGCAGTGTATAACCATACTTATCGATTTCATAAAACACCTGTGATAAAGTGACTACTAAAATAAAACTTCATACTGGACACTTGCTGCTAAATAAAATTTTGAATTTTCAGGTCTACCCGACATTGAGAAGAATTTAAACAAAGTATTAAAATTCCAGCAAAATCTTTATTATTCGCGAAAATTACAAAAATAAATCTATCTCATTCTAATTTTTTACATAACCTGTTTTACTATAAAATTGCAGGATGAGATCCAAACATTTATACGTCATACATACATGTGGACATATTCCCTAAAATATCCCGAAATATGTCCAGGTTAATTTTAAAGGTCTTTTTAATCAAAATGTCAATTACTGGAATATTTGGGGCAATTAATATTCTAAACTATAATAGTAAGATATAGTAAATTATGTGATTTATAAAACCTTGCAAGAACCTTCGGAGTAAATTCACATGTTTAGAAACTACTCAAATTTATAAAAAGTTATTTTATGTATTTTGAAGGGAATCGTGGCTTTTCCTAGTTAAAAATCACTCTCGATTTCATTTCGGGTAAGCCGTTTAAAAATAAGATTCAGTTCCTCAGTTACTTAATCCTCTTTTTTTTTCAGATAGAGATATCTTTTATGCCGTGTCGATTTTTGGAGCTGGCTAAGATTATCATGAGACAGATACTTTTCTGTCATTTTTATACACTTTCATGTTTTACGAGTTATTACTAATCGCGTTAAATTATTATCTCATATATTTATATTTAAAATAGTTCTGTAGAATCAATAAAATGAAGGGAAAACTTATTTATATATAAGTAGAGAAAATGATAATAGGGGAGAAATATTGAGAATAATAAAGAGAAGTTGGGAAAAAACATTGAGCAAGGAGGGGAAAAGAAAGCACCGGAAAGAAAGGAAACGAAGGAAAAGAATAGAGAAGAAAGATAGCGAAAAAAGAAAGGGAGCAAGAAGGGAAAGATAGCAAGGCCAGAAAGAGGGTAAGGGGGGAAAGAGGGTGAGGGAGAATAAGCAAGAAATAGAAAAACAGGAGAGAAAAGGAAAAAAGAGAAGTAAAACTGAAAATAAAGAAGATAAAATACGAAAAATGTGGAGGGAAAAAGTAAAAAGAAACTTAGAGAGTTAACGCTTGTAGGCACATAATACTCTTTTGGTTAGCTGTATTCTAATATGTAGGGCTCTGAATCCGCCGCTTGGGTATGTCTCTGTACTATGTCTCACCCTACTCTTCTGTCTTTATCGTTACACCCTCATCTCATCATTTTAACTTCAGTTCTATTGGTCCACACTGACAAAAAAGATCCAACATCATCCAAATAGTTGTATGCGTTGATGTATAATAATTTGGGTGTCATTACTTTTCTTATTATTTTTCGTTTCCTTCTAAAGTTATTTTATCAGTGTCGAAGAAAATATTCTAATAAATAAAGTAAATTTAACATATCAGTAATTTTACAGAATTTTATTACAATCTAGCTATTTGCAAGTTTAATTTATTTCAAAATCTCACTATTTGAAGCATTATTTTTGTTTATAGATAAATTGAAAATTTTTATTTATTTATAGATAAATTGATATTTTTATACAGAAATTAAATAATAGTTTGTAGTTTGAAATTTTGAATTGAAGTAAAAATTATTCTCATGAAAAAAATCTCTTCAACTCACCTTCCTGCATTGGATTACATGCGAAAAAACTAATACCAGCGTATAATGGACTGCGATTGATGATAAATGAATCTGTTCCTTCCGTCGAAAACTTATATTAAAATTTGAAAATATCTCCGCAGAAATCGTATCTTGATGGAGAAAGCGTGTTGATTTTATTTAAAATGTTGTTTATCATAATAGAACTGTGACTTTTTAATGCGATCTATTAATAAATAATTCGTATGCGCCATTTATGTTTAAATGCCCTAAAACTTGTTTTTTTCCCCACATATTTTGATGATAAATAGTTGTAAGGAGGAATTACAGCAATGGGCAATTTCGGCATTTTCTTTTTAAAACTCGTGAAATCAATTCATATTTACAGATAACTTCTTTCTGCTCCTCCTAAAAAATTCTGAAATCCTTAAAAAAACTCCCTAAAAACTCCTGAAAGAATATTTATTTAAATATCAAGAAATGAAAAAAAGGAAAAAATGCTCAAACACAGAACGCTGCATGATTAGTTGCGACGTCATTTTCCACTTTCGATCTCTGATGTAACGTTCTATGATGTGCTTTTCCTATTATTCCTGTGTTGTTTGTGTTGAGATATTTGCTGGGTAGTTGGCGTTTAATTTTATGTATAATCGAATTCATATTATTTTATCTGTTTGCACTTGGTCTACATTCGTTGATAGTTTTATTTTATAGAAGAAAATGGATCCTGGTTTTGTTAAAGGGCAATGGGACAATTTGCCTAAGATCGATTCTACTGTGAAGAAGGTCTATTTCAGAAACAAAAAAAAAATTGTGATTGCTAAATCTCGAGGTGTAAAAGTTGATATGTAAAAGTTACCGCTTTTCATGAAGACTTATGTATTACATATATATAATGTGAATAGCATCTACATATGGATACCTGTGGTGAAAATCGGAGCGTTACGAAAAATGCAAACATTTTAGACGCTAATATCTTCGGACCTAATAGTAAAAAATTATAAATAATTTATATTGTTTTGTTGAAAAAGGATTTAGATTATGAATATACAAAAATAACTTTAATATTATAAGCTTTTTCTCGTAAAAACTTAAAAATATCTATATGAGTGAGTGTTTTCTTTTTCATTTTTCTTACTTTCACTCGAAATATCTTTGGAACTATAAAATATAGATATAAATAGTAATTGGGAAAGATATGTATTGGAAAATTGAATTTCTAAATTTATGTTTATTTAAAAAAAATCTCATAATTTTTTAGTAATAGTCTTGTCAATTGAAAATTGACAATTTTGCTTTTTTCAAGTTTGTAATATATTTCTAAAAAATTAATAGTGCTAGCTATGAACAATAAGCAAGAATATTTAGCTTTTTAAGAGTCCTATATGTGTATATGATTAGATTTTGGGTCAAGTGGTTGCAATTTTGACATTTTAATTTTTACCTGGGTTTTCAAATGGGTTGTAAAGCTGCAATTTTTAAAATATCACGATTGTTGCAGCTCAATGTCTATACATTACTCCTCAGTGAAATTTCGGTGAACAAGCTCTAGATATTTTATTTTGCTTTTATAACTCTAGATATTTTATTTTGCTTTTATATATATATATATATATATATATATATATATTTATTTATTTATTTATTTAATATATTTTTTATTTGCAAAAACATCTTGGCTATATATGCTATTAAATATTCTAAATATATTATTTAATAATTTATTCTTGAATTAAATGTATAGCTACAAATTGTTTCTTATAATATTATATTATTTTCATACCTATAATAAGCAATAAATTATTTATGACTCTGAATAGGTTTAGCAATTTTAAATTATTTTCCATTTAATTTCCATTCCTTTTATGCAATGTTTTAAATTTGTGATTCAATTATTTCTATTTTAGATAAAATCTATTTATAACTTTTCAAAAGAACACGTACCTAATGAAAATACTAAATTTTGTCTGCTGATTACAGTATACGGGTATAAGGAATTTTCGCGTAGAGAATTTTTTACATATTCTAAAATTACCTGCAAACAGCATAAACTGAACAGGGGACAAAGTCAATAATCCACTTTGAATCTGGCTTAAAATTCATTCCTAATAGTGAAACGAAACATAAAGTACCGAGCCAGTAGTGGACACTCTTACAAATTTTTCTATAAATCATAAAGAAATAACTTTCATAAAAAGCTTGGATTATACAGTTGCTGATTTATTGAAAATTCTTCGATGACAGCGGCGAATTGTGATTACGATCTCGCTTCAGACCATTTTTTATGAACATTTTTTGCACAGATTGTGATACAGTGAAAATAAAATACATTGAAAGTTCTACAGAGTCAATAGCGATAATATGGCACCGTCCCCAGATGTGAAGACACCAGTTTTTATGATGGGTCGGACAGTCATTTATGACCAAGAAATTTAATTATGACCTCATAGCAAGTGCGCTTCATAAAGCAAACTAGGCCGCAAGGCATAGGGGATAAGCCAATGAAACTCAGCATAAGCTCCATCCATATGATTGGAGCCAGTGGGAAAGCGAATCACTGAAAGCCAATGAGGAAAAGGGGGAAACACAGAGTGCTCCGTCCAACATTTGTGAAAAGGATCAGTACTTGTTTCGTTTCCTGAGAAAGATGTCTCTATGGATTAAGTTATGCTTGACGACTCCGAGTATGCTTCTATTACTTCGAGTACATTGTATGACTTTCCTAAAAATGCTTCTATTACTTTAAGAAGTTTCTATGACTTCGATAAGCATGCTCTTCGAAGATGTGTCGGCCAAAAGACGCACAGTTCATTTTGAAAATGTTATATCAATGCAAAAGATAGCTCTTTTTGAAAAATGTGAAATAATTTGTTTCTTTGTGTTTTCTCGAAATGATCAAAGAGAACAGGTACAGTTTCTTTAGTACATTTGAGGAACGTAATGAGCCTGACTATAGTCAGTAATAAGTCGCTGTATCACATTTTAATAGCTCTAGGTAAAATTACCTATAATTATAATATTAGTAACTGAGGATTTTTATAAATAGTATATAAAGATAAAGTTAATATTGAACAAATTTAGTATGAATGATAATAAGAAGAAGAATATTTGAATAAATTTTAATTTGCCAAATATTGTCTCGTCACTTGTGTAAGTAAAGTTAATTTATGTCTATTAATCAATTTGATTTTCAGAAACACCAGGCAAGATAGCAAGTTGACTTGGAGCGTTAATACGGCACAACGTCAACGTTCCTAAATAAATTTTATACGCTACATAGATATAAATATTTTATTTGATAATGCAAAACTAGAAGCCGCGCTCATTGGAAATATACAATACTAATAATTATTCTGCTGTCTGGGACGGAAGAAACTAGTAGACCTTTTTGAATGTAAATAAATTTGTTCACAGATTCTCGAAGGCGTCACATTCCGGGAGCTCCAAATTGGGCTGTTTTCTCACAAAAAGTGGAAAGGCTAATTTTGCAAATAAAAAATTAAATACAGCTTGGAGAATGTGCATATATTTTTTTACGTTTTTGTCCATTTTGAAACATTTCGAATCGAATAAAAAATAAAATGCCGGAATTGTCCATTATTAAACTATTCAATTATAAAATACTTAAAACTTTTTATTTTCTTCTATTAGTGAATGTTAACTTTTCAGAAAAATAAGTTCAATCTACAAAACAAAACTCTTCCCGCAAATAGTATTTTTAGCCCAATTTTTATAATTAATATTTGTTTGAGATTTCTCCTATTCCTTTTCTCTTTTTACTTCCCAAGTACACAATTGAGCATTAATAGTCCTTTTACTTAAGTACCTAGTTCATAAATCAAGGTAATTGAGCTGTAAAGAAAGACATTTAGGGCTCTAATGGTTTTTAATAGTCGTAAGGGAGGACATGAAATTACACTATAAGCTTGAAACAAGTGCCAATCTTATAGAAAGTTTTTTGTTTAACTATTTATAAATAAATACCTTAATATAATTTTATGGAAAATAAATAAAATCCTGTAACTGGCATGATATTTATATAAAAATAAACTTTATATCCATAAAATATGAGACCCAGAAACACTATTACTCTTTCTCACTTACTTATTTCATGTCACCATACAATCTAAGGCCAGAGTATCTGAAAAATTTTATACTAGGCATACACACTTTAAAAAAAATATTTATTTTTGTTTATATGTAAACTGGTTTCACTAAATGGCGTATATTACCATTGCATGAATATAATTTGATAATCAAAGTAGGAAAACTGTATCAATTAGGACGTATCTGTTTATATTTATGAATCACACACATTTTTGAAAGGGCTTAAAATATTATTTTTAATATTGACAACATGTTTGTCAATGTGTGTGCCGTGGCAAAATTTCACAATATACAAAACCAAACTTACCATAGTGTGTCCAGTTGACTTAGCGGTCGTATTAGTGACATCTGAAAAAATCAGTATATTGCGTATATTTAATTAAGAAACCGGACAATTTTGTGGCCAACTTTTATTACATATAAATTATGGAAGCAATTAAATAATCAACAAACATTACATATTTAAATCATACCTAACTTGACGTCAGGCTGTACTAATTTAACCGATGATTATATTACTAAAAATTAAGATCAATTAATTTCACCTAAACACGAACTTATGACTTATATTACTATGGAATTTTCTCACGTTCAGAGTTTATGGATCTATATATTTATCTATAATAATATTGACAATAGAATTTAAAAATAAAATACCTCCAACACTGATGTAAGAGTTTGCCTTGCCCTTTGTAACCTCCGCCAATGTTCATATGTATAGGATGCCAGGGATAGGCAATGGAGAAATAGACATACGGTCCTCCTGGTTTCAGGAGAATTCCTTCGCGGAGGATTGGGAGTTCACCAGTGGTTCGCTGGCACATTAAGTTCCGATATGAGGATCTACTGTGCAAATGCCGATTGGCTCACTGGACGGAGGACGTACTAGACTGCCGATGCCGGTTGGATCATCGCTGGTTGGATGTCTGGAAAACGTATTCCACTGCCGATGCCGGTTGGTGTATGATATCGCTGAAACGTTACGGTTGCACGAACAACCATTCGTGCTAACTGATACCGGTTGAATCACTCAGATTAGGCATGTCACATTCTGCGTAGAGGCCCACTATTGGTACCTCGCAAGCACTGCGCCAGTGCATTGTCGTCCGTGTGTGGTGACGAGGCCGCTGATTTATCAAGATGCCTTCTATCATTGTTGGTCACCCATTTGTTACGGCTTAGCTGTAGTGTATAGGGCCCATAGAAGTTTTTCAGTTCCAAACCATCTATTTCCGAAGCTGTGTGGTGAAGGAGGCGAAGTCACCACTGCTTCGATGACCACTACTGCCCGATGAGTTTTTCAAATAACAGTCTGGTTCCACTTCCACTCGATATGGCGTGAAGTTGCCATCGGACGTTATTGCTGTAATATCCGAGCCTGGTTACGAGCTACACTTTAGTAGGTGTACTCACCTAAGGATATCAAATAATCCGGTTCCTTCCTGTAGGGCATAGGGCTACCACTCCGGAAGAGCACTGGATAACTGTTCCCAAATGTATGTCACTGCATTTTTTGGGATCGCGCTTCAATAAAGTAAACATAAACCCCTTATGATATGCATACAAGGGAACTCAGACAGAAATATAGTTTAATGTCTCTTAAAAAAAGAAGCTGGTACTGCCTCTTGTTTTATTATAAGGTTTTAAATAATACTATTGATTGCCCTACTTTATTTTCTTGCCTGGAATTTCACATACCTGTCAATAATACCAGGAAAAAAACTCTTTTTCACAATACTACTGTTAAACACAACTACATTAAATGCTATTCTATCTATAAATTTGTTGATCTATATAATACCTATTGTGCTGATATTGATATATTTAACTTGACTCCTGCCTGTTTTGAAAAAGCCTGTTTCAATGCCCTTGACATGTTTACTACTTAGTATTCTTGTATCTTATGTTCTGTACTTTTTAATTTCTTATGTGGCTACTGTAACTGGATTTCATCTGTAGCTGGCCACGTAAATTGAATAAAATAAAAATAAAAATTCTGAAACCTTCCCCGCAGAGATCAAAAATTGAATATGGCTTAAATTTTGAATAAAGGTCCTTTCACTTTTCTTGAAGGGCAGAACAAACAGGACCGGAAGGTTTCTCGTCCGTTCATTTGTTGCCGCCCTTGAGCGAGAAACGGGTGGTTTTTGAGAAAACGTGCATTTGGTATGCGTACATATTATTCGCAAGTCCTGCGGGTTCCCAGCTTTCAGGAGGTCTCGTCTCAATCCCGAAATGACTTAATACTTGACAAGGGCCATAATTTCCAAGATATTTGTCGTTTCAATTTTGACATTAATTTCGTAATCTCGTTGGTAAGTTTTATGACCTCTCTCTCGTGTTATTCATTTCTTGGCGTCGAACTATCCTTCCGTATATGTGAGGAGGCATTGTACTAGCAATTAAAATCTACACAGTACATTTTGATTTACGTTGCGTTATTACAACCCCCCTTTATTTATGGCTCGAGTCCTGTGATAATGAATATTATTTGCACATCGTTTAAACATTGTGTTATGGTTCATAACAATTATGATAAAGTCGATATCCGTCCGTAAATATCTACGTAATTCATTTCTATTTTAACATAAACTAATGGTGATAAGAGCAATTCTTGTGCTAACAAGGAAGGTCTGCTGACTGTCATATGCCGATTATAACAAAAAAAAATCTGATGTGGGCAGCACGTGACTTTCCCTGCAGACTTATATCCACGTTCTCTTTATTTCAATTAAATTTAATTCACTTTTAATTCAATTTTCGCTCTCATTTGATAACTGGACTTATTTTCAAAGGTGACGTGAAGAAAATACGAAAAAAAACTAATATATCTCGAGAACGGCTAGCCCTAGTGTAATGGGGTTGGTCTTATTATTTTCTTCGTTAAAAATTACGTATTAAACAAGCATTTAATGGATATATTTGAGCATACGTAGCTTTTTAGTTTAGATTTTGACAATTTTTGAGGGCCATTCTGCAAAAAAAGGCAGCTTATTTTTTCTGAATCATACCAAAATCTAATCAGCACCAGGGTGATGTATATGTGACTCATCTACTGAATTTTGTGAAATTCGGACCATTAGTTTTTCAGCTAGAGTGAATACAAGCTTTTGCGGGCCACTTCGCAAAAAAAGGCGGGTTCTTTTATCCCAAATCGTACCCAAAACTAATCAGCACTAGACTCGCCCACAAGTGACTTACCTACAAAATTTTGTGAAATTCGGTGCATTAGTTTTTTAATTAGAGTGGATACAAAATTTGCACAGGCAGACAGACACACAGACACACACACACACACACACACAGACGTCACGCTAAAATTTGATTTTTCGCATTCTAAAGGTCTCGAAACGTATAGATCCGTCGAAAACTCGAGTTGTGATTTTCGGCATTATTCCAATACTTTCCTTATACATTACCATGTATTGCAGGGAAAGTAAAAATCTGATGTGGGCAGCACATGACTTCCCCTGCATACTTATATTCACGTTATCTTTATTTTAATTACATTTAATTCACTTTTAATTCAATTTTCGTTCTCATTTGATAACTGGACTTATTTTCAAAGGTGGCGTAGAGAAAATACGAAAAAACTAATATATCTCGAGAACGGCTAGTTCTAGTGTAATGGGGTTGGTCTTATTCTTTTCTTCGTTAAAAATTACGTATTAAACAAGCATTTTATGGATATATTTGAGCATACGTAGTTTTTTATTTTAGATTTTGACGATTTTTGCGGGCCATTTTGCAAAAAAAGGCAGGTTATTTTTTTCTGAATCGTACCAAAATCTAATCAGCACCAGGGACGTGACTTATCTATACGTGACTTATCTACCGAATGTTGTGAAATTCGGTCCATTAGTTTTTCAGCTACAGTGGATACAAGCTTTTGCGGGCCATTTCACAAAAAAGGCGGGTTCTTTTATTCCGAATCGTACCCAAAACTAATCAGCACCAGCTCCGGCCACAAGTGACTTACCTACAAAATTTTGTGAAATTCGGTCCATTAGTTTTTTAGTTAGAGTGGATACAAAATCTGCACAGACAGACACACAGACACACAGACACACAGACACACAGACAGACACACAGACACACACACAGACGTCACGCTAAAAATGGTTTTTTCGTATTCTAGAGGTTTCGAAACGTGTAGATCCGTCGAAAACTCGAGTTGCGATTTTCGGCATGATTCCAGTACTTTCCCTATACATTACCATGTATTGCAGGGAAAGTAAAAACAGCCATTAGTATACTCATTTCTAAATACATAGCGTATTCTTTAGCAACGCTATTACCATATTAACGACATAAAAAATTAATAAATTTTTTGTTAAAGTTAACAGAAAGTAGTATGTATTGCAATTTGGCGTAAAAAAAATATTCTTAAAAAACACTTTCAGGGGAGAGGTATGATAAAACCTGTAAGTCTTCGAAGTGGGATATAGTCCAATGTGTTTAATCATGGTGAAGAGTTAAAACGTCATACTGAGAAAATGCCAGTATCAATTGAGATAATAATTCAGGTGAATCTGGGCGATAGAAAAGCATACTTAATGATGAGATACAGACTTCAAATGTGATTTACAGGTTTAAAGAAATAAAGTGCGCAATATTAGTTTTTCAATACTTGCTATTTTAAGGTTTGCAACACACTAAAATATTCGATTTGCCGAACAGATAATAAACTCTTTCTTTTAAGTACGATTTAGACTCGAAATTTTTTACACAGGTAAATATCCTAGAAATTCAATAGAATCGTAGGACAAAAATCGAAGTTTTCAAAAATGTTTATTAGAGGTGGGTGTTCTACACCAAAACGTTCGAAAGGTAAAATAAAAGAAAATATACTTCACGATCAGATATTGAATTTAAATGTAGTATGAGGGTAGATAGTTCGAATTGAAGATAATGGAATATTTTAGTTTCTAATATTTGGTTCTTTGGAAGGGACACACATTAATATGTTCTATTTGCGGAATAAATGAGAAATTCTTTATTTTAACCGATATACAATATTGATATTTAATACGCCGGTCAATCATAAGATTAAAGAAAAATCGTGTTTTTCAAAAATATTCTGTATGGAGGGGGGGGGGAGAGGTGTCTGACACCAAAACATTCGAATGGCGAAATGATAATAAGACGGACATTGCAATGAGATAGAGAGTCTTATATTGGTGCAAGGATCAATCGTTAGATAAGAATAAAGTTCATAATTTCAGTTTTCTAATATTTGCTAATTTAGAAATGCCGACACTGAAAAGTTTAATTGGCTGAATAAACGATAAATTTCTAGTTTGAAATGAGACAGATTAAATTTTTTCAAACAAAATTTGGTGAAAGTGTGAACAGTTTGAAAAGGTCCACTGAAAAAATCGAATTATTCAAAGATCCATGTTATTCGGTGTTGCTTCTTGTAAAGCCGTTGGTTTTCAATGGGTATTCTTAACAATGGGACTAGTGTAGTTCTAATAGTTGTTAAAAAATTGCCTAAGGATTTGCATTAAAACTTCAAATTGGTGAACAAAAATTTCTTTCTCACAGTATGGATCCATATGACGAAATAAAACTCGATTGAAACCCTTTCACTCAAACTTAGAATTCAACATTTTTCTATTGTGGGCGAATCAAGTGCCTGGCCATTAAAAAAATCTGATGTGGGCAACACATGACTTTCCTTATATAATGAAATGAATTTACTACTTTTACAGTAAAATAAATAGGTTTTTCTTATAGTAGATACTAATATCCTTTCCAAGATATTGAATTTTCGACAATTAGTCGTCATTTTCATTGATTTAGCGTCATTTTTATCCATTTGGCGCGATTTTCGTTAATTTGGCAACATTCCAAAAAGTCGCCAAGTTGGCGACATTCCGCCAATTTCGTCGCCAAAATCTCGCCAAGCGTTATGGACGAAGAAATAAGTTGTTCTTACAGCAGATAAATTGGCGTTCAAATGCAAAAGTATTACTCAAAGTATCTTTTTCCATGAATGGAACGAGCTAGATCCACGAGAATGATATCACCCAATTTATCGCATGATATTATATATGAAAAGTGAACATGTTTCTCAATAGGAAATATTTTTTTTTCTATTTTATATGACTTTTTGATAATTTTTTTGAAAAATGTGCAATATCTCGAGAACGGTTCATGTTGGCGTTCTAAAATTTATGTCAATCGTTTTCTAATGAAAAATTACATAAGAAATGTCTGTTTACGTAACTTTAATATTGGTTTTGATTTTTTGGCGATTTTTTCAAAATTTCATTCGAAAATTTAGGGAGATTCTGAACATTCGATTGCGTATAAAAACAATAGGCTTCCAGTGTTTACAGATTGTGATTTTCGTACCAAATTTGGTTCGAATCGGTCCATTCGTTCGTCAGTTATCGTCTCCACAGACTCTCTCTCACACACACACACACACACACACACACACACACACACACACACACATCACTTAAAAAATGTTTGATTCGTGATCGGGGATGCTTGAAACGTGCTCTCCCGTCGAAAACTCGAATTCGAATTTTCGACCCCGTCACAATACTTTCCTTATACATGATGTATATAAGGAAAGTAATAAGTTATTTCGCTTAAGTACTTTTTCAAAGCGCGTTACTTGAAACATAAATTTTTTTCAAACAAAATATGGTTTCCACATCTGTTCCGGTACACAAAATTCCATGAAATATAACTCGGAAAAACAAATATCTAAGGAATGGAAATTTGATTCTCTCTGTTGGGAAAGTTACTTTTGAAAGAGAATCCTTTTCTAAACATTTTTTAGTATATTCTTCCAGAGTATATTGAGGCAGGGAGTATATTCTTTAGAATATGTTGTGACAGAGAGTATATTATTTCGAGTATATTGAGGCAGCGAGTATATTCTTCCTTTATAACATACTTATTATTTGTCATCGAGTGGATTTAATATTCGTGCAAAAAAGTATCACACTTGTAGATATAAAGTAAACTAAAAATTCGAGCCAACTTTTGGAGATGGATATCTTAAGTGTACAGTAACATTCCGCTTTTTACTTACTTCTCCTTAGCGAATTCACTTTCTTGAACAATAATACTTTGCTTTTCACTTACTTCTTCACAACAAATTTTCTTCTTTGCACATTGATACGTCGGTCTTTATATACCTTAGCTGACTTTTCCTTATGTCTTACTTTTACCCTTGTTATGAATGTTTGTCATAATATACCTAAATTCAATAACAGTACTTACTTATCTGCCAGATACACGAATGGTGATCAAAACTTTTAAAATTTGTGCATCTCAAAAATTTGATATCAATATTAAAATTAAATGCAATATCATATGCATTAGTTAACAATAAAACCTGACTCATTTAAGAAAATTTCAAAAGTATTATCAGAAAAATACCGTTTTTTGAAGCTAAAATGATATTCAGTAAAATTAAGCGTCTCGAAACTTCTAAGTAAAGTCCCGAAGAAAATGGAAAAAATCAAGAAATTAAATAGTACCAAAAGAATGAATATGCGACGCTTACATATTCCATAGAAAAGTTACTAATAAGAAAGAAGTCGTTAAAAACTTCCTGAGAAAAAGCATAGACTATTTTGTTCTTTTATAACATTTTTATTATTTGACATATATACTCGATTAATTGTGCAAAAGTTATCACACTTGTTAATAAGAAATACGAAAGTTTTTAAATTGAAGAGGAGTATACTTTCTATAAATATTGTTACGACATATCCTCTGCAATCGTGGATACCAGAATGAGTCAAAATTTCTGGATAATTAATGATTTTATTTAAAAGCACTAATGTGCGTAAACAGGAGTAATATACAGCGAATATCTTGAGAATTATCTTACATGATAACCAAACACCTTCCAGATACAATAAAACAGCAATTACATGCTCAGTTAATTTAACAAAATAACAGATACTATTCTCGAAATCCTGACGTCACGCAATTCAATTTAGTTCGTATCACGTCAACTGCTCGATGCCCCACTTAAATACTTTCCGTAGAAACTTCCAGAAGGGACTCTTATACCTCAGAATATTTGTTATTTCCAGAAAGTTCTTATAAATCTGAAAAGTTGCCAAAAGTCACTAATTTGGCAATGATTTGCCAAATATGGTAACCCTACTTTCGCGTAATAGAAATGGCTGTCTGCACAAATGTTGTCCCTTATGGGGATTCAAAAAGTCTCTACTGCATGCATTTTACATGTTTGTAACAATATACTAATATTGTTGCTGAAAAATATTTTAAAGCTTAAAATAGTTACATTTTTAAATGTATTGTCGCATTTAAAATATTTACCTAATATCGCCGGAAACATGCGCTTAAGTATCGTTCCTGATCAATATTATTATTCTACACCCAATAATTATACCAGTTCCTAAGAGACGTAATTAAATATCAGACCTATATACCACCTCCTGAGTCAAAAATTACATATCCTATGAACAGTGGATATCACCGTATCTATATAATAAAAGGCAATGTCTGTGTGTCTGTGCGTCTGTCTGTCTGTCTTATACACTATACGTTTCGCGACCGCGCGTCGGAGAGCTACGAAATTTGGCAATCGGAGACCCTGGGGGGTGGGAAGGGGACACGTGAAAACCGATTTTTAAAATTTTAATTATTTTTTTTGTTATTTAATATTTTATGCGATTTCGACCGTTTTTTGACATTTTTGCCCTTTTTTCTCCACGATCCAGACATCGTAGAAAAAAACAAATCACACCATCGGAAAGAGCAGATAATTTCGAGTAAAAATATATAAATTTCAAATCTCAGGGACAAATTCTAATATTTTTTTATGATTTTAAAACAAAAGTCACTTGTGACTCAAAAAAACGATTTTTGGTTTTTAAATTCTCGCATAGTAAAAAGTACTCAGAATTTCGTCTAATAATTTACATTTTTAGAAAGGTCAAATATCTGGCATTCTTACAAGTCCAATCTGGTCAAGAAATAATTATAAATATTTACAGGATCGTGATTTTAATGACCTAAGAATTTCCAATTTCTCGGCGAACGACGTTTTCTCCCGTTGAATTTTCCCCCCGTCTCCATGGAGACCGCCCTTCCGGTTTTAAATGAATTAAGATATGTGTTGTATACAACGGGTGAAATGATAATATACAATATATATTTTTTTTATAAATGGATTTTAAATGGATATTTTAATTTATGGATATTTTAAATGGATATTTTAATTTATGGATATTTTAAATGGATATTTCTATATAATAAAAGGCAATGTCTGTGTGTCTGTCTTATACACTATACGTTTCGCGACCGCGCGTCGGAGAGCTATGAAATTTGGCAATCTGAGACCCTGGGGGGTGGGAAGGGGACACGTGAAAACCGATTTTTAAAATTTTAATTATTTTTTTTGTTATTTAATGTTTTATGAGATTTCGACCGTTTTTTGACCTTTTTGCTCTTTTTTCTCCACGATCCAGACATTGTAGGAAAAAACAAATCACACCATCGGAAAGAGCAGAGAATTTCGAGTAAAAATATATCAATTTCAAATCTCAGGGACAAATTCTAATATTTATTTCGGTAGGCCCGGGTTCGATTCCCAAAATTGCCGCCGTGTTTACGCGGAGTACGATCACGTTAAACATGTGGGTCTGTAAGTCCTTCCTAGAGGTTGGTGGTAGGGGAAGAAGGGTACGGTCCCTGTGGATGCTTCTCCCACTTGGTTCCGGTCTAAATTGGGTGAATAAAAAGAAAGTTATGAAGAATATCGCGGAGGGTGAAGTACCCCAGTGGTTAGTGCGCGGGATTTGCACTTGGTAGGCCCGGGTTCGATTCCCAAAATTGCCGAATAAAAATAAAGTTATGGAGATTGTCGCGGTTGGCACGGTAGCCCAGTGGTTAGCGCGCGGGAATTTCACTCGGTAGGCTCGGGTTCGATTCCCGCCATTGCCAAAACTGCAGCCGTGTTCACGCGGAGTACGATCACGTTAAACGTGTGGGACTGCAAGTCCTTCCGAGAGGTTTGTGGTAGGGGAAGGAGGGTACGGTCTCTTTGGATGCCTCCCCCATTGGGTTCCGGTCTACATTGTGTGGCACTTCCTGGCCTTCCAAGCAGTTACCTTACACCTTTCTGGTAGGTCGCGCCAACGAGTTTGCCACGGTTAGAATTTTCAAGGGTAGCGAACAGGCTGGTCGCCAAAGGCGGCTAGTTTTGAATAAAAAATAATAAATAAATAATTTCAGTAATGCGACAGGAATTATCGAAGACATCGCATTATAATGCTTAATTTCCCGAGACATTGCATTATCGTGAATTTGGCGTTCTTCTTTAAAACCCGCCTTTCTTTAAAACCAGAAGATTGGAACCTTTGGCCAAATGTGTCAATCGTTGCCAAAATTTTTTACCAAATTTATCGCCAAGTGGTTCAAACAAAGATAAGGGATACAGGGTATTTCTTATACAGAGTATATCTAAAGGTTTCTTTTGTAAGTACCTTTACCAAAAAGTAGCTGTTGTACCTCATATGTAACTTTTTATAAGGGTGCCCTAGATTTTTTTTCAATCATCTTCTCTGGAATCTTTCTTTCTTTCCATCTTGTTTGGCGATCTTCTTTGGAATATTTCTTCTTTCCATCTTCTTTGGAACCCGCCCCTTCTTTAAAATCAGAAGATTGGAACCTTTGGCCAAATATGTCAATCGTTGCCAAAATGTTTTACCAAATTTGTCGCCAAGTGGGTCAAACAAAGATAAGGGATACAAGATATTTCTTATATAGGGTATTTCTAAAGATTCCTTTGTAAGTACCTTTACGAAAAAGTAGCTATTGTACCTCATATGTAACTTTTTAACACTTTACAACAAAGTTGAAAAGTGTTTATGACTTTGTTCATTCTGTCTGTCTGTCTGTCCGTTAGCCCGATAACTGTCGTAAAAATGACTTAACCAAAATGAAATTTTAGTATATTGTTTAGACGGTCTGTAGGACTTACGAGAATATAAATGAATAATATCACCCAATTAGTTTTGGATTGAACCCTGCTTGAAAAAATGATATACATTGAGCTCTATGGGACCTAATTTTTCAAACATTTTTTAAGCGGATTTAAAATTCACAAATTGCTTCAAAAATTTTAGGTAATATTCAAATTGTTCCATAAAATATATTAAAAAAAATCAGCGAAATATATTCAGTAGTTTTTAAAATAAAAATAAAAATAATAATAACACCTCTTATATGAAGCGATCACATGACCATGATATGAAAAGATCACATGACCCACTTCAAAATGATATATAGCATCCATCATGTCCATCGTGATTTTTAAAGTTCTTTTTAATTCATATTGAGTGTTGTATCTGTCCTAAAACCACTTAATTTTTTCTTAAATTCTGTGCATCTACATACTAAACCAACGCAATTTCAATACACTTGAGTTTAAATGCACATCCAAATTTGATTATTTCTACAACGAAGCCTATTTTTCACCTATGTAAAATGTAAACAGCAAAATATGTAGAATGAGTTGTATTAGAATTGCTGTATTTCTTTAACACAAAATCATTTAGTTCATGGAGTC
Organism: Amaurobius ferox; assembly: GCA_951213105.1. Classification (NCBI taxonomy): domain Eukaryota; kingdom Metazoa; phylum Arthropoda; class Arachnida; order Araneae; family Amaurobiidae; genus Amaurobius; species Amaurobius ferox. Next base: position 15,353,947 of record OX578144.1, read on the forward strand.
TGTATACCTGATATGAATGAAATATTCATTGATTTTACAAAGAGAAGGACGATTTTTTTCGATGAAGTTTTAAGCATAGAGTTTAATTACTTGTAGTTCTTGGTCTTAACGTTTAAATACAATAAATTATTATAGTATTGTGATGAATGACATGAATGGGAAATTATTTATGAATGAAATGCTGCTTTTATAGAGAGATCCAGGCGTGTTATTTTTTCTATGACGTCATTTGAATGAATTTCAGTTGTTTTCAATGAAGTTTTCAAATATAATAAATTATCGTAGTATTATGATAATTCTAAAATTATTACCGAGGAATGTAACACCTTTTAGAGATATTTAAACCAGGCAATTTATATTTCAATGCCGTCATTTGAATGATGCTCATTTCTTTCGATGAAGGTTTGAGTTTTCAAATATAATAAATTAATGTAGTATTGTGATAAGTTTTAAAATATTATCGAGGAATGTATTGCATTTTAGAGATGTTTAAATAAAATTGCATTGAAGTTGGAAAGTGTTTCATAATCAATGCTTTAAGCATGATTGATCTTTCTTATTATAAGGGTGCCCTACATTGTTTTTCAACCATGAAACATTTTCTACAGCGCAATCATTCAAATATTAGTTCCAATACCATACGATCAAAATTAGCCATGATATTTTTCATTAAAGTTTCAGATGCTATAATTGGGGATTTTATAAAACTTTTGTTAAAGATATGTACTCATGTATGTTTTAAATATATAAATTTCATCTAACGAAATTCAATATTTTTAGGATCCCTAAAATCCGTGGCTTCGCCGTTTCATTTAATCCTTAAACGTTGTTTTTTATAGACACTTTTTCACGATCAATTTTGTGCATTATAGAACCGCTTTCATTTTTAAAAGATCTTTAAATGAATAATGAATAATTTACTAATTGGAACTTCTTTTGAGGAGGACCTGTATAAAATGTTAAATTAATAAAACCTGTATAAAATATTAGGGCCAGCCCCATTAAGTCCGATATTTTATTCCCAAGAATTAACATATACCACAGAAACAACAATATTCCAAATTTGGACTTTCTGTCTGCTCCAACAAACAGTCTCTTAACAAAATTCGAGCAGTTTCTAAAACTCGTTCACAGTTAGCGATTTCTCGTTCGATTTATCTCCAAAGGCGTTCAATTTAACTCTAAGGACAGGCAACCGGGTTGTCCGTAATGTCGTTTATCGTTTCAGGCAGGCAATATACCGTGAAAACGTTTTAGATATGAATAACAGTACTAGTATTTAAGACTATCAAAAACAGGAAAACTAACACACTTAAAAATTCAGCTGGGACTGATTTTAATCAGTTAATTTTTGCTTTACGATGTATAGTACTTAGTGTCGAATACAGTAGTGCCAATTGAAACTTGGCCCAGGTAGGTTTGGCACGTAGTCGAGTTTCTGTTTCGTATGTCCCCGGTTGGGGGAGGGGTGGGATTGTAAAGGGTTCTGAGAGATTTTATCTGACTCTTCTTATTTTGTGCACCCCGGGAAAAAAAATCCGACTTCGTTAGATTCTGCTTAGTGATCCATACTATAAGTGTAAAAAGATTCACTCTTAAGCCACCAGAGGGCGCTCGAGGGTCTGTAAAACCGCCATAGTATTTAACCCGGGAGAAGGGTGTAAAATCAGACTTAGTTACATTCTGTTCAATGTTCGGTGCTGTAAGTGTGCAAAGATTCAGCCGTCTAACTTACTAGTTGATATCCTATATAAATGCCCTTTGAAGAAATGCTTCTGAGTGAAACAAACTATATTGTTGTTTTCTTCAAAAATCTATATAATCGAATTCCTTTGTAAGAACTATCTCAAATGTATTCAAGCTAGAAAGGAAGAGTTACTTATAAAGACTTTTCTCTCTCTGAATAGAAATAAAATTAATTGGGCTTTGTTGGGGGAAATAAAACAGCCTGAAACGCTAGATAGGTCGAACATTGTTATTACGAGTCACTGGAGGTTTGTTCCGGTCTTTTTGGTCGAAGACGGCATACGACTATGTGCTTAAAGATCTTATATTTTATATGGAATAGAAAACACATGATATACTGCCTTCCAAACACGCGGCAATAAATCCGGAATAACTCAAAAAGTTTTGTTTTGATCGATTCCACATTTCAATAGAATTTGTGTAAATGGAATTTGATATTCATGAATATAATATTAAAATTTAAGAAAATATAGTAAGGCATATTTTTTACCCTTCAGGTGCTTACTTCACACTTAATATATTCGGTTTAATAAAAGTTTTCTATGTTATACAAACAAATCAAACAAGCCATGATATGGGATGTGAGAATTGAAAAGCTGGTTATTTTGAAAACCACTATGGCAGTTACTGATTGAAAAATTCGTGCCCAAATTTATGTGCTCTATTTGTTCGAGAAATGTAGCTCTCGACTTTGAAAAGTAATGTTACTATTACTTCAGGAACTGTTTGTGATAATTTCGAAATAGTGCTGTAAATTTAATTTGAGTTAAACAGTATTCACAACGCATTCATTCGCTTGGTAATAGCGAGTGTATTTCATTTATATTTTGAATTTTTTCTTTTTTAATCAAAAACACTCTTCAAAATTCACTCTTAACCTGAACATCGCTGAATACAAAATAAATTGTTAATATGATACTTTTTAATTTGTTTGAACATCTCTGATTACGAAACAAATCTGCGGTCAAGGTTGTCTATGCTTCTGACAGTTATTGATTGTCCAGGTTTGTTTCGTATTCAAGGGGTGTTCACAAAAAAAGACAAAGCAAAAAATAACATATTAAACTACCAATTTTGCAACATTTTAATAAGGAATTACGTTTTTACCGCGTTTTTCAGATTTTCGATAACAAATGTTCGAAAAATTGAGGCCCTTCCCTTATTTCGTTCACCACGAAATTTAGTAGACCTGAACCTTGGTTTTGACCAATTAAAATGATATCAAATGTCATTTATTTTAACAATTTTATATCGCGCACACTGACATACACATAGACATTATTTAAAAAAGAACTGTTTTGCATTCAGAAATGTTCCAAACATTCAGATCTATTAAATGTGGGAATCATATTTTTGACCCAATACTCTTTTTTTTACATATACTTACAAAAGTAAAGAAATGTTTTTATTGCAAAGGTACTTAGACAAATATATCTATTAATCCACATGTGTGAAGTTAGAGCAACGAACAAAATGTAGAATAATATTGAACAACAGTCCTGTGTCATGATCTCTATCTCTCCAATACATAGCGTGTATGGACGTCTTCCCCCGATAATGTCGAATATTTTAACAAATGGTCACTGTCCATATCAACCATCCTTCTGCACAGGACACATTTTGGGCTATTATAGATAAATGCCAATACGACGTAGGTGTTTGGCTAGCAATCACCTACATTGTCAATAATCTGAAAGCCTCCCTGTCAATAATCTGAAAGCCTCCCTGTCAATAATCTGAAAGCCAGCCACAGCTATAGCTTGGGTCGGCAGGGATGTCGTAATGTACTTCCGCCACTTTTTATGTAGTCGCTCTGGATCTATATCTGCCTTTTAATTTAATTTTTGATTATTCTGACAGCAGATTCAAGGGGTATACCATGTTGAAAAGTTTCGATAATACTTGTGCCTCTTTTTGGCCAGGTCGTCCGCTATTTTATTTCCGTAAATACCTCAGTATGGTAAAGGAAATAGTAATTTGAATATTCTATTTCTAAGTGATACTTTCTAAATTTACTAATATTTGGTTTGTGACTAATATTATTTTTATTTATTATTCAAGCAATTTTGGGTATCAAAACAATTTTGATATGTGGTATTTAAAATAACACATTAGATTATAGATAAATTTAGTAAGTTTCTTAAGTTTGCATAAATAGACTATAATAATTAGCGTTTGACAAGTATACCAAGTATATTCTATTTACAAAAATTTATCAAGTGAGTTTACATAAATAGACTAGTATAATCCAGTATAACTAGTGTTAGACAAATATGTTCCACAAAAAGTTTAAATTCATTTTATGATTGCCATTACGATGATATTCATTTGATGGGTTTAAACTCCTTCAAGTTCTGGGTCCTTCAAGTCAAGATCGGTCTCCTTCAAGTCCTGTGAGCTGGCTCAGATTGTGAAGAGGGTGTCACTGGGAGGAGTTTTTGAAGTATGTCCGGAGTTTTGATGTGGACTACATCCATGTGTAGGTTTTTGTGGCGGATATTATAGCGTTAAGGAATATGTAAACATTTTGGAATCTTATATCCCCAACTAATAGATGAAAATGTAAATAGTTTTTCTTGTTTTGTTGGAAATAGGGAACAGATTATGAATATATAAAAATAAATTTAACATTTTAACATCTCGAATTTTGTTTGAAAACTTTAAAAATTAGGTCTCCAAGAGAGTTTTTTTTTTTCATTTTTCTTATATCTACTCGGAATATATTCAAAAGTATAAAAGTGATACTAAACTACTATATAAATACTAAACGACAAAATTATTCTCGCTGCATTAGAAAATGTAAATTTTAAATCTATATTTAATTATGTAAAAAGCTCTTATAGTTTTGGAGTAATAATTTCATAAAGTCGTAGAAGACTGAAAATGTTTCGTTTTTTAAGTTAGCAATGTTTATTTCTCATATCTCAAAAGCTAAAAGTACTAGTTATAATCAATGAGCAAGAATATATATATCTTTAAAAGCCCTACAAGTGTATATAATTGGATTTTAAATCTATCTGAACGTTTTCAAAGTAGGGTGGCTATAATTTCGATATTTTAGTATTTTAACTTCAGCTTTCCAATAGGCGCGAAAATTGTACTACTTAAAATATCTCGATCTGTCTTCCATGCTATTGGCTAGTCTAGTTGTTTCTATGACCAATGAGATTGTAGTAACACCAACAATGACATTTTTGTAATTAATTAAATCAATAATGCTTGCTCTAAATTTATATTCCTAGTATGGTAAAAATGCCTTTCAAAATTGAATACGATTTTCAAAAGTAGCAAATATGAAATTGGTGTGTCTCTATTTAATTAACTATGGGGCTCTGCTCCCTGATCACAATGCTTCGCCAACTCCCTTCGGTAGGCCTAGTCTCCTACTCGCTTCATACATAACTCTCCTAAAAATTCTACTTTCAAAAATTTATTTTTCTATCCCTACCTATTTTCAGCAGGAGGTAAAAGCAATATTTTTCTTAGCCGAGGGAGTTCAAAAATAGAATTCCTTGACCTTGACCTCGCTTTGCGAGCTATTTCATGCCAAATTGAAGTTTAAATCGATAAACGGTTTATTTCATTGTATTACACTATTATTTCTCTATAAATCTACCAATTTTCCAATTTTTGCATGCTATAGTTTTTGCGGTACAAAACAGAGAAATCGCCAGGCGTGCCGATACGAAAAGAAAATTTCACTTCAGAAGTGCATAAAAAGTAAAATATCTCAAAAACTACATCAAAATTAAAAAAAGGGGATCCGTCCTGTAAAAATTCACCCATGTAGGTACCTGCCTGCAAAATTCCGTGGTCTTGTTATTGTTACTCTATCCAGGACGCGAACTCGCACCTAAAATATTTTGTCTTTGAAGTTAACATTAAATATTTCTTAAACTACAATATATATCACAAAATTGTTTCTTTCAACGTATTTCCCAAAGTTTTTTCTACAAGTGTACCAAGTTTCATTTTTTTATATGCAATAGTTTTTGCGGTACGGAGGAAAGAATTTCGAGAAACGAGAAATTTGTCAAACAGAGGCGTCAGTGGCAGCGGCGACTTCAGCTACTTTTTTTTTAATATAGCGAGACATAAATTTCAAAAATGACATAAAATCCACCAAACATAATCTAAATAGATTGTAATAGAAGTATTTTTTTTCTTTAATAGCATGTGAAAATAAATATTTAATCGTTAAAATATTCAAGAACATACAAAGAATATGATTATCGTTGCTTTGCCTGCACGAATGATGCTGAATATGAAATTGTGGTTAAAGAATCATAAATATTAAGTTGGTTTACTTTTTAAATATAAATGATTCTTTGGATTGAATTATTATTTTTAATTAATAGTGATCATGCATCGAATAGTTCGTGCATTTGTTATTGTGGCCACAATAACCCACCATTACTTCTTTGCACGAGTTCCTTAAATGTATTCATTAATTAAAACACTACACATTAAATTCCACATTTTTAACTTTTCAAATATATATTATTTATTCACACATGTTATTGTTATGAATAAAATTACATTAATTTTAATAAACTCTTTAGGAGAAGAAAATGCACTGTGTGAGACCAGTTCTTATAATACCATTCCAAAATCAACAATTTACCTTATATATAGGCAAACGGGCACATACCTCTGATTATCTGTCTGTTGCTCAGCATTCTTGGAAAATTGGCCGTTTTTCATACATTTGGAGTCAGCTTTTTCTTTTCTAGCAGATTTACAATACTCGAAATAATCACTACACTTCTTGATAATACGATTCTCTGAACCTTTGGACAATCATTCTGCTTATGAACAACACTACGTGACTTCCTTGACCGCTATCTCTATCGTTTCTGAACAATCAATATTTATTAGACACACCGCTCTTCTTGAATATCCATTGAATTATCTCTTTGTTGCCACATCATTTTGCCTGAGATCCAGATACACCTTCCATGCTCTCATTGGTTACTCCTCTGTGCGATGTAGCATCATTGTCTCTTTGGCCCCCTGATTTTCCAATGAAGCTTGGTAAAAGTCTTGGCCCGAGATCTTTGTTCCAACCACACCTGCAATTTGTGTGAAGTGAATTTATTGGGGTCATGACCTTCCGGGCCAAGACTGTCGTACAACGGTGTCTAAAAGTATGCGCTTTGCTTTGTCGTAAATAGTATTAAATATTAAAACTGCATAATTGCCTCCTGGTCTCACAGCCATGTGTAAAGTTCATTTCTCTATTATCATTATCAGAAAACATTTTCCAGTTTCTAGTTAATTTCATTTCTAGTTCTTTTTTCCTTATGTGTTTTCCCTACCAAATTCTTTATAGCTGTCATCCATTATTTAAAGTCAAATTTTGAAAATGATTCCCTTCCAAATAATGCATGTACAAAGCACAAAAAATATATCTCTCGACAAAACATCACTAGGACTGCAGATAATATGGTCTTTCCATTAAAATTGTTTAAATTCCTTCCCTCATAATGATATCGAAACATTCTGCGACGAATTTTATGTTCCCCTCTATAATAAAATATAATCTGACAAGCACAAGTTACGTCCATTGTAATACTATACGTTCCCTAGTTTGTTATTGATATTTGTCTAGTATGAGAAAATCTGATTGGTTTCTATTAGATTATTGAAGTTTATAGCCAAGTGAAATTTAACTATTAGAGTTGAAAAAATCAGTTTTAAGCAGAGGCTCACCTATAGATGTGGGTAGTAAGTTGATTGATTTATTGAATCCATTCGTACATCGCTATTTACAACCTTTAGCTATGATGCATTTGCAGGAGTTGTATGATGGGATTTAACGGGAATTTTAATATTGGAGTTCTACTATTATTGACTTCCATGAAATATACTCTTTTGTTAATGCTGCAAAAATATTTATATTTACAAAGGAAGTCAAAAAATGTTTTGAGAATTAAATATTCGCCCTGAAAATTATTTAAAAACAAGAAATAATTCATCTTTGGTTCTGATCAGATTCATTCAGATAAACATGAAAAGACTTTTAATAAGTTTTATTAGAAAACATCAATATCCTTGGCAAAGACTCAAACGATCCATGAATGAAACTAATCATAACCGGGAAGAAAATTAAACTCTAGCTTTGGGAAGAAACTTTATACTTTCCATTTAATCTCCACCCGTCACAAGTTAGACTAATGGAAAATCATCTTTGTTAATTACGAGCTTACATACTGTCGTATTGTGTGCTGATTACGTATTTTGCTTTGTTTTTATATACTTATTTCGTTGTTTAAAGAATTTTCCCTAATATTTACCTCGAAGTGTTTTGCACAATTCCACAGATCATCTAGTAAAAAAATTTAAAATAAACCATATGTAAAAAGAATATGATTCGGTAATATAAAATGAATGTTATAAAGTGAAAAATCTGATGTGGGCAGCACATGACTTTCCCTGCAGACTTATATTCACGTTCTATTTATTTAAATTAAATTTAATTCATTTTTAATTCAATTTTCGTTCTCATTTGAAAACTGGACTTATTTCAAAAATGGTGTTGGAAAAATACGAAAAACTAAAATATCTCGAGAACGGCTAGACCTAGTGTAATGGGGTTGGTCTTATTCTTTTTTTCGCTAAAAATTACGTATTAAACAAGCATTTAATGGCTATATTTGAGCATACGTAGTTCTTAAGTTTAGATTTTGATGATTTTTGCGGGCCATTTTGCAAAAAAAAGGCAGGTTATTTTTTTTCGAATTATACCAAAATCTAATCAGCACCAGGGTGGCCTACAAGCGACTTATCTACCAAAATTTGTTAAATTCGGTCCGTTAGTTTTTCAGTTAGAGTGGATACAAGCTTTTGCGGGCCATTTCGCAAAAAAAGGCGGGTTCTTTTAGCCGGAGTCATACCCAAAACTAATCAGCACCAGATTCGTGCACAAGTGACTAACCTACCAAATTTTATGAAATTCGGTCAATTAGTTTTTTAGTTAGAGTGGATACAAAATCTGCACAGACAGACAGACAGACACACCGACAGACACACAGACAGACACACAGACACACAGACAGACAGACACACAGACACACACACAGACGTCACGCTAAAAATAGTTTTTGCGTATTCTAGAGGTTTTGAAACGTGTAGATCCGTCGAAAACTCGAGTTGCGATTTTCGACATGATTCCAATACTTTCCCTATACATTACCATGTATTGCAGGGAAAGTAATATATCTAGTTCTAGTATAAAACAACTACTAATATGCAGGTTTGAAAGTTGACATATGGAAAAAGTATTACATAACATTTTATAATCTTTACGACATAATTCGGATGAGTGAAAATGTTGATTCTTTTTTCTTTCCAACGATGATATTGCAATCATTACAAGTATTATAAATAATAAATTCATTTCCACAAAGCAGCATATATTATCAGAAAAAAATTTTAATTTTCGGAGATATAAATAATTGCCTATTTTGTGATATTTCTCCCGAAATTGCCAAGTTAGCGATATTTTGTCAACATGGCGGTTGCCAATCATTTTACCAAGTTCCATGAATTTGTTGCCAAGTGTACCGGGCTGTGTGCATCCTTGATTAAAAAACACTTGTTGACAAACGTACTTCACCAGCATGGCGATAAATAACTTTTTAGTTCAATGAATTCAACCGAGAGGAGAGATGATTTTTATGTTATATATTGTTTAATGTATATATATATATATATAAAACATATTATGTGTATATATATATATATATATATATATATATATATATCCATACATGCACTATAAGGATTACACATATATATTATACTAACCTGTAAAGAGATATAAATATATTTTCCGTTACTTTATGATAAGACTACATGGTAAATGAAAGAAGAAAAAAAACAGAAAAATTCTGCTGTCCACATGCATCAATATTAATATTTATTTACACTAGAATATTTATTTACACAAGAATTTCATTAAAAAAATGCTTGGACATAAATCTCTCACTCACCAGCTACTGAATAGAATAACAGAAACCAGAAATGATTACCTACACATTTAGAGATTTTGGTTAGGGAACTTAAAGAAACAGTGCATAAAAACTTAAAAATGTGAAGAAAAAAAAATCACGAAAACGGAAAGATGGAAAGATGGAAAGAGAAACGAATTTCACTAACTTGAAAACTATACTGAAATCGCCATACTTGAGTCGTTTGTGAGTCCTGTGACTTTTAGCTATGAGTTTGCTTCTATTTTTACCATATTAATTATTTCAATGATGCCTTATTGTATAAATGAGACATAGTCAAACGATTAATACATGCAAAATAAATGGATCAGTGGTTCAAGAGTTTTGCTCCAACGTAGTTATTTGAATAATTAACGAATGGACCTACACATTGTAATTGTTTGATTTGACTATGTAGATAGTGAAAAGTATTATCAAGTCCTGTGTGAATGTTATGTGTTGTGTGAAAAGTCAAATATCTGACACAATATATTTTTACTTTCCTTATATACAATAATGTATAAGGAAAGAATTGTGACGGGGTCGAAAATTAGTATTCGAATTTTCGACGGGAGAGCACGTTTCAAGCATCCCCGATCACGAATCGAACATTTTTGAAGTGATGTCTGTGTGTGTGTGTGTGTCAGTGAGTCTGTGGAGTCGATAACTGACGAACGAATGGAGCGATTCGAATGAAATTTGGTACAAAAATCACAATCTATGAATACTGGAAGTCTATTGCTTTAAAAACACAATCGAATGTTCAAAACCCCCTAAATTTTCGAGTGAAATTTTGAAAAAATCATCAAAAAATCAAAACATTTAATAAAGTTATGCAAATAGACATTTCTTATGTAATTTTTCCTTAGAAAACGATTGACATAACTTTAGTATGCTAGCGGGAACCGTTCTTGAAATATTGGGCATTTTTGAAATAAATTTATCAAAAAAATCCCGTAAATTAAATAAAATTATTAACTGTTGAGAAATATGCTTACTTTTCATATGTAATATCATGCGATAAATTGAGTGACATCATTCTCATGGATCTAAATCGTTCCATTCACGAGAAAAGATACTTTGAGTAATACTTTTGTGTTTGAACGCCAATAGTCATTTATCTGCTGTAAGAATAACTTATTTCTCCATTCATAACGCTTGGCGAGATTTTGGCCACAAATTTAGCGGAATATCGCCAACATGGCGACATTTTTAAATGTTGCCAAATTAACTAAAATATCGCCAAATGGATAAAAATGTTGCTAAATCAATGAAAATGACGATTCATTGAAGAAAATTCAATATCTTTTAAAGAATATAAGTACATATCTACTATAAGAATAAAATTTTTTTTAGACTGTAAATGTAGTAAATTTATTGCATTATATAAGGAAAGTTTTGTGTTGCCCAAATCAGAATTTTTTTTCAAGCATGAAAATTAATTTATCCTTGCCCAAGTCACGCTATGTATTTAATTAAATATATCCAATTTACTACAGAATTAAGACTTTTGCAGGGAATGATAAAATGAAGCAATTGAAATGCTTTACATACTACCAGCACTTCATTACCAATTATTAAAGTTTTAAACCGCTTTTGGCAAAAATGGCAATCGCTCTTAATGCACTTACATTCCGAGATTAATCTAAAACTACTTATTGAGGGTTTGCTATTTAGCACAAGTGAACTTTTAATAGATTTTCTGAATAATTTAAATACGCCTTTTAAATTTAATATTAAAACGAGAATTGTTCAATGTTTATTTAGACGTTTTATTAGTCAAATTTAGATGAATTAAATGCTTTTTCTTTTGCTTTTTAAGAGTGTTACTTTTCAGGAAATAGAACATGGTCACACAGAAAAAATCTGATGTGGACAGCACATGACTTTCATTATATAATGCAATGAATTTATTTATTTCACAGCAATAAAATGATGAAAAGATCCACGGCACAGTGTTTGTAAAGTTGAATTGTACTGTTGGTGTCTTTCCGGATGACAATATGTAAAACCATTTCGTACCCAATTAACTTATATTTCACGCAGCATAAATTAACAATTATCAATATTGATAGGATACTCAATAAACGATATAATTCACACATTTAAATGTTAATAATTAATTCATCAATTAGACCTCATTTTCATTAACGGCGTAATTTTTGCAATTTTGACGATATTTTCTTCAATCTGGGGCAAAATATCGCCAAGCTGGCGATATCCGCCATATTCGTCGCCAACATTTCTCCAAGCGTTATGGACGCAACAATAAATTATTCTTATAATAGGTAAACCACTAATGGCGTCCAAATACAAAACTATTACCCAAGTAATCTTCTCTCATGAATGGAACGAGTTAGATCCACGAGAATGATGATAACAAATTTACCGCATGACATTACATATGAAAGTGAACACATTTCACAATAGCTAATACTTTTGTTTAATTTTATGTGATTTTTTGATTAATTTATTTGAAAAATGTGCAATATCTCGAGAACGGTTTATGCTAGCGTTCTAACATTTATGTCAATCGTTTTCTAATGAAAAATTACATAAGAAATAGCTATTTAAGTAACTTGATTGAAGGTTTTGAATTTTTGATTATTTTTTTCAAAATTTGAAAGGGTTGGTTCTAAACATGCGATTGCGTATAAGAACAACAGGCTTCCAGTATTAACTGATTGTAAATTTCATAATTTTGTTCGAATCGATTCATTCGTTCGTGAGATATCGTCGCCATACACACACACACACACACACACACACACACACACACACACACAGACACACACAGACACACACACACACACACACACACACACAAACACAAACACACACGCGCGCGCACAGACATTATCTCAAAAACGTCTGATTCTTGTTCAGGGATACTTGAAACGAGCTCTCCCATCGAAAACTCGAATTCGAATTTTCGACCGTCACATTACTTTCCTTACACATTATATGTATATAAGGAAAGTAAAAAGGTAATTGTATCTATGTAAATGGGTAGTTTTATTCATTTGTATGAGAATTACATGTCATTTGGGATATATTACTTCCCTTGTATACATACTATAACGCATAAGAAAAGCATTCTGACAGGGTCGAAAATTCGAATTCGAATTTTTCAAGTTTATAATACCTATATCTCATAAACCAGCTTTAAAAAATAAATAAGAATTTGTAGCTCTTTGAAAGCCTTTCAAGCGTGTATAATTGGATTTTGGATCCAGGTCTATTTGTTTTAAACATCTTAAAATATCTGTCGGAATTAGTTTTATTTTTCATCTTTCATATTTTCACTCGCAATATTTTCAAAACCATAAAAGTTAGATATAAATAGTAAGCGACAAGAATATGTATCAGAAAATAGAGTTTCTGAATATATATATAATATATATATATATATATATATATATATATATATATATATATATATATATATACATATATATATATATATATATATATATGTAGAAAAAGTTCCTATATTTTTCGAGTAATCGTCTTGTCAAGTTGAAGAAGTATGGAAATTTTACGTTTTTCAAATTTGTAATGGTTATATTTTAAACTGAAAACTTTAGCTGCAACCAATGGGCAAGAATTTGCAGCTTTTTACAATCTCTATAAGTGTATATAATATGAGTTTTGATAATATTATTGTTTTTTGATTTTGAAAAAGCCGATTTTTATTTTACAAAATGTTATCCATGCAAAACCTATACGGCTCCATCAGACTGGAGCCACCGCCGATATTTTCAATTGGAATATATGAGAAAAGTGTAATTTAACTTGCATTAGACCACTAGAAACATTAGACCGACCTTAGAATTCCATATTGTATGGGTGATTTTTTATGCTTAAACAACACTTTGAAAAAGACTCGTTAAACTCGCTTATTGATAATCTACACTATGTCATTTAGTAATCCATACTTGCGATTTGATTTAATTGTGTTTAAGGTTCTTATTCTTTGTTTAAGTAGCCACATAAATGAAACTGAAACTCTTCGGAAGTATATATTCAAGGATTTCATCTGCTAAATATACATATATCCATAGAATACTATACCAATGCTATAATATATTCTGAAATAATATATTTGGATATATTTATACCTAACATAAACTACTTGGTAATACAAGAATATAATTCTCCTACAGGAGAGACTGTCATCTTTCCCCACAGTCCTTCAAAACAGTTAATCACTTATCTTCTAAAACCAGCTTTTTTGCGATTCTTACCCTAGAGTGCTATATTAAACACTAAAGATAAAAGTGTGCATTTTAGACATAATGGACGAATAAAATCCGAGCCTGAAGGTCCATGGAGAGGAACTTCCCTCAAAAGACAAATTGCTCCCCGTTGCAACAGCACACAAAAGTTGTGAAGATAAATTATGTTGGAAGAAACACATGCTACTTACTATTTTATAAAAGCCTAATCTGAAATATGAAATTGGTTATTCAAGTTATTTTTACTATCCCTGCAATACGTGGTAATGTATAGAGAAAGTATTGGAATCATGTCGAAAATCGCAACTCGAGTTTTCGACGGATCTACACGTTTCAAGATCTCTAGAATACGAAAAAAACATTTTTAGCGTGACGTCTGTGTGTGTGTCTATGTGTCTGTCTGTGCAGAATTTTTATCCAATCTAATTAAAAAACTAATGGACCGAATTTCACAAAATTTGGTAGGTAAGTCACTTGTGGGCGAGTCTGGTGCTGATTAATTTGGGGGTACGATTCAGGATAAAAGAACTCGCTTTTTTTTGCGAAATGGCCCGAAAAAGTTTGTATCCACTACTAACTCCACTACTAATATGGAGTGTTTGTACAGCGAGTACTAAATTTTTGAAGGCAATCAGTTGCGAAAGAAAAATCAGTGCAAACAACAAGAGCGGCTTAAGCTAAATTCGTCCTCTGAGATGAAACAGAAGAAATAGAATGAAAAAGGTTGCCATCGACGCAAGGAAAAATGAAAGAGGTAACATTTAAGGAAACAGGAAGCGGGAGACAGAATACTATGATTGAGTAGTAAAAACCACGAAGGAAAGAAATACTGGCAGTAAATAAAGAATGAACGGTAAGAAAACGACGTGGTAATAGAACAGATAGCAGAGTGAAAATAAACCACTGAATAGTGATAAAATTTACTAAAATGGCAACGGAAAAACTTGAACGAATTGAAGCAGCTGGAATAATAACGGAAAACGACGCAAAACAATAAAAGGAATAAAATTGAAGGGCAAAGGAACAAACTTCTTTCTTTCGTCCCGGGCCGTCCGTCCTACCTGAAGGTGAAAGGTATTTGCTTGGACTGCAGTGTCAATATCACCCAATTTAGAGCGAAACACAGTGGGGGCGACATCCACGGAGACCGCACCTTTTCCCCTGCCTCCAACATCTCAAAAGGATTTTCGGATCCACATATTTATTGTGCTCGTACTCATCGTGAATATTGGTATAGTTTGGTCAAAATCAGTAATCGAACTCAGGTCCTTAGAGTGCACGCCATGCCTTAAACACTGGGCTATCCCATCCGAAAGAAATCAACTAGTGTTGACGGAAAGTTAAAAAACAACTATGTAACGCAAAACAGACTTTTTTTTTATAAAATTGACAAGTGATACAGCTTTCTATCCGCCATTGTATTTGAAACAACATGTATGTATCTGCGTCCCATCCAACGAATACCGTGATTTGTGGTATAAGAAGACTTCCGGTGTTCTATCTTCCGACTATAGCTGTCTTCACTATACTGGAATTTTTCTTTCTAAAAATGTTCTTCACGGTGTTCTGTATCTTATAGCAACAAGTAGTTAGGGGCACAGGTAGCACAAGTAGTAGTATCTTACAGCAACAAGAGGGAGATTGCATAGCAACAGGTAGTTTTAAGGAGTGAGGGCGAGACTTCAAATATTGTTACAATAGTCCGAATATCGTTACAAAGTCTGAAAAGCAGAGGCCCTAAACGCGTGTTTTTTACACTACTCACAACTGAAATCGCAACACCATGAAGAAATTGATGTATCCGTATAAAATTTACAGAATATAATTGTGACATGGAGATGTGCAAATGATTAAAGTATCATACCTGGAAAATGAAAGCATGGAACTTTATTGACATTAGATCAATATGGAATAGGCCACCAAGAGCGTCTATGCAGGATTGAATATGATGAGGCATCCCGTCAATGAGATGGTCAACGATGGGTTGAGGGATGCCATTCCACACAGCATGCAATTAGCTTGTAACTGGACATGCTTTGCTGGAATTGGGAGTTCTCTTAATCAGCGATCCATGATGTCCCAGATATGCTCAATTGGCGACAAATCCGGAGAATATGTTGACCAAGACAGGATACTAAAACCTTGTGGATCATTCATAGTTACCGTAGCAGTATATGGCCTTGCATTTTCTTGCTGAAAAAGCAGTACAGGCCTGATTGACAGATATGGCTGTACCACAGGTCTTACAATGTTAGAGATTATCTTTGTGCCGTTATACTGCCAGAAACGTGGATCAAAGGTTGTTCGTCCACCAAATGTTATACCACCCCAAACCATGGTACTACTTAGGGGCCTGTGTGGCGATTGAATGGAAAAGCTTCCTGGTACAATTGCTGAAAGCGACGCCATATAGGGGTAAGGCCATCTGGCATGCCGAAACATAATCGTGATTCATCCGTGAACAGAATGCGCCGCCATACACGAGACCAATTGCGTCTCATTTGACACCACTGGAGGCGACGTAACCGATGACGTCATTGAAACTGTAGGTGTCGAAAAGGTCGTCTACCTCGGAGTCTTGTGTCATGCAAACGGTTTCAAATTGTTTGCGTCGAAACCACGTTACCTGTAGAGTGGGATAAATGTCATTGTAACACGATTGCTGTGATAAACAGCTCCCGCCCAGCACTTCTCAGAAACATACGATCTTCACGTGGTGTGGTACACCTGGAAGCTCTACTGCCTAATCTTTGTGTCGTTTCGTAGTGTCTCACGAACCGTAACACACATCGTGGAACTGTGATCACACCAGGACCCAATAGTTAAGCGATCTTTTGTCGTTCCATTGACGATAACTGAATGTATGAGGTACGTCGTCGTACGCTTGACATACTGTGATGATTTTTACAAGCTGAAATCAATGAAGCTACAATTTAGCTGTGATATCGGTCTTCCTTCATCTGACTCTTTTATGCTGTTCGGCAAGGTGTTACGTCACTGTGCATAACGAAATTGTGATCATTGGCATATCGCGCCTTGCTGTTTCCATTGCATGATTTACATAACGCTACACCTACAACTTTTTAGTGTTGCGATTTCAGTCGTGAACTGTGTACTTTGTTCCTCGACAGTTCATTTTCTGCACAACTTTAGAAATGCTGATAAGATATTAGTATGTTTCAGGAGAAAAAAATCAATCAATCTACAAAATGCTGGTCCTTTTGACTGGTCCGTCTCAAAATTAAAATAAAAGAAATTAAATACATTTAATTATATCACGTCATTTTGTAAATGTTAATACAAAAGGAATTTTATAATTTTAACGATGTGGGCAGCACCTGACTTTTCTAATATAATACATTGAACTTACTTCTTTTACAGTGAAAAAATGATGTATACGACTGTAAAGGACCTTGCATAGAACCTAGATCTACGAACTGGCCAGGCTATCTATGCTCTACCGTTGAGCTACTGGGGACGAAATTCCAATCTTTTATTGTCGAAATGGATGTATAAGATCCATGGCACAGTTTAGTTAACGTTGAATTGTATTTTTGTGGTTTTTCCGGATGACAACATGCAAAACTGTTTCGCACCCAATTAACTTATATTTCTCGCAACTCTAAATTAATAATTGTTAATATTCTTTTCATCCTTAATAAGCAATATAGTCCATATATTAAAATATATAAATAATAAATTCATCAATTAGGCGCTATTCTCATTAGCTCGGCAGCATTTTTACAATTCTGATGATATGTTCGTCAATCTACGGCTAAATATTGATATGTTGACGACATGTCATTAGATTATTCACCAAGTTCGCTAGATGTATCGCCAAGTGTTGCAGACAGATGGAGAGAAGAGCTTTCTAATAGGAGTATACTAGAAGGTATGCCAGTCATATGACGGAATTAAAAATTTGCTAAATATTTCGTCCCATTTAGGGTCATTTTTATAGATTTGGCAATATTTTTAACAATTTTTCGGCACTTCCGTTAATTTTTCAATATATTCAGAAAGTCACCAAGTTGGCGACATCCCACTAAAGATATTGAATTTTCATCAATTAGTCGTCATTTTTATCAATTTGGCGAAATTTTCGTTAATTTGTCAACTTTTAAAAAAGTCGCCAAGTGACGATAACCCATCGAATTTGTCGCCAAAATACCGCCAAGCGTTATGGACCGAGAAATAAGTTATTCTTATAGTAGTTAAATGGCTATTGGCGTCCAAATACAAAACTTTAACACAAAGTATATTTTCTCATGATTGGAACACGCTAGATCCACGATAATGATGTCAACAAATTTATCGCATTATATTACGTATGAAAAGTGAACAGATTTTGCAATAGTTAAGACTTTTGTTTATTTTCTGAGATTTTTTGATAAATTTATTTGAAAAATTTGCAATATCTCGAGAACGATTCGTGCTAGCGTTCTAAAGTTTGTGTTAATCGTTTTCCAATGAAAAATTGCTTAATTAAAGGTCTTGATGTTTTGCGGATTTTTTCAAAATTACACTCGAAAATTTTGGGGAGTTCTGAACATTCGATCCGTTTAAAAACAATCGGCTTCCAGTACTCATGGATTGCAATTTTTGTACCAAATTTCGTTCGAATTGCTCCATTCGTTCGTGAGATATCGTCTCCACACACACACACATACACGCACACACACACACACAGAGCGAAATCACCTCAAAAACGTCTGATTCGTGTTCAGGGATGCTTGAAACGTGCTCTCTCGTCGAAAACTCAAATTCGAATTTAAGTAACAAAAACACATTATACAATCTCCCCCTTAATATTAAATCTTTTGTTTTCCATGTTTCTTATCAATGGCCTCAAATATTTGGCAAAATTAAACTACGTCGAACTCTCTCTAACTAACTATCCCATGCATAAGGAATAAGGAAAATATTATATAAAGAATATAATGTATAAGGAAAGTATTATGATGGGGTCGAAAATTCGACTTCGAGTTTTCGACAGGAGAGTACGTGTCAAGCATCCCTGAATAAGAATTACATGTTTTGCAGGTGATATGTGTGTGTGTGTGTTAATGAGTTTGTGGGGACGATATCTCACGAACAAATGGAGCCATTCTGCGCGAAATATAAGTTAATTGAGTATTTTGAAATAGTTTGGCATGTTGCCATCCGGAAAATCGCCAAATGTACAATTCAGTGATAAAACACAGCACAGTGGATCTTATACATTATTTTTTGATTGTAAAAGTAGTAAATTGATTGCATTATATAAGGAAAGATATGAGCT
Organism: Amaurobius ferox; assembly: GCA_951213105.1. NCBI lineage: Eukaryota > Metazoa > Arthropoda > Arachnida > Araneae > Amaurobiidae > Amaurobius > Amaurobius ferox. The sequence goes on from OX578144.1 coordinate 15,373,203, forward strand.
GCCCACGTCAGATTTTTTTTTCCGTAAAAGGAGATAATTCATTGCATTATATAAAGTAAGTCATGTGCTGTTCACATCAGATTTTTTCTATATGTAATTGTCCCACTTATTTCTTAGATAAAGCTTTTGTCCTTTCTTAAAACCGTTTTCTGCTACCCATTCTTTTTCTGTTAATTCTACAGAATTGTTGTAATTTGTTGTACAGAATTGTTGTACAGAATAAGTTGTTCTAGTCCATTTAATATAGTCGAACCATAATCATTTCATACTAATAAGGCCCCCAAATGAAATTGTATAATGTTGTAACATCGTATGTTAACTAGAGCATTTCCAAAGCTCATTTGGAATTGATTACCAAGTTGTGTATTGACATTTTAATGACTGCAGTACACTGGAATCTCATATGGCGTCGCACAGAATGAATTCCATGTGGACTGTTGCAACGTATGCAACGATCTATCACGCGATTCTGATGCCCCAGTGACCACTGAAGCGTTTATGAAAGCTTTCATTTTAGAACATTGTTCACGTTTAGATATTATAATACAAACTCTTTTACTTTCACTCCATACATTGTATAATAAAAAATCTGATGTGGGCAGCACATGACTTTCCTTATATAATGCAATGAATTTTTTTTTAATTTTTTTTAATTCAATTAACGTGGCAACAACAGATCGAAATCCAGTTACAGTAGCCACACAAGCCTCCATGCCTTATTCGGGATTCGAACCCGAGCCCTCTAGACAACAGCCGAACACGCTATCCACTACACCACCTGGTCGAATTTACCAGTTTTACAGTAAAAAAAAATAGGTTTTTCTTATAGTAGATACTTATATTCTTTCCAAGATATTCCAAGATTTTCGACAATTAGTCGTCATTTTCATTGATTTGGCGTCATTTTAATCCATTTGACGAGATTTTCGTTAATTTGACAACATTTCAAAAAGTCGCCAAGTTGGCGGCATTCCGCTAATTTCGTCGCCAACATCTCGCCAAGCTTTACTGACGGAAAAATAAGTTATTCTTACAGCAGATAAATGACTATTGGCGTTCAAATACAAAAGTATTACTCGAAGTATCTTTTCTCATGAATAGAACGAGATAGATCCACGAGAATGATGTCACCCAATTTATCGCATGGTATTACATATGAAAAGTGAACATGTTTCTCAATAGGAGATATATTTCTTTTATTTTATATGACTTTTTGATAATTTTTTTGAAAAATGCGCAATATCTCGAGAACGGCTCATGTTAGCGTTCTAAAATTTATGTTAATCGTTTTCTAATGAAAAATTACATAAGAAATGCCTATTTGCGTAACTTTATTAGCGGTTTAATTTTTTGACGAATTTTTCAAAATTTCACTCGAAAATTTAGGAGGGTTCTGAACATTCGATTACGTTTAGAAACAATAGGCTTCCAGTGTTTACGGATTGTAATTTGTGTACCAAATTTCGTTCGAATCATTCCATTCGTTCGTCAGTTATCGTCTCCACAGACTCACTGACACACACACACACACACACACACACACACACACACACACACACATACATTCACACACACACACACAGACATCACTTCAAAATGTTTGATTCGTGATCAGGGATGCTTGAAACGTACTCTTCCGTCGGAAACTGGAATTCGAATTTTCGACCCCGTCACAATACTTTTCTTATGCATTATGTATATAAGAAAAGTAACAAAGAAAGTGCTGTGATGAAGCTGAAAATTTGAATGAGTTTCCTGCGGAAGAGTATATTTTAAGCATATCTGAACTCTATAATAGAACGCTTCTGAGATGGTGTGTGCATTGTTACGAACGTACGCTCTGGAACCGTGGTAGTACACACAGGATAAAAGAATGAGTTCCAATTTCTGGATAACTAAACACGTTTATTCACAAGCACAAAGTAAAAAATCTGATGTGGGCAACACATGACTTCCCTTATATAATGTAATGAATTTCTACTTTTACAGTAGAAAAAATAGGTTTTTCTTATTGTAGATACTGATGTTCTTTCTAAGATATTCAATTTTCGACAATTAGTCGTCATTTTCATTGATTTAGCGTCAATTTTATCCATTTGGCGAGATTTTCGTTAATTTGGCAACATTTCAAAAAGTCGCCAAGTTGCCTACATTCCGCCAAATTTGTCGCCAAAATCTCGCCAAGCGTTATGGACGAAGAAATAAGTTATTCTTACAGCAGATAAATGACTATTGGCGTTCAAATACAAAAGTATTACTCAAAGTAACTTTTTCCATGAATGGAACGAGCTAGATCCAAGAGAATGATGTGAACATGTTTCTCAATAGAAAATATTTTTTTAAGACTTTTTGATAATATTTTTGAAAAATGTGCAATATCTCGAGAACGGTTCATGTTAGCGTTCTAAAATTTATGTCAATCGTTTTCTAATGAAAATTACATAAGAAACGTCTATTTGCGTAACTTTATTAGTGGTTTTGACTTTTTGGCGATTTTTTCAAAATTTCATTCGAGAATTTATGGGGGTTCTGAACATTCGATTGCGTATAGGCTTCCAGTGTTTACGAATTGTGATTTTTGTACCAAATTTGGTTCGAATCGGTCCATTCGTTCGTCAGTTATCATCTCCACAGGCTCACTGACACACACACACACACACACAAACATCACTTCAAAAATGTTTGATTCGTGATCAGGGATGCTTGACACGTGCTCTTCCGTCGAAAACTCGAATTCGAATTTTCGACCCCGTCACAATACTTTCCTTATACATTATGTATATAAGGAAAGTAAAAATCAAAGCTATTCTCGATTTAAAACCGTATTTCCCCTCCCACTACGCCCTCTAAATCGTTACTAAAAATCTGATGTGGACAACACATGACTTTCCTTATATAATGTAATGAATTTACTACTTTTACAGTAAAAGAAATAGGTTTTTCTTATAGTAGATACTAATATTCTTTCCAAGACATTGAATTTTCTACAATTAGTCGTCATTTTCATTGATTGAGCGTCATTTTTATCCATTTGGCGAGATTTTCGTTAATTTGGCAACATTTCAAAAAGTCGCCAAGTTGGCGACATTCCCCCAAATTCGTCGCCAAAATTTCGCCAAGCGTTATGGACGAAGAAATAAGTTGTTCTTACAGCAGATAAATGACTATTGGCGTTCAAATACAAAAGTATTACTCAAAGTATCTTTTTTCATGAATGGAACGAGCTATAGATCCACGAGAATGATGTCACCCAATTTATCGCATGGTATTACATATGAAAAGTGAACATGTTTCTCAATAGGAATTTTTTTTTTCATTTTATATGACTTTATGATAATTTTTTTGAATAATGTGCAATATCTCGAGAACGGTTCATGTTAGCGTTCTAAAATTTATGTTAATCGTTTTCTAATGAAAAATTACATAAGAAATGTCTATTTGCGTATCTTTATAAGTGGTTTTAATTTTTTGACGATTTTTTCAAAATTTTGTTCGAAAATTTAGGGGGTTCTGAACATTCGATCACGTATAAAAACAACAGGCTTCCAGCGTTTATGGATTGTGATTTTTGTACCAAATTTGGTTCGAATCACTCAATTCGTTCGTCAGTTATCGTCTCCACAGTCTCACTGACACACACACACACACACACACATCACTTCAAAAATGTTTGATTCGAGATCAGAGATGCTTGAAACGTGCTCTCCCGTCGAAAACTGGAATTCGAATTTTCGACCCCGTCGCAATACTTTCCTTATACATTATGTATATAAGGAAAGTAACAGGAACAATATGCAATCAAACAGCACTTATATGCTCCACTAATTTCGTAAGAAGAGCAGTATTTTTTTTAAAATACTGACGAAAATAATTTCTCAAGACAACATCTACTATTCTCAAAACATTGACAAAAGCCACAGTTTACTGTAGCTTGTATCTTGTCAACTCGTCAACTATACTCCAACGGAGTGGTGAGTCCTCTTACAGTCTCTCTATAGAAACTTTTGGAAATTTCTTCTATCACATAAATTATCGTTATTCCGAGATGATTCTCGAAGATTTGGGAAATCGCAAAACTTAGTCAAATTGGCGATAAATCGCCAAATCTGACAACTTCTTCTGACTCGAAATCCCCTCAATCCTAGGCTCACGCCATGCTTACGTCATGGACTGCCAACGTCATGATGCTTTCTCCGTCATGTCTTCGAAGAAGACGAAATGAAAGGCGACAGTGAGGGAATATTACACGTTCGCGACAGTATGTTGATGCATTATCTCACGCAAGCGTTTCAAAAATAATTTGATGCGACTATTATAAACGGTAAATATTGGAATCCTATTGATTGATAATACGATCGAATGTTTAGAAGATTCTCCAAATTTTCCAGGATCTTTGTTAACGTAAAGTAAATTATCTTCCATATGTAAATTTTCATTAGACAACTAATTATACAGTTTTTAGAACGTTATCTTGAACTTTTCTCAAGATATTCCATGCTTTCAAATAAATTTTCTGAAAGAAAGTGTAGTAAAATAAAAAATGTGGTAGGAATGTAGGAATCGCCACTAATTTGATTATAAGAGGCATTTAATTGGCACAGTAGGATTATGGATTATAGACAAATTGTTATTATATTCAAGAATGATATAAAAGACAGAATATACTTGTGCAGGAAACTTAGATGGGATCTGTTTAAAATGCCCCAAATGCCTTCCACTATCTTTAATGCATAGTTAAATTCGAGAAAGAATATTACGCTATAATTACTTATAATTAGTAGCAGCTCCTCTAGTAACTGATGCAGTATGGTAGGCATTTTATTGATTGATTTCTATACATATATTTTGCGCAGTGCTAATACTGATTCCTACCCATTAGACGATACTCTACAACTATGTAATTGCCATTTTTAACACTTTACAACAAAGTTGAAAAGTGTTTATGACTTTGTTCATTCTGTCTGTCTGTCTGTCCGTTAGCACGATAACTGCCGTAAAAATGACTTAATCAAAATGAAATTTTAGTATGTTGTTCAGACGGTCTGTAGGACCTATGGGAATATAAATGAATAATATCACACAATTAGTTTTGGATTGAAACCGGGTTGAAAAAATGAAATACATTGAGGCCTATGGGACCTAATTTTTCAAACATTTTTTAAGCGGATTTAAAATTCACAAACTGCTTCGAAAATTTTAGGTAATAGTCAAATTGTTCCATAAAATATATAAAAAAAAATTCAGCTAAATATATTCAGTAGTTTTTTAAATAAAAATTAAAATAATAATTACACATCTTATATGAAACGATCACGTGACCATGCTATTAAACGATCACATGACCCACTTCAAAATGAGATATGGCATCCATCTTGTTTCAAATTCGTGATTTTTTAAAGTTCTTTTCAATTCATATTGAGTGTTGTATCCATCCTAAAACTACTTTATTTCTGCTTAAATTCTGTGCATCTACATACTAAAACAACACAATGACAATATATTTGAGTTTAATTCTCATTCAAATTTGATTATTTCTACAATTAAGCCTATTTTTCACCTATGTAAAATGTAAACAGCAAAATATGTAGAATGAGTTGTATTAGAATTACTGTATTTCTTTAACACAAAATAATTCAGTCCATGGAGTCTGCATGGCTGATATGAATGAAATATTAATTGATTTTATAAACAGAAGGACGATATTTTTCGATGAAGTTTTAAGCATAAAGTTTATGAATTGTAGCTCCATGGTCTTAATTTTTAAATAAAATAAATTATTATAGTATTGTGATGAATGAAATGGAGAAAGTTATGAATGAAATCCTGCTTTTATAGAGAGATCCAGGCGTGTTATTTTTTCTATGACGTCATTTGAATTAATTTCAGTTGTTTTCGATGAAGTTTTCAAATATAATAAATTATCGTAGTATTATGATAGATTTAAAAATATTACCGTGGAATGTATTGCATTTTAGAGATATTTAAACCACGCAATTTATATTTCAATGCCGTCTTTTGAATGAAGTTCATTTTTTTCAATGAAGGTTTAAGTTTTCAAATATAATAAATCAATGTAGTATCGTGATAAGTTTTAAAATATTACCGAGGAATCTATTGCATTTTCGACTTTTTTAAATAAAATTGCATTGAAGTTGGAAAGTGTTTCATAATCAATGCTTTAAGCATGATTGATCTTTCTTGTTTTTTATCTCGCTTTGTGTGCTAGTTTTGGTTCATAATTTTTTCAATTTGCCACCAGGTACGCTGCAAGCACTTATTCTGCCTGGCATGGATTTTTACTTTCTTATGCTATGTGATATAGTGTAGAGAAAGTATTGTTTTCCCGAAAATTTTCGAATTCGAGATTTTAAGCGCAATATATATTATAAGATCTTCTGAAGACGGTTTGACTATTTATGTAATTATGCCCGTCTACCTGTCTATCAGTCTTTGTCTGTAGTCGATTTATTTTGTACATGATAGCGGCCACAAGTATTTATATATTTTCACAAAACTTTATATACGGCTATTATATAAAAAAAATCTAAAACTAGATCAATTTTTTTTTAATTTGAACGAAAATTTCGAAATTATATAATTATTTAGCATGATGGCATAGGACAAAATTTGATATAATCATGCAGAAAAGGATTTATTTATGGCTCAATGATAATGATACTCAACAAGTCAATCATTGTTGAGAAAAATAACAGCTGTACACGTTTTTAACACTTTACAATATAGTTGAAAAGTATTTAGGACTTTGTTCATTCTGTCTGTCTGTCTGTCCGTTCGCACGATAAATGCCGTAAATATGACTTTATCAAAATGAAATTTTAGTATGTTGTTGAAACGGTCTATGCGACATATGTAAATGTAAATGAATAATATCACCCACTTAGTTTTGGATTGATCCAGGGTTCAAAAAATTAAATACATTGAACCTTATGGGACCTAATTTTTCAAACATTTTTTAAGCGATATTAAAATTAATTCGAAAATTTTAGGAAATATTCAAATTATCTCATAAAATATATAAAAAAAAATTCAGCAAAATATGTTCGGTAGTTTTTTTAATAAAAATGAAAGTAATAATTACACCCATATAATATGATGAGATCATGTGACCCACCTCAAAATAAAATATGGCATCCATCGTTTTTCCCAGTGTCAAAATCGTGATTTTAAAAATTCTTTTAAATTTATATTTAGTGTTGTATCCGTCCTATAACCGCTTTATTTTGCAGTATTTTCTGTGCATGCATACTCTGTACCAACGCAATTACAATATTTTTGAGTTTAAAAGATCTTCAGACTTTGATTATTTCTACAACAAAGCCTAATTTTAATGGAAGCAGAATGCAAACAAGTGATTGTAAGATGAGTTGTATACGAATCGCTGCATTTTTTCACGCAAAATTATTTACTCTGGAGTCCAGAATAAAAGTGTATAAATTAAATGTTCACTGATTTTACACATAGAGCCAGACGATTTATATTTCGATGGCGTCATTTGAATACAGTTCATTCTTTTGGACGAAGTGTTAAGTTTTCAAATATAATAAATTATTGTAATACTGTGATAATTTAAAATATGTCAGCACTGAATGTATCGTATTTTAAAAATGTTTTAAAATTTGCAGTTGAGTTGAAAAGTGTTTCATAATCAATGCTTTATGCATGATTGATCTTTCTTGTTCGTACGTGACATCATTTGCCAAGTATGGTATCAAACGAAAAATTTTGTCAAGCCCTTAAATGTGAAGGGTAACATGCTATATTGCAATCATTTGAGCCCACAATACCAATTTTTCAAAATTCTTCTTGTAAAATTGAAAACAAATGTTACTGAAAAGGCATTCTGGCATGAAAAATTCTAGTTAAGCAACATTCCAGTTATTTACTATAGATATCCATCTAAGAGAAATTAGAAAACTTTTATTCCGAACTCATTAGGATTTGAACTTATTAAGGATTTACTTAAAACTCCTGTATATAAAATTATTGCTATTAATACTTTACCTTCGCTGACAACTTTTGCATTTTGATTGATGTTTTCGTACGCTGTTGATTTTTGATACACTCATATAAATACTCAGAAATTAATTTTAACATTATTCACACATTTCCTGATTTTCGTTGCGGAAATGAGAGAAATTTATATCGAAGGTTTTATGAGTTAAATTGATGAGGATGCGATTATTTATATTCCAATGTACTGGAATTTATTCATCATGAACGTAAACCGAACGCATATTAAAAAAAGAGAGGTAAATAAATACGTGTCTATAGCGGTAGCTATGAATATATAAATTTCAAATTCATAATATTTAATTAATACATGAATTATGCATCGCAGCCGAAAGGAATTTATTTACATAAACATATATTATTTTAAATTGAGTGGGATATTAAAACCCAATATAGTATTTAACCAAATACAAATTCACGTTTTGGAATCCTTCGGAAATGAAATATATTTACTCTGAAAAATAATTAGGTAAAAGTGTAACTCAGTATAGCTGAACTTAAAAATGCGAATCGAAATTAGTAATTTATATGCATAGTTCAAATATTTATAGTTGAAAATATTTGGTCTTATATCTTAAATCTTAGATTAGTGGTGTAAATATTTTATGTCTTTCTACATTGGAATACTGTAAACACGCCCGAGTAATAAACAAGAAAGATCAATCATGTTTAAAGCATTGATTATGAAACACTTTACAATTTCGATGCAATTTTATTTAAACATGTCTAAAATGCAATACATTCCTCGGTAATATTTTAAAACTTATCAAAATACTACATTCATTTATTATATTTGAAAACTTAAACCTACATCGAAAACAATGAACTTCATTCAAATGACGGCATTGAAATATAAATTGCCTGGTTTAAACATCTCTAAAATGTGATATATTCCTCGGTAATAATTTTAGAATTATCATAATACTACGATGATTTATTATATTTGAAAACTTCATCGAAAACAACTGAAATTCATTCAAATGACGTCATAGAAAAAAATAACACGCCTGGCTCTCTCTATAAAAGCAGCATTTCATGCATAAATAATTTCCCATTCATGTCATTCATCACAATACTATAATAATTTATTTTATTTAAAAATTAAGACCATGGAGCTACAAGTAATTAAACTCTATGCGTAAAACTTCATCGAAAAAAGTCGTCCTTCTCTTTGTAAAATCAATTAATATTTCATTCATATCAGCTACGCAGACTCCATGAACTAAATGATTTTGTGTTAAAAAAATACAGCATTTCTAATACAACTCAATCAACATATTTTGCTGTTTACATTTTGCATAGGTGAAAAATAGGCTTCGTTGTAGAAATAATCAAATTTGGATGAGCATTTAAACTCAAATATATTGTAATTGCGCTGTTTCAGTATATAGATACACAGAATTTAAGAAAAATAAAGTGGTTTTAGGACGGATACAACACTCAATATGAATTAAAAAGAACTTTAAAAAACACGATTTTGAGATAAGATGGATGCCATATATCATTTTGAAGTGAGTCACGTGAAATTTTCATATCTTGGTCACGTGATCGCTTCATATAAGAGGTGTTATTATTATTTTAATTTTTATTTAAAAAACTACTGAATATATTTCGCTGAATTTTTTTTTATATATTTTATGGAGCAATTTGAATATTACCTAAAATTTTCAAAGCAATTTGTGAATTTTAAATCGCCTTAAAAAATATTTGAAAAAATAGGTCTCAAAAGGGCTCAATGTATTTCATTTTTCAACCCGGGTTCACTCCAAAACTAATTGGGTGATATTATTCATTTATAGTCCCATAGGTCCTACAGATCTCGTCTGAACAACATACTAAAATTTCATTTTGATTAAGTCATTTTTACGGCAGTTATCGTGCTAACGGACAGACATACAGATAGACAGACAGACAGACAGAATGAATAAAGTCATAAATACTTTTCAACTTTGTTGTAAAGTGTTAAAAAAAGAGAGTTAAATGCTTATATGTCTCCATAGCGGTAGCTATGAATATATAAATTTCAAATGCCTAATAATTAATCAATACATGAATTATGCATCGCAGCTGAAAGGAATTTATTTACATAAACATATATTATTTTAAATTGAGTGGGATATTAAAACTCAATATAGTATTTAGCCAAATACAAATTCACGTTTTGGAATCCTACGGAAATGAAATATATTTACACTGAAAAATAATTAGGTAAAAGTGTAACTCAGTATAGCGGAACTTAAAAATTCGAATCGAAATTAGCAATTTATATGCGTAGTTCAAATATTTATAGTTGAAAATATTTAGTCTTGTATCTTAAATCTTAGATTAGTGCTGTAAATATTTTATGCCTTTCTACATTGGAATACTGTAAAAACGCTCGAGTAATGAAAAGTGCCAAAGTGAATATTTTCCATAAAAATCTTTATCAGGAACTGCTTCTTTTCGCTCCTAAAGTTATTAACTGAATATTGTTTTCCCTATATACATTGTATAATGAATAGAGAAAGTATTGTGATGGGATTGAAAGTTCGAATTCGAGTTGCGAATGAAATTTGGTACAATAATTATAATCAGGGAATGCTTGAAGTTAATTGATTTTAAATGACATCGAATGGTTGGAAGACACCCCTATCCCTTCTAATTTTCAAATGATATTTTGAAAAAATCAGAACTTTCAATAATGTTACGTAAATAATCATTTCTTGAGTAATGTTTCATTAGAAAAAGGATTAACACACAATTTAGACAGATAGCATAAACTGTTCCCTTTTCCAATTGCCCTCTTCACAATAAATTTATCAAACAAATCCCATAAAATTAAATAAATAGTACAGTATTGTGGCAATTAATTGAGAAATGCAGTTTTTTTTTTATAAAATTCAGTTTTATTCAAGTTTTCTATGGATACATTTAAAACTAATAAGTGATATGACCTCCCCGAGACTTTATAACATCGCAGACACGATTCGGCATGGAATGTACTAGACTAGCACATGTAGTTTTAGTTTCAACGTCTCTGAACCATATGTCAATAACGGCCGAAATTAGCTTGTCCATCGTCTTACAGTCAAATTTGTGAAGCCGTTTTTTGACAATTGCCCACAAATTTTCTATGGGATTCAAGTCTGGTGAATTCCCGGGCCAATCCAGTAAGGTAATATTTTTTTTTGAGCAGAAATTTTTGATTCGCTTCGAAGTGTGACATGGCGCGCTGTTTTGTTGGAAAACGCAATCTCCGTTCGGCCACAGTTTAGCCATGGTTAGAAGCACTTTTCGGGTCAATATGACTTCGTAACTGGCACTGTTCATCATTCCCTCTACGGGAACAAGAGATTCTGTCCCCAAAACGCTGAAACAACCCCAAAACATCTTTTTGGGCGGATGCTTGATTGATGTGGTGCTGATTGAAAGGTTCTCCTTGGCTCCTTCTCACGAACATAGATCTAAATCCCTGAACCACAAAATGTGTTTTGTCAGGAAAGATAACTTTCTCCCAGTCCTTCTCAGTCCATGTTTTGTATTTCCGTGCCCATTCCAATCTGTTTTTCTTCATGCGAAGCGTCAGAAGCTGCTTCTTGTACGGTCGACGTGCTCTCCGTCCGCGTTCTAACAGCCTGTATCGCACTGTTGAAGGTGCAATATCAACACCAGCTGTCACCATGGACTTAGACAGGTCAAAACTGATTAATCGTGGATTTTTAACACTCATTCGATGTAAAGTTTTGTCGTCACGAGTCGAAGTTGATCTTTTTCGGTCGCATCTTCCAGAGCGGTTGGTTCCAGCATTTCCTGTTTCCTGAAACCGCTTCCAGATCCTCTCGACACTTGCTGTACTCACTCCACATATTTTACCTATTTCCTCGAACGTCTTAGAAGTGTGTTCTCTAAGCGCAATCACTTTAGCACGTGTTTCCGCGCTGATATCCATGACGCTAATGAGCCCCGCAACAACTGAGAAACTGCCACTGCGGAACACCTGCCACCTGGCGGAGGAATTTGAACATCTGCTACTTACCAGGTGCATACGAACACCTGCTACTTTGATAATAACTGCAATTTGAACTCTGAGCTAATTTGGAGTGCTTCTTCCTAAGCTTACGCGTGATAAAACCAAAAAAATGACATTTCTCAATTAATTGCCACAATACTGTATTAACTATTGTGAAGTATTTTCACTTTTCATACGCAATATTGTGTGATAAATTTGCTAACATCATCCTCGGGAATCTAATTAGTTCCATTCAACAGAGAAGATAATTTGCGTCATAGTTTTGTATTTTAATGCCAATAATAATTTATATATAAAAATATCCTTTTCTCTGTGCGACTGTTACATCTGGCGGTAAATTTGATAAACTTGGCTTCTCATTTTGAAAAATATCGCTATACTGGCGAAAATATAGTTAAAATTGCAAAACTGAGACTAACTTAACGAAAATGAGTCAACATTGATAAATTAACTATTAAAATATTTAATATGGACCATATTGTTTACTGCGGATGCTATCCATATTTATAATTGTTAATTTAAAGTAGCGTGAATTATAAGTTTCACATTAAATTCACAATTCAACATTAAAAACATTATGATGTAGATCTTATGCATCATTTTTTTCACTGTAAAAAAAGTAAATTACTTGTATTATATAGGGAATGTCATGTGCTGCCCACATCAGATTTTTTTAAATTTGGGTCAAATGCAGGTCAAATGTTCGATCATGTTGTGTTTCCAAATGTATGGCATTTTTATCTATTTTTTAAATTCCCAGGAAATTTTACGCAGTTCCTAATAACTTTTATCAAGCAGACAGGAATATAACTTACCCGCAGATACACCAATTCTATTTCACTGCATTTTTATTGAACAAGTATTTTTATTTCCTCTCCATATTTTTATTTCCCCTACATTTCCCCTCTATTTTTATTTTCTCTACATTTACCTTCTGTATTTTTATTTCCCCTTCCGTATACTTGTATTTTTATTTCCTCTACAATTCCCTTCCGTATTTTTATTTCATCTACAACCCCTACACTCCCAAGCATAATACACAATAAAATTATTGTGATGCGGTCGAAAATTTGAATTCAAATTGGAATTTGACGAATTTGAATTCGACGGAAGAATACTGTTACGACGTATCCTTCGGTATCGTGGGTGCATGCTTGGCACACAAGAATGAATCCACATTTCTGGCTAACTAATACATTTATTTACAAGCACAGCGTAAACAAGAACGATATACGGTAAAATATTGCTTAAATTCTCAACTAATATCACAAACAGCCGATACTATTACCAAAACACTGACGAATATCGCAGTTCAATGTAGCTTGTATCACGTCGACTGCTCACTAACTGCTTGATGACTCTTTTTATAGACTCACTATAGATACTTCTGGCAATCTCTCATATCCCGTAGAATATTAGTTATTTTGGGGTGTTTCTCGAACCTTCAAGAAGTCGTCAAATTGAAAATAAATCGCCAAATCTGGAAACCCTATCCCGAATTTCAGCATCTGGCAACTCTAGATCCATGTCATAGGAAAGGTTGCTTGTGTTGGGTTGCTTTTGCTAATTATTGAATTTTAGGAATTTTTTTATCCTAATAGTGGTCAGGAGACTTATTTAGGAATTAATATTCTATTTTCTTAAATTTATTTAGGTTTTTTATATTCTTCTGTTCCAAACGCTTCCTATTTCATAGTTTTGTATTCCAAATGACGAAAGTTCATTCTTTATAGGTTTTAGAAATGTCAATTTATTTAAATTGACTAACTTGTGATTCCATTTATTCCTCTTTTTATTCTCTTTGATTTGATTCTAAATCTGTTCTTCTAGGTTAAGAATTCGTTAATTTATCGCGATTTTTCATTTTTATTCTATTTTCAGCTTTTTAAATTTTTGAGAATCGTCCATTTTTAAATTATTGCCGAAGTCGTATATTCCAAATCGTTTCACTTCATTTCTTTTAATTTTCCCCTTCGCTTTAAAATTTCTGTTCTCTGCTTTAAAATTAAGAGTTTTTAATTGGTTGACCGTAATATTAAAATCGTCTGTAATTAATTATTTCATCGTTCATCGATAGTTTTGTTTACGATGTGTGGCAGAGATTTTTGACAGTATATAATTGCGATTCGCGCGTTATTTCTTTGATTAGAACTACATATATAACCGAATTAAATTGTTGTTTTTGCGCTTCGGTGCTCGTATGCGTTCTATCGCATTGGAACGAAATGTTCTTTTGCCTCAGCACTTTTAATAAACGTGTGAATATCTGCACTACTCTACTTTCAACCATGCCTTGAATGATGTTATTTATTCACATCACGAGAAGTCTTCATCATTTAACTTGATAAATAGCGTGGCTGGATAATGTTTTGTTTTCGATTAGTACTAACTGGTGGTCTGTGAAAGAAGGCATTGTTTAGTCTACGAATTGCTTGTCTACCCTGTGCGGGTAAGAAGGGTGTCTTCAACAGCTCGATTCCCGCTCTTTGGCCTTGAATTCTTGACTCTCTTCTCGTATAAATAACATCTACTGATTTGAGAAGCGCAAGGGCGCCAATTAAGCGATTGTTTCTCGGGGTCAGTGTGCATTCTTTGAATGACGTATTGAGTCGGCATTTCCATATGTAATTAATGGGCAATGTGCTCGACATTCAGTTCAGAAGAGTGAAGAAGTGCCCACTGCTTCCGATGAAAAAAAAGTCATTGATTGATGTTTGTTCTGATCAAATGTTATGGAGTGTGCTAACGTGTGAGCCGTCTAGTTTGATGGACTGGAGTGGATAGTGTTCGCCTTTCAATCATGGGTTCATCTGCTGGGATCTGCTGCATCCAGTATGTTCCGTGACGGTTTTCTACATCCGAGTGATATCTTTAAATGCTAATTCTAATTGTTTATCAGTTTTACATTATTTTAAAGTTAAATTGTTTTGGTAGGAATAAGACCCCTTGAATTATAAATTGAAAGTCTCCAGAACCTGGATTTTCTTTCGGATTCTAACTGTTAATTGGGATATTTATTATGTTCTACATTTGATTTTTGGCTAATAGATGTTCTCCTTTTATTCTAAATTCTCGTTTGGCAAATAATTCTATAATTTCAACATAATTTAAATATTAAATGCTGTCTTCTTTAACTTTTAGTATTCTGACGTTTTGTATACCACTATACGATCGAGCAATTTACTTATTTAATTTATTTATGATGTTTAATTCAATTTGTTGCAATTTCTGCAATTTGTTTGCAATTTGCCTGCAATTTGTTGCAATTAAACAATTTGTTGCAATTTGTTTAATTCAGTTGCAAAACTTTTTAAAGGTTCTTTCAAAGTGAAGTTAAATTTAAATAAACGTTAGATTTGGAAAACTAAAAAAGAAAAAAAAATCTGTCGGGAAGAAGAGAGAAAAAAGGGGAGGGGGGGGGAGGAGGGAAGACCATGATATTCTAAAAACATTCAAGAATATGCTAAGAAGTGTAAATCTGAAAAGTTCTTGAAACCTAAAAATCAGCTGAAATAAACCTAAAAAATGGTGCCAGTTAACTAGTTATCCTAAGTTTACAATCTGTAACTACCTAAAATAAGGACAGAAACAGAAACGGCAGAGAAACATAGTGTTTTCCAAATCTAACGTTTATTTAAATTTATCTTCACTTTTAAAGAACCATTAAAACATTTTACAACCTTTCTACATCTCATTAAACAAACAAATTAAATTAAACATCATAAATAAATTAAATAAATAAATTGGACGATCGTATAGTGGTATGCAAAAGGTTAAAATACTAAAAGTTAATGAAAACGTCATTTAATATTTAACTTATGTTAAAATTATAGAATTATCCGCCAAACGAGAATTTAGAATTAAAAGAGAACATCAGTTAGTCAAAAAGGAGATGTAGAACATAATAAATATCCCAACTACAAGTTAAAAACCCAATTTTTGGGATGAGCAGGGATGATTTTTGCAAATTACTTTTGTACTTTTTCCAATTAATGGACAAAGGGAGGTTCGAAATGGGCAGGAGTGTATTCAGGTGGATGGTGAGCAGGACAAGGAGATGGTCGGATCAAAGCTCGTCAAGGGTATCTGAAGTATAAGGGTAATGCATATTTTTTAAGAAGACGAAATCAATGCGGAAGGGTCGGCAGCGACGGAAAAATGGGTGGGCATAGACGGGACGGTTATATGAATGCCATTGGCGGAGATGAAGTCTTGGATTTGCTTTCCGAATTTGTTACGGTGCCCACAGTTTCAGTTTGGATGATGGGCCTTGTAATTTCCGGCAAAGATGGTCCCATGATTAACGCTGAAGATTTTATTAACGTCGGGGACCAGATCAGTAGATTGCCGGGGTTTAATATACACTGAGCCAACGACGATGAGGGGTTGGTTCGGGAGGGTTAAACTAATAATTTTATTTTCTATAATATCAGTATTGATAGTGCTAAGTTCGTGGTGGGGTATGCTGTTTTTAACGTATACCGAAACTCCGGAGGAGGGGGGGGGGGTGACTGTGAAGGGCAGTATATTTCCTATAGTTCGCGATATTGAGATGAGGGGCAGGAACCGGGTCTAATTTCTTGAATGAGGATGATTTCTACTTGATTATTAAGGATAAAATCACGAAGTTATGTGATTTTCGATGTGAGACAGTTTGCATTCCAGGACAATATGCAAACAGAGTCGAGATTCTGATTACTCGTGATCACGGGGAGGGGGGACTGAGCCAAAGACCTCATCGAGAGCAGATATAACTTCCAGAAGTTTGTCCAGCTGGTTGTTGGCTTGCAAGAATTTGGTCTAAATGATTGAGATAATTTTTCTGATTTTATCAAAATCAATGTTTAGATCTGTGACATATTTATTCAATTCCTGAATGAGCAGGATGAAGTCAGAGAGTTAAGAGGAATTTGATAGGTTGTCGTTGGGATTAGCAGTTTGAGAAGGAGCAGTGGGAGGCGTGGGGGGGGGGGGCAGTGATGTAGGAATGAACAGCTAAGTTTTTTAGGGGCAGCTTATTAGTATCCGAATCAGAGTGGTTAAGGAAAGTAGTTTTGGCGTTGGAGATAGAGGCTGAGGTGCTATCCTTATTCTGACCACGGGTGGAAGGGGCATCGAAGACAATCTCCGCTAAGGATTTAGCTTCGTTATTGGAAGATTTAGGAATTTGTTTTTTGATTTTTGGAGCTGGGGTGAAAGTTGGGTTTTGCACCGGTTTAGAGTTGATAAAGTTAGTGCCAGTGGTCTGAAGAGGGGGGGGGGAGTATTTGGCTTGAGGTGCCTGTTGCTGGGATTTTTGAGGGGGGCGGTTTAAGTTAGGTTTTGGGGAATTTTATTTTTGTTCTGGGGATTGGATGGGCAGAGCCTGAAATTGGCGGGGTGGGGCCTAGACAATTTGCACATTTCGCTGGAGTGTCAGGTGATTTAGTACACTGGCGAGTGAGGCGGCCTAGGCCACATTTGAGACATCTGGGGGGCTGATAGCAACAGTCACTGGAGTGCCCAAAACGCTGACATAGGAAGCACATTTTGATTCCCTTCGACTCAAAGTCTCTAATCTGAATTGACATATCCAAAAGGGTGTGCACATCTCTGCTGTTTTCCCAAAATCTTGTGGGGTTCAGCTACAGAAGGGAAATAGGAAGAGGGGCTTTATTTTTCAGGTTTCTTAATTGGGTGATCCTGTGCACGTTGAATCCGCGGAGGCGGAGCTCTTCTGAGATTTCACTGATGCTCAAAAACAACTAACGAGTGAATCGCTATTATATATCGTCAAAAATTGCTGCCACACATCGTAAACAAAACTATCGATGAACGATAAAATAATTAATGACAGACGATTTTAATGTTACAGTCAACCAATCAAAAACCAAAATTTTAAAGAAGAAAACAGAAATTTTGAAGCAGACGGAAATTAGAAAGAAATGAAGTGAAACGATTTGGAATATACGAATTCGGCAATAATTTGAAAATAGACGATTCTGAAAAACATAAAACGCTGAAAATATAATAAAAATGAAAAATTACAATAAATCAACGAATTCTTAACGGAGAAGATCAAATTTAAAATCAAATAAAAGGGAAATAAATGGAATCACAAATTAGCCAATTTAAATAAATTTAAATTTCTAAAATTTAAAAAGAACGGACTTTCATCATTTGGAACACAAAACTATGAAATAAAAAGCATTTAGAACAGAAGAATATCAAAACCTAGCTAAATTTAAAAAAAGAGAATAATAATACCTAAATAAGTCTCAGAAACCCGTTTACATTAAAAATAAAATTCCTAAAATTCACTAAATAGCAAAAGCAACCCAACACCTGCACGTGTTTTTCTCCATCTGGTTTTCAAAAGTGACTGTAGTTAAAACAGTTTACACATTCATAACAATACGCTTCAGGTGTTCGTTCCATTTACGTCACAGCCATCACCAGAAATAATTGCTTAGGTTCGTTGAATATTAATAGAAATTCCAACCCAAACTTAATAAGTAATAAATTTAAATATTTGTAGACAACCGTGTCACGCCAAATGATTTCTTACCTAATCTATTTTAGTACCGTTCATAAATTTCAGTTAAATTTGATTGGATTTAACCTAGAGCTAGATTCGGCAAAGCTGCACCATGGTCAGTTTTCTAAAGCGTCTGATATAGATTCTGATTTTAAAAGCTTAAAAATTTCTTATTAAATTTGAAAATACAGTAAAACCTGAATAATTCCTTCAATATTAAATAAAGCTATATCTAATGATTTTGTAAAATTTTAGAAGCTGCTTCTTTAGTCAGATAGTTTGGATTTTGCATTTTGGAGAATTTTAAGGTTGTATACATTGTTCAACAAAAGTTTTACCTATCTTGTTGCACCTATTTTGAAACTAAGCTGGAAGTTCAGACTTATTACATGTGACAAAGTAAAACATGTACAATTCTTTCAAAATAAAACTATATATATAATGATCTTGTAAAATTGTAAAAGCTTCTTTGTTCAGAGAAATCGGATTTTGCATTTTGGGGAATTTTAGGGTTGTCGACATTGGTAAGCGAAAGATTTACTTATATTGTTGTACCTACTTTGAAACTGAAATGCAAGTTCACACGTTTACTTCAGGCAATTAGATATTTTATTCATTTGAAACATACCTGCAATATAATTTATTACAGCGTAAAATACAGCGTAAATGAAGTTAATTAAGCAGTTGACCGTTTGGGAAATGCTTGGATATTCTTCTTTCATGTAAACAAATTTGGACCAAAACACCCAAATGAGCAATAGACTCTGTCGACAAAACAGAAAATGACTAAACGACAAAACTCAGCATAGTAGCGCCATCTGGTGTGATGAAAGTGAAGTGAAACGCGAAAAAATAGAAGATGACGAAAATATGAACTTGGAAGCAAATAAAAAAAAATAAATAAAATACAGAGCGTATAAATTAAATGCCCGGAGCATAAAAAAAGCGGAACAGGTAATTAAAAATTAGACATGGTCATGCTATTGCTCGGAGAAATAGGATGCCATTGACAAATTATTTATCTGATAATTGTAAATGTTATTTACATAAAAACTTCAAGAAATACAAATTGAAACCCGATCACTTTTAAATAATGGAGGCAGAAGAAAAATCAAACCGTTCACCAGACTGGCGATAAAAGTTTTCCTAAAAGTGTGTCTGCTCACTTTACTTTATTTGTGTTGCATTTTACGCTGTTTATTGATTTATAGATCATTATTGATTTTGTGGTAAAATTATGTTCTTTACTTAACTACAATATATTTTCTAGAAATCGAAAATTACAAAATGACTTTTATAAAACTGAGGAAAACAAAATGTTTTCATTAAATAGTTTGTTTGAGGATATTATCAAAGTAATGCCATCATATCTAAAATTCATGTGTTCAATATATGTCTCGAACTGGTTGTACATGTTTGTTATTTACTAATATATCCGCATTAATACTAATTTTAAATACAAATTTATCGCTTTTTGCTATTTTAATTTTTTGTCAGTGATGAGCAATTTCCCTTTTTAGCTTTTCGTGATTTTAGGCAATTTGCGTGTTACAATGACCATTTTTTCTAAATGGTACACATTTTCCGCAAATTTAAAATGTGGTCATGATATATTGTTCTGAGTCTATTTGCCTCAATATAAAGTTACTTTTAATTTCAGTTTATGATTATTTCGTTACTGTTTCTTTTATTTTAAATAATTTGTTACAAAATTGTTCAGAAATTCATCTAGTGAATACATTGATATAAAAACGATTAAAATTAATATTTAATATATGTTGTCCCGACTAAATCATTTAAAATGTTTAACGCCGTTAATAAAATGAAAATATAAAGTTAAAATTAGACCTTTAGCTACAAATTCCAGCATTTTTAGGCATGTTTAACATAAACATTCTTAAATATGCAGTGAACTATTCATGCGTAATTGAACAAAGATCACACTTCCCCTGAGTTTTGCTTGCGATGACACTTTGTCATTCAACTCAACTGATACATAATTAATAAGATTACTCCGTCTGTTCTATTTTGAGAGATGTCTGGTCCCACAGCGACATTAATATATGCCTAGAAACAAATATTGACGTGAATATAACACTTAAACGGCCATCCTAGAGAAGTGTCTACTTTAATATTATGCAAATAATGTATGACGCATTCTCAGAGATAGAAGGGATTACATATACTTAAATAAAAATAGAAATAAAACACGGTATCACTTGCCATCTACTCACGAGCTGCTCCAAGCTGCTTTTTGAAAATTTGGTTAATTCTTTTTTACATCGGTTAACCGATTGTATACTTTACATGTAGAGTAATTCTAGCAATTGATAAAAACATAAAAACATAACTTAATGAATAACAAAACATACTTTTATTTTTCCGCAAATTAGAAATCACTTGAACCTTACTGAATTGAATGATTTTAAAATTACGATTGAATGACTTTACAATACGGTTAAATGCAGTTGAATGATTTAAAAATTTATATTTAAAATAATAACCAACATAATGTGTTTAACCATAGTTTCGCCTCTTTATAGCAAAGCACTTACACAGCAAATAGCCAACACAAATTTGTTTCCTTGTACAACTTCGTTTCATACTTATTCTTGTCTAGTTTGTAAATAAATATTCTCCCCCATCCCCCCCCCCCTCACAACCACGCCCATCAGTCCAACAGCTCGCATTCCTGCGTAAACCATAGTCGACTTCACAAATTGGATTATATTTTAATCGAGGGAAGAGTTTGTGGTATGGACTAAACCAGGGGTGTAGTCGAGGGGGGACGCGGGCGGACGCAGACCCCCCCACCTTTTCTCCTGATCTCAAGCGTACCCCCACTTTTTATTTTGTAAGGGGACGCTCTTTTTTTTTTAATTTATATATGCATATATAACCCCTCTGCAGCTTGGCATAGATGGAATGCTTGGCCGATGGCCTCAGATTATTATTCTTTGGTCACTCTTTCTCTGAAAAAACATATGGATAGGGATGGCAGTTATTACAAAAGTAACTGTATTTCGGTTTTTTTTAGGAAAAAAAAAAACGTTTGTAGACAAAAAAATATTATTTACATTTTATTTACATTCGGATTTTAGAAATTTTCCAAAGTTAAACAGCTTTTAAAAAATCATCAGAGAAATCAATGATAAGTATCGATGTAATCAATGAATCAATGTATTCAATGAGTAATCAATGTAATCAATGAAAAAGTATCTGTATGGAAAGTTCTTTGAGATAATTTCATTTCAAAATGCAAGAATCTTAATTGATTTTTCTTTCTTGAGCTGAGAATCATATGCTTTGGAGCACAATTTTAGGTTTTCAATAAATAACTAAATAAAATTAAAATAATTATTATTCTTTTGATTTTATCAACATGTTAAGAGTTCGAGTTGGAAAGTAAAAAAAAAAAAAAAAAAAAAAAGAACTGGATACAATTGAAAAAGTATCTCAATACAAAATCCACGATACATTCAGAGACTAGGGTCGTTACTCAAGACCTTTTGTATGGGTGATACTTGTATCGCGATACTTCCCAGCCCTATGTCAATCACAGAAATTATACAGTATTGACTAAAATTCTTCAAAAAAAGAGCGTCCCCCCACTTTTTTTTTTACACTGGACTAAACCGAAAACTCACCGTTTCACAACATTTACGATTTCAGATCACTTCTGTACTGCGATTTCTTTGCAAGAAAACATTTTGAAGTATTTTGAGATGAATACGACATGGGATTTTGAATCATTGTGATTGGTGGTATATTTTTCATTAGAATGGAATGGTTTATTGTGGAGGAAAAGTTTCAAACAATTGTATTTCTTTTTTCGGATAGTTATCACCCATTCATACTTGGCTCGATGATATTACAGCGATTTTTTCTTCCTTGAGTTTCTGAATCTACCTTAAAACCAACCAAGCTAGGTGATTGATAACGAGTTGCAAAGGAATGAAATCTTCTAACAGGAATGGTCGACCTAAAATCACATGAACTTGCTTAGTGTAGAAATTAGAACTGTAGTATAGAAATACTTTTGTGATAACTTTGGCATGCTTTTGTTAAGGTATGCTAAAGTTTGCTATGTCATGCTATAGTTTTATTGGCATGCTAAACTTATTTTAATTTTTAAATATGACTTGTGTAGATAAGCTTAAATTTAATTTCTGAGTCAACTTCTTAAAGTTCTTGCGAAGAAAACCCTGGTATGCGCTGGTTGACTGATACTATAGCACGTAAGTTTTCCCGATGATTTAGTTGGTGTGGTAACTGAATTGTAAATAAAATTATTTTAAATGCAAAGCGCATTTTGACATGGTCGTAAATTCGTACATAGTGGACTTATTTATTATTATACATTGCTCTGTTGTGCCGCTATATAAAACCCTCCAATTATTTTCTTTTGCGTGAGTCCTGTAAAGGAATATTAATTAATATGTTAGTAAATGGATTACACCATTTTAACATTGACGATAACATTTAATAAAAACATAAATAATTAATTATTCAATTACAACAATTAATCATATTATTTCGGCGGAGGGAATATGTGAGACCACCTAATTTGCCTAATATATGTTTAGACCTAGATATATTTTTGAGGAACACATACCTTCAAGTCTGTCTTGGACTTTGATCATAATGCTGGCATCTGTAATTAGTACTGGCCATAACTCTTGGTGTTTGGCTCCTTCACGTTCTTGGTTGCACTGCACACATCAATAGATCTCCATTATTTTGGAACTTCTACGCAACACTCTGCTTCTTTAGTATTGTCATTCTATCATAATGTCGGGCAAGTATCCGAACAAGTCCTCGTTGTTATGTCATAATGTCGCACAAGCATACCTCTTTAAGTGTACTCTGTGTCCTTCTTCGGTCACAGCCAGTGGCTTTCTTTTTCCCTCGGGGGTGTCACTCCCCTTTGCTTTCAATTGCAGCATTCAATGTGACGCAACAAGCACTTTCTTCATTGGTTAATCATAGAACCAATGTCGCTACTTGGCATCCTCGTAAGGACCCGCTCGGCGCCCTCTGTCTTGACGCTCCTAAATTTATGGTTTGCGGTAAACCTCGGCGCAATACACTCTACAAGTGTTGTTCGATGTTTTGGACACAATAAATAACTGGCATAAACTTGTCTGACCAAAACACATGTGAGATCTATTTCTGGTCTCACAATAGGACTGACAGACGCAGAGTTAAACAGAAATTATTTTCTTATCATGGAACGATTGAATTTCATACAACTGAAATAGTTACGAATGAGAAAGACAGGTGGTCTCTGTCCAAATATTTTATTA
The DNA here is from genome assembly GCA_951213105.1 of Amaurobius ferox. NCBI lineage: Eukaryota > Metazoa > Arthropoda > Arachnida > Araneae > Amaurobiidae > Amaurobius > Amaurobius ferox. The sequence goes on from OX578144.1 coordinate 15,397,066, forward strand.
AGTGACTCTCAGACAGTACATAAGGCTCTATCTTTATTGTATTTTGACTTTTGCATTATATGCTTTGTTTTGCATTACTTCAACGCAATACAAGTGTACATAATTAAACCACTCTACATATTGCGAGAATGACTGGCCAGCTGCAAGCGACTCCCACTGGAGTTAATGTTTATGTCACGAAACTAGAGTGTTGCGCTTATTGGTGTATCGCATGTTATTGCGTAAATACAGAAGAGCTTCCTCTTGGAAATTAGTTAAAAGCTCTTTAAACACACTTATGAATTACATCGCTAAATTCTTGATTTTAATTATGCGTTTATCACCACCCCGTGTTCAGAAAAGGTAAAATCCTTGAGAGAGAAACTCTGGAGTGCGTAGAATAAATTTATTGTGTAGGAATAATTTGTCCGTTACAATTGTAAAGTTATTATGTATTTTTGTGAATTGGTGATTTTATAAGAGAAAGATAATTTTTATAATCTATATAAAAATAATTGAATGAGTTTATCACACCCTTCAGAAACTTCAGATCATCTTGAAGGTTTAATCTTTGCATTCATATAGTACACACCACGGCGCAACATCTAACGGTGTCAGATGTTCCTATTTCTCACTCGGGGGTGGGGGTGGGGGGTACAAAATGGGTAAAAAGTATTCCCAGCGTTGCAGAAGACACTAAAATAGCCTTCCGTTGACCAAGGCTGAATATTTGAATACTTATAATATCGACCACAGGACAGAATCTAATTCATCTGAGCAAATTCTCGATCAAGACGACTATTTAGACTCCAACTGTTGTTCGTAAAAGAAAATAAAACTTATTAAAATGTAAAAAATATTTTTTTAATTGTTAGTTATCCTGTCTTTGTGAGACTTAAACACAAGTCTCTTATAAAAGATAGTCAACAAAGTCGCCAAATTTATTGCCAAGCATTGCATATTTGACAATATTCTTTATTCTTCAATTTATATATATATATATATATATATATATATATATATATATATATATATATATATATATATATATATATATATATATATATATATATATATATATGTATATATATAGCAAATAAAAGTATTAAGGAAAAAATGGGAATCAAGCCAACGGGAAAGCATAAATGGCCGAGGGAGATTGTGACCCCTCGTTCCCGGTTATAGCATGCTATTACACCTAGGTAACACTCCCGGAATCAAATACTTTGCCGAAACTTGACCTCCGAAATGGTGTCGAGCACAAGACACTGACCGTGGAAGTGAGTACAAAACTCAAGAATCGAAGAAAAGTCCCAAGTACAAAGCCGAAGTAAAACACATAATGAAAAAGGCCAAGAGTCGTTAACTATGGAGAGTGCAATCCATATATAGCATTATACTACCACTAGGGTGCGCTATCATCAAGTTCCGTGTAGGTGAATCTCACAGTTACCATTTCCAAAATCGATAACATCACAGGTGTGTACAAATTATATCCTTAAAATAAGCGTTTTTTACATCGTTGTATACAGTATTATAATAATGTCTAAGGAAATTTGCGGGATAATGTTTCTTGATCGCCTCTTGCATTATTCTTCTGTCATTTTCAGTTCGATCTTTTTTGAAAGTATGGATTCTTTGATTGCGTATCAGATGATTGACTATAATATTTCGTAATATATTTTTACTCAAATTTGAGTTCCAATCGATACCGTGATTGATGCTGGTCTTGAAAGTATTTCTCTTGTCGTATAAAATGGTATATAAACAATTGTTTTTATCGTAAAGGATACTAATATCCAGGAAATCAACTTGATTTTTATTTTCCATGTGTGTTTCTATGAGATCCAAGTTATCAGGGTAGAAACTGAAGTCAAATTCAGGCATTTGTTCGTATTGGCCCACAAGAATGTCATCCACGAAACGAAAGTATGGCATTTCATTTAATATGTGAGTGCCTTCCTCCTATTTATTCAGGTAGATGTCAGCAAGGAGTGCAGAACATCCTCCTCCCATTGGAATGCCTGTGACTTGCTGATAATAGTTGGTCCCGATAAATAGTATATTTTCGAACAGAACAATCCTGATCATGGCTTTGTATTTACTTAATATAATATATTCATGTAATTCATAAATCTCATAAATCTCCAATAAAATAATAAGAAGATCATCAAGGTCAATATTATTAAAAAGATCTTTAAAATCGTAACTTCGGAAATTCATACGATCAGGGAAGAATTTGAGTTTGTTGAGTAATTCATAACTATTATTTACGATAATGGAACATTTATGCTTGATTTTTGTCATGACATGTTTCAGCAGAGCTAATAGTTTAGAATTAGCTATAGTCAGATAAGTCTTGAAACCGACAGTTACGGGACGGAATTTTACAGGGGTTTTATGCAGCTTTGGAATCAGGATGAGGTAAGGAAATTTAACTTGTTTTAAATCATAATCTATCCGTTTATATAAGGCCTTGATGTTATTTTCTATAGTACGGCCTGTAAGGTGTAATTTTGTATACATAAGTTCATCTTGATAATGATTGCAAAGAACGTCCACGTAATATTTGATGCACGTAAGTGTATTATTAGAAACGACTTTGTCAATATAAGTTATTACATAATCGTTGCAATATTTATTCAGAATGTCTTCCTTGATCTTGCTTTGATTTTTGTCAGTACGTTGATTTTTATTAATACGTAAGCCATGATAATGAAAATTGAATAACCCCGTAATATTAAATTTCCATTCTTCAAATGCGTCCAATGGTACATTATATTTCACGGCCATCCTATATATAAAGTCATTAAGATCCTTCTTGAAATTATTCACTACATTTGCAAATTCTTGAATACGGAATTTTGTTCCAAGTTGCCAAATAGACTTCAGAATACTCTTGGCCTTTTTCATTATGTGTTTTACTTCGGCTTTGTACTTAGGACTTTTCTTCAATTCTTGAGTTTTGTACTCACTTCCACGGTCAGTGTCTTGTGCTCGACACCATTTCGGAAGTCAAGTTTCGGCAAAGTATTTGGTTCCGGGTGTGTTACCTAGGTGTAATAGCATGCTATAACCGGGAACGAGGGGTCACAATCCCCCTCGGCCATTTATGCTTTCCCGTTGGCTTGATTCTAAAAACTAATCAGCACCAAATTCGCCCACAAGTGACTTATCTACTAAATTTTATGAAATTCGGTCAATTAGTTTTTTAGTTAGAGTGGATACAATATCTGGACAGACAGACATACACACAGACGTCACGTTAAAATAGTTTTTTCGTATTCTAGAGATCTCGAAACGTGTAGATCCGTTGAAAACTCGAGTTGCGATTTTCGGCATGATTCCAATACTTTCCCTATACAGTACCATATATTGCAGGGAAAGTAAAAATGTACACCGACTTAAGGAAATAGTACCAAAATCTGTAAATTGCATAGTTGATCATTTTTAATGTAATATATAGAATGTTAATACTAAAAATCTGATGTGGGCAGCACATGACTTTCCCTGCAGGCTTATATTCACGTTCGCTTTATTTTAGTTAAATTTAATTCCCTTTATTTCAATTTTCGTTCTCATTTGATAACTGGACTTATTTTCAAAGATGACGTAGAGAAAATATGAAAAATCTAAAATATCTCGAGAACGGCCAGTTCTAGTGTAATGGAGTTGGTCTTATTCTTTCCTTCGTTTAAAATTACATTAAAGCAAACATTTAATGGATATATTTGACCACACTCATTTTTTTATTTTAGATTTTGGCGAATTTGGGAGTCCATTTTGCAAAAAAGGCAGTTTATTTCTTCCGAATTGTTCTAAAATCTAATCAGCACCAGGTGACCCACAAGCGACTTATTTACCGAATTTTGTGAAATTCGGTCCGTTAGTTTTCAGCTAGAGTGGATACAAGCTTTTGCGGGCCATTTCGCAAAAAAAGGCGGGTTCTTTTATCTCGAATCATACCCAAAACTAATCAGCACTAGACTCGCCCACAAGTGACTTACCTACCAAATTTTATAAAATTCGGTCTGTTAGTTTTTTAGTTAGAGTGGATATAAAATTTGCACAAACAGACAGACAGACACACAGACGTCACGCTAAAACTAGTTTTTTCGTATTCTAGAGGTCTCGAAATGTGTAGATCCGTCGAAAACTCGAGTTGCGATTTTCGGCATGATTCCAATTCTTTCCCTATACATTACCATGTATTGCAGGGAAAGTAAAAATAGTTGTATTAAAAATAGTTGTATTTTATCTTTATCAGTTTATACTAATCCAGCCAGTTAAAAAGTTTTATTTTGATAATATCGGTCCCCAGAATGAACAACGAGTTATTCAGGAAAATAATATCTTAAGCCAATTGGTAGAAAAAACAGTTGAGTTAATCCGCTTAACGATTCTAGATTTATTTTTCTCCCCTTGAGACATGGTGCCCAGTTGAGAAACAAAAAATTGTAGCGACTTTAAAATTAAATAATATGCGAACGCAAGCTCAAATTTTCTATTCGTATTCTTACATCTTTTGGGATACAGTATCTAATTATGATACTGTAGTTAAAAAGTTAAACAACATGACATTCCGTTTTAATCCCCTTTTCGATCGATGAATATAATATAATGTCCAAAGGTAAAGTATAAATAACATTTATTTTTAAACATAAGGCCGGGGTGGTCCAGTGATTATGACGAGAGATCGCACGAAAAGGACCTGAATTAGAGAAATTACCCCGTGCTCAATAAATCTGTTGGCTGAAAAGTCCTGCAGAGAAGTTATGGGATATGAGGCGAAGGTTACGGTCCCTGTGGTTGCGACCCCCACTGAGTTCCTGTCCTTGAGTCCACTGAGTTCCTTGTGTAGTATTTGACAAGAAAAATCAGAGCCTGCGGTTTTGGACCTACAGAAGCTAGTATATCTTTTCCTTTTTTTCCTTTACCATGCACAAGTCCTATGGAGTTGTTATGGTATTTGTTCGATAAGTAGGATTAGTAACACCAACATTTAAGCGTATTTTGAAAATGTATATTTTCATTGCAGAAAAAGAAAGTATGGTGTATCAAACTCACCAATTAAAATACAAGGTGTAATTTTATTTCGCTCTAATAACATAAATTTCTTTTAGTAACGTATGAAATAGGAAAATGAGCAAAAAGTGGGCATGGTTAAGTTTTTGAAATTTTTAATAATTTACTGGTGAAATTGGTGAATTTTTATTTGGAAAACTCTACCTTTATCTCCATGCAGCTGGTGTATAAGATGTCCCAAAAACATTGACCTCGGCTTTTATTCCTTAAATATTGATCTTAGACATATATAATAAATTACAAAGTTGCGTAAAAAAAGGTACATAATTCTATGAAATCGATTAAAATTTTCAAGGGAATTAAATTTTAAGAATTACAAAATTGAAATTTTTATACGGCACCCGTACAAAAACATTTCCAATGAGTAAAATGTGCCCCATACTCTAATAAGGTGATATACAAAATTTCAGCATTTTATTATAAAAAGTCTCAGAGGTATGAAAAGACGAAAATGCTGACTTAAACCACTTTTCGATGCATCGACATGGGTTCTCAGAGGGAAAAAATCATGTCGGTATATCACGTTTCCGGGGTTATAGACAAATTACGGAAGGAAACAATGATTACATAAATAAATAATAATTTTCCTATTTATTGGTACAAAATTATTTACACTGTGTAGAAATAATAATTTTACACAAAGATTACAAAGCTTGTTCAAAATGTTTTCCATCCATGCCAAAGATCCATTAAAGATATTATTTTCCTATGCATTTCTGTGTTGCATCATTTGCACTCTTGCTGTAAACATTTACATTTTAATTTGTAATTAATCCCTCACCAACTTTATTTAGACATATCTCTGGGACTTTTTATGATAAAATGCTGAAATTGTGTACATCATCTTATTAGTGTATGGGGCACATTTTATTCATTGGAAACGTTTTTGTAGGGGGATCGTATAAAATTTTAAATTTGGTATTTCTTCAAATATAATCCCCTGAAAATTTTTATCGAGTTCATAAAATTCTGTACCATTTTACGCAACTTTGTAAGTTATTATATATGTCTAAGATTAATATTTAAGAAATAAAAGGGTAATGTTTTTGGGACATCCTGTATATTTAAAAGAAAATGGGTAACTTTTTTTAAATACAATTAAAAATGGTATCATGCGGGCCACCTGAGTCGCAGATAAACCAAAGATGGCCAAACGTTCTAAAACCGCTGTATGAAGTATTTTAAAGGTCCCGAAAAAATACACAATGGAAAACTGTTTTTACTTTAAGAAAATATTTCAGTTAGTTAATTAATAAAAATAAACCTTGGACGAAAAGTCTTTCAGTCCACACAGTCAATCCACACAGGACGTGCAGTGCACACTCAATCCACCCAGAAAGTGCACGATTTTGTCTTTTTCAGTAAGTCCTTCGTCCTTCTCAAACACGCATTAGAAGTACCGAATACAGAGTCCTATGTATTTCCTCTCTCTTTCACAAATGGCAATATCAGATTTCTTTTTATTTCGAGCTACCATGGTAAAATACCTCCAGACCACGTTTTCATGCTAAACCACAAAACCACAGTCAATCTGATAAATTTCATGCTATGTAAGCTAATGATCTTGAATATAATGAAATAAGCTTTCAGAAAATGTATAATTGTGCATAGGTTTAGGAAGTAATTTACCTGTAAATTTAAATCTTCACTTAAAATAATAGACGTCAACGTGTTCCTCCAACAGAATGACTTGCATAAAATGGCCGCCGAACATCCAAAGAACTTTTATGTCAACAAACAGCGCTGAAGAGTGACCGTGTATAAAGACATATGGCCTACTTGCAGTTAAACATCGAACTCAAACAAAATCCATAAATCAATAAGTAAAATACACTTTGTGCGAAAGGATAAGGAAACCTTGAGCAACTTTTGCACTTTTTTACTCTTTTTTTTTTGTCCACAGTATGAAAAATCTGATGTGGGCAGCATATGACTTTCCCTGCAGACTTATATCTACATTCTCTTTATTTTAATTAAATTTATTTCACTTTTAATTCAATTTTCTTTCTCATTCGGTAACCGGACTTATTTTCGAAGGTGGCGTAGAGAAAATAAGAAAAACTAAAATATCTCGAGAACGGCTTGTCCTAGTGTAATGGGGGTGGTCTTATTCTTTTCTTTGTTAAAAATTACGTATTAAACAAGCATTTAATGGATATATTTGAGCATACGTAGTTCTTTAGTTTAGATTTTGACGATTTTTGGGGGGCCATTTTGCAAATAAAGGCTGGTTATTTTTTTCCGAATCGTACCAAAATCTAACCAGCACTAGAGTGACCCACAAGTGACTCATCTACCAAATTTTGTGAAACTCGGTCCATTAGTTTTTTAGTTAGTAGTGGATACAAACTTTTTCGGGCCATTTCGCAAAGAAAAGCGAGTTCTTTTATCCTGAATCGTACCCCAAATTAATCAGCACCAGACTCGCCCACAAGTGACTTACCTACCAAATTTTGTGAAATTCGGTCCATTAGTTTTTTAATTAGATTGGATAAAAATTCTGCACAGACAGACACACAGACACACACACAGACGTCACACTAAAAATGTTTTTTTCGTATTCTAGAGATCTTGAAACGTGTAGATCCGTCGAAAACTCGAGTTGCGATTTTCGACATGATTCCAATACTTTCTCTATACATTACCATGTATTGCAGGAAAAGTAAAAAGTGCATTGTAAAATCTCCCCCTTTTCTTCATTCTATTCCTTTGGAGCTATTTGCGTCGTATTGTTCGTTTCATTTAGTTTTGTTCGGACTTGACTAATCTTATCGGGACATCGCTTTTGTGTTATGGTTCACACCAATCTCTTGTTGTTACTCGTCTTCTATTATCTGGACTGTCCATCATGCTGCTTTCTATTTGGCTCACTCTTAATCCATGTCTTGGGTATATAATCCCTCTTTGTAACTTTCTTTAAACCCACTTTTTTTTTGTACTTCGGGTTTGTTGGTTTTCCTGCACTGACAAAGGGTATCTAACGTATCCTCGAAACAGCTGTATGCTGTTTTATCATTTTATTTGCTTATACAGGCTGCTCAAGTTTTCTTTAAAATTCTCAAATTTGGACACTTGTTGGCAATAGCCATCTACCTATGAATCCTCAATTTACGGTTAGAATAATGTTTCATAATATTTGGTCTCTGATTATTAATCATGACATTTCTCTTTCAATTAAACTTTATGGTTCATTACCGATTGGATGAATGTATGGGTAATTTTGACAGGAACACGTGGTTTGGAGTGATACCAGGTTTGTTTAATCTGAAACTCAGTATTGCATTCCTGTGCTGATTACTATTATTTCCACTTAAGCGTGATTGAATTAAATGTTGCTTCAGCATTAGTTCAGCACGTTTTAACATAATGAAAGCGACGTTACATTGAGATTGGAACAGTTTATCTCTCAAATACACACATACAAAGAAATACACGTATTAGATCTGAAATTTTATTGTAAATTATTTATAACATAAGATAATTTAGTTTCCATACTATGAACTTGCATTGCATTTATTAAGTACTTATAAATGTATGTCTTAGTTATTTTCTAAAAAGACATTTAGAAATACATCTAACGTGATAAACACAATATTTCCTACAAAAATGTGTCATATTTTACATGTTCTGAGGTATAATTTATATATTCTTTGTAGTACAAAATTTAAATTTAGAGGGTTTTACATACAAATTTATATCATATCATTGCAGGTTTGCATTAATTATATTTTCATTGGCATTATCCAAAATAATGCTCAAGTGAATCAATTAAATTCTAAATATTGACAAGGAAATGAATAAGGCCAACTCTATTTCTTCAGGATTAATAGTTATTGAGATATTTCAGTTTATTCGCATTTTTGCAGCGTTACCTTTGAAGTTAGATCTAGTCGCCAAAATGAAAATTGAATAAATATGTTGATTCAGAATAATTTCAAATATGGATTTGTGCAATTTTCTGCAATTAAACTTAATGAATTATGAAATAAATAAAGAAAGAAGACATGGATTTGAATCTTTAGAGAAAGTTATTTGCCGTTCAAAGCAAATATTTATATGTTCATTTTAATCAGTAACAGCAAAATCCCTATCGATTTTAAACGATGTGTAATACAAAATCTGATGTGACATGAATTTCCTTATATAATGCAATGAATTTACTATTTTTACAGTAAAAGAAATATGTTATGCTTATAGTAGATACCAATATTATTTCCAAGATATTGAATTTTCGTCAATTAGCCGTCATTTTCAATGATTTAGCGCCATTTTTATCCATTCGGCGAGTTTTTCGTAATTTAGCAACATTTAAAAAAGTCACCAAGTTGGCGACATTTCACCACATTGTTCGCCAAAATCTCGACAAGCGTTATTTAAGGAGAAATACGTTATTCTTACAGCAGATAAATGACTATTGGCGTTCAAATACAAAAGCATTAGTTAGAGTATCTTTTTTCATGAATGGAACGAGCTAGATCCACGAGAATGATGTCACCAAATTTATCACATGATATTACATATGAAAAGTGAACATGTTTCTCAATAGGTAATATTTTTTTCATTTTATATGAATTTTTGATTTTTTTTGAACAATATGCAATATCTCGAGAACGGTTGATGCTAGTGTTCTAAAATTTATGTCAATCGTTTCCTAATGAGAAATTACATGAGAAATGTCTATTTACGTAACTTTATTAGAGGTTTTGATTATTTGATGACTTTTTCAAAATTTCCCTCGGAAATTTAGGGGGGGGGGATCTGAACATCCAATTGCGTATAAAAACTATAGGTTTCCAGTATTCACGGATCATAATTTTTGTACCAAATTTCGTTCGAATCGGTCCATTCGTTCGTCAGTAATCGTCTCCACAGACTCACTGACACACACACACACATACTTTCACATACACACCTAAAAAATGTTCGATTCGTGATCAGGGATGCTTGAAACGTGCTTTCCCGTTGAAAACTCGAATTTGAATTTTCGAACCCTGTCACACTACTGTCTTTATACATTATTGTATATAAGGAAAGTAAAAAGATACATGTTTGTGAGTTTCTCCCATAACATCGAAATTTGCTGATATGTTATGAAACTCACGTAATAGACATGAGGATGTTCATGCCGTAAGATCATACGTTTCTTTCAGGGTTCGAGTAAAGATGTGTAAGTAAACAAGCAAGATCAATAATACATAAAGCATTGATTATGAAACACTTTCCAACTTCAATACAATTTCATTTAAACATCTCTAAAATGCGATACATTCCTCGGTAATATTTAAAAAATTATGTCAATACTACCTTAATTTATTATATTTGAAAACTTCATCAAAATAATAGCTTCATCAAATGACGTCAATTAAATATAAATTGCCTGGCTTTTCGGTAATATTTTTAACATTATCATAATACTACAATAATTTATAATATTTGAAAACTTCATCAAAAACAACTGCAATTTATTCAAATGGTGCCATCGAAATATAACACGCCTGGCTCTCTCTATAAAAGCAGCATTTCATTTATAGCCATTTTCCCATTCATTTCATTCATCACAATACCATAGTAATTTATTTTATTTAAAAACTTAAGACCATGGAGGTACAAGTAACTAAAATCTATGCTTAAAACTTCATCGAAAAAAATCGTCATTCTCTCTGCAAAATCAATGAATATTTCATTCATATCAGCTCTGCAGACTCCATGAGCTAAATAATTTGGCGTTAAAGAAATACAGCAATTCTTATACAACTCACTATACATATTTTGCTGTTTATATTTTACATAAGTAAAAAATAGGCTTCGTTGTAGACATAATCAAATTTGGATGATCATTTAAACTCAAATATATTGTAATTGCGTTGTTTCAGTATGTAGATGCACAGAATTGAAGCAAAAATAAAGCGGTTTTAGGACGGATACAGCACTCAATACGAATTAAAAAGAACTTTAAAAATCACTATTTTGAGGCAAGATGGATGCCATATTTCATTTTGAAGTGGGTCACGTGATCGCTTCAAATAGAAGGTGTAATTATTATTATAATTTTTATTTAAAAAACTACTGAATATATTTTGCTGCAAATTTTTTTTATATTTTTTATCTGATAATTTAAATATTCCCTAAAATTTTCGAAGCAATTTGTGAATTTTAAATCCGCCTAAAAAATGTTTGAAAAATTAGGTCTCATGGGGTTCAATGTATTTCATTTTTTAAACCCGGGTTCAATCCAAAACTAATTGGGTGATATGATTCATTTATATTCCCATAGGTTCCACAGACCGTCTGAATAACATACTAAAATTTCATTTTGATTAAGTCATTTTTACGGTAGTTATCGCTCTAACGGACAGACAGGCAGACAGAATTAACAAAGTCATAAACGCGTTTCAACTTTGTTGTAAAATGTTAAAAATACGTAGAAAATGTATATATAAAACATCATTTTGAGTTTTGTATATTTGAACAATATATGTTCTAGTAAGTATTCTAAAATATTGAAACCGAAATATTCAGTTTTTAAATATTTAACTAAGCGTCACCTACAATATGTAAATGTTTCACTATAAACATATACATTTACAAAAAGGCTCAAAAATATATGCAATAATATTAATTTTTAAAACAATATCTTTTATATCTCACAATCAAATGCTTTTTTGTTGAAATAATACAACAAAACATTTAAAAGTTATATCAACTAAAAGATTGTTAAAAATGTTCATTCTCAATTCATGTGTTCAAGAATTCTCCCATCAGAGATGGATCAATACAACTCTTCTGAATTTAAATAAAAATCCTCGTTAATGGGCATTAGAATTTTTTTTTAAAACTTTGTGGTATTTATTAGTTGTCTGAACATAAACTGAACTTTGAGTAGCTATTAGTCTTTTGAGGTTTGAGCTTCGGTGTAAAGATAAAGTAGAGAGAAATATCGTGATCAATTATCCGGTTGAAGTAGCAGTTATTAAGCGCTAATTGCTTAAATGTATGTGCGATAGTTTGAAATAGCCTTTAGTTTTCAGAATTTCGTTTCACAAAATTTACGAAATGTTCTTAATATATGTGTTTGAATAAAGACATATAAAGTTTTTTCAAAAATCTAATGCTAAATTGCATTATCCTAGTTCTCTCACTCTGTATATATATATATATATATATATATATATATATATATATATATATAATATAAGATTTCAAATGAAGACATATGAACAAAAACAAATGAAAAAGGGAACAAAATCAGGATTGCTTACGGGGAAGCAGAAAGGCTGAGGGGGATTGTGACCCCTTATTCCTGGTTGAAGCATGCTTTGAGACCCGGGAAACACTCCCAGAACCACTTCATGCCCGAAGCAAATACCCTTCCATATGAGTAGGAAAAGCAGAATCCATACACTGAAACAACACCTAAAGTAGAATTGAGCAAGATTACGTCATCAAATATTACAACGATCATCAAAACAAAACCATCTGCTATATACAACGAACCACAATACGATTCATGCCCGTCAATGATAGTACGTATGAGTACGGGAATAAGGTTACAGTGAGATCCCTTTTCGTAATTCTGGTTTAAGGCAACAATTCATAGAAATTTGCATAATTTTCTTTACCAAAGTTCCTGTATGAAGTTCCGTAGGAATGCTTCAAGAATCGAATTGGAAACCGTTGGAGCTTCTTTTATCAAATGCTTTTCACATTTAATACGCTCTTGTTTGGATGTTTTAAGCGTTTATATCTTGTTAGGTGGTTAATGATTAAGTTTCGGTTTACACTTACACTCAAGTTAGTGTGCCAGCTTGTTATGAAGTTGCTAGTATTACTGAAAGAACTTCTTTTTTATCATACATTTTAAAACTGATTCGATTATTATGATCATAGTATATGCATATATCCAAGAATTTCACTTCTTCTTTGTTTTTCTGGCAAGTTTCTATGAGATCCAAATTAGTGGGATAGAATCCAAAATCAATTTGATCTGTGTGTTCTAGATTACCAATCATCACATCATCCACAAATCTGAAGAACGGTATCTCGTTTAGCCAGTGCGAGCCACTTTCGTATTTATTTAAATAGATGTCGGCTAACATAGACAAACACCCTCCTCCCATGGGTATACCTTTGATCTATTGGTAGAAGGTGGTTCCACCATATAGTATATTTTCGTATAGAACAAATTTCATAAGGTTTTTATATTTATTGAAATCCATGGATAAATGCAGATCGTATGCTTCATACGTTTCCAACATAATTTCATACAGATCACTTAAGTCGATGTTATTAAAAAGGTCCTTAAAATCATGGCTCTTAAAATGCAATTTTTCGGGTAATTTTATCAATTTGTCTATGACTTCATAGGTGTTTTTTATCATTACTGTTCCAAATAATTTAATCTGTTTCATTGTAGATTTTAAAAGATTCAAAAGCATTGTATTGGCCAGAGTTAAACATGATTTATATCCCACTGTTACCGGTCTGAACTTTGTAAGTGTTTTGTGCATCTTGGGAATGAGTATCAAATACGGAAATTTTACATGATTAGTTGCAATTCCTATACGTTTATATAATGCAATACTTTTGTTTTCATTTGCTTTTTTAGACAAATGATTAATCTTGTACATATCGACATCACTGTAATATAAATGTAATTTTTCGACATAATACTTTTGCATGTAAATGCATAATTTGCAGTTACCTTATCCATGTAAGTTATTACGTATTTACTTTTAAACTGATCCAGCATAATGTTGTTCAGCTTAAATCTAGTAGTTTTATCTTGTTTTGTTATATAATGACAATGAAAGGCCTTCACCACTGTACTTTTCCATTCGTTGAATGTAGATAAGGGAAAGCTATATTTCATAGCTAGTTTGTACACAACCACATCAATTTCCTTCTCAAAATTCCCTTTAACATTTCGAAACTCTTGACATCTAAATTTAGTACTTATCTGCAAAAAAATTTTTAACACCGTATCATCCGATACCTCGATATTGCCTGTTACCATATGTTCATGATACTAATCACATAATGTATTTGTTATACAATTATATTCGAGATTATTGTACACATCCATATTCTTACTTATCTTGTTATAATTGAAAACCCTGCGCGCGGCCATTGGTTTTCACATATCTATATGACATTGCTACTCTTGTAATTTTTATCGGTAAAAGGTTGTTATATTTTAGTATTATGTCTTTAAAAGGTATAGAATCATAGGATCTATTGTAAAAAATTGTAATCATATATTCATTATGATCTATTTTCAGATTATTATTGTCCAACTTGACATTTACCTGGTTTGCTTTAAACTTAAACAGGTCATAAAAAATGGCTATGTTGGTAGAATATATATAATTTTCTTTATCATTATCTTGTATAACAGGATGTTCAATCCATTCGTGCCATATCCGTTGCATAAATTTTTTCTTTATGTCGAACACGATATTTTTTATCCAATTGGCCCTTATATTTTCGTATGTCTTGATTTCTTCAAGAAAGTTTTTTAGTCTGTTTAAGTAATACTTATAATTTCCTTTTAATTTGTTTCCACCTCTTTTACCTCGAGTTGTTTTTCTTGGACCTGTATTAACTGCTACTGGAGGATATTTTACATTCATGCAGAAATCCAAATTATGAGCATTACCAAAGTTGATTGCGTTCGAACCATACGGGTATAAAGTGTGATATTGGAGTATGTGGTGATTTTCCCACCAAAGTCTTTCTTCTAAGTTTTCCACAATATCCAAAATAGTCACCGTGATATTTTCAAAGCCGTGTGCCGCAAAATGTTTCAACTCCAAATTAGCGTTAATCTCAGGATCAACCTACATAAAAGCCAAGTTAATAAGTAAAGAAATGCATTAACTAATGACGCTCTGAAAATTATGCAGATTTCTATAAATTGTTCCCATAAACCAGAATTACGCAAAGGGATCTCACTGTAACCTTAATCCCGTACTCATACGTACTATCATTGACGGGCATGAATCGTATCGTGTTACGTTGTATATGCAGCATTGGCAGATGGTTTTGTTTTGATGATCGTTGCAATATTTGATGACGGAATCTCGTTCAATTCCACTTTTGGTGTTTTTCCGTGTATGGATTCTGCTATTCCTACTCATACGGAAGGGCATTTGCTTCGGGCATGTAGTGGTTCTGGAAGTGTTTCCTGGGTCTCAAAGCATGCTTCAACCCGGAATGAGGTATCAGAATCCCCCTCAGCCTTTCTTCTTCCCCGTCAGCAACCCTGGTTTTGTTCCCTTTTTTATTTGTTTTTGTTCATATGTCTTCATTTGAAATCTTATATTGCTATGATTTTTAGAGCTGCATATGCGCCTAATAATAATTACTAAGCTATTATTTAACTTGCTAGACTTTGATTGTATTTAATTTATATATATATATATATATATATATATATATATATATATATATATATATTATAGTTGCTGTTTATGTGAAAATTTCAAGAAATCTATATCGGAATGGAAGGAAACGAGGTATGCAGAACGAGGTATGCGAGGTATGCGAGGTATGTAATAGGGTTATAGAAGAAGAAAACAATGCGAAACAAGGATAATAACGACTTATATTATCCAAAGAAAAGGGTTGAAAGAAAAATTGTCCCAATGCGAGTGTCAACCTCAGTGAGACAGAATGATAAAACAATGTTATGCTGCAGTTTAATACGGTGTGTAGGAACCTCGGGTAGCCACGCATGCTGCACAGCGATCTCCCATACTTTTGATGAGGGTTTGGGTGTGTTGTGTGCTCAAAGAGTTCGAAGCCTTAAGGAGCTCAATTTTCAATCCCAGAAAGGAGCTTGGTGGGTAGCGGAGGGCTGGAAGATATCTTCCGAAAATGTCCCACACATGCTCTATTGGATTCAGGTCAGGAGAGTTGACAAGCCAGCGCGTGTGCTGGATATCTTCAGTTTGAAGGAAGTCGTCGACCAAGGTCGCACGGCCAGGAGGCGCGTTATCATCCATGTATATGAAATCAGGACCAACATCACCTCGAAACAATCGAACTGTAGGCTCAAGGACTTCGCCTCTGTATCATTGACCTGTAACCGACTCCGTGTCAAAGATGTGGAGGTCTGTGCGGCCGTCCATCATGATGCCCCTGCCAAGACCAGGACTCTCCGAAACGAAAAACGATGTCTTTCCGTGATGTTTCCAGCGTGAAAACGTGTCCCATGTTCTTTCCAGATCATGGTAAGACGAGAATCAGTCTGCAGGCTAAACCTGGATTCGTTACTGACCATGACATTGCCCCACTGTTGTCCATTCAACTGCCGATGTTTCAAACTCCACTGTAAATGCCCGCGTTTCTGTGCAGACGTCAGGGGGATAAAAACTGCTGATCGTCTGGCATATAGACCAACACATCCGAGTCTGCTGTAGCCAGTTTGTCTGGAAACAGTGACTACTGTGGCGGCTGTCATGGCTGAACCCAGTTGTCTGGCAGAAAGGATCCTCTGACGTCGCTCAGTTATCACCAAATATCGGTCTTGCCGAGCGGTTATAATCCTTGGCTGACCTGGCACAGGTCGTCGGGTAACATCTCCAGTAGTTTGGAACCTCTGCCATAGTCTGGAGATCCCACACTGAGGCGCATTCACAATTCGAGGCACTTCGGTTTAGAATTGACCGGATTCCAGCATCCAATCCTCCCTTCAAACACATGTCCAGTTGGCAGCTTTATGACATCTTTCGTCCTTTTTGATTGTTAACAACGCTTCTTACCACAGCAATTGCGACATTCTGCCTCAACTGGCCATGCCGCTCGAGGCTGTTTTATACTCGTTCCGACGTGCGCCGGTGCTTTGCGCATGTCGACGTCGACTGAACTATTTTGCATATGGCTAATGATTTACCTTCGTCCCACGATTCTCGACAAACTGATTGTAAACCATTGTATCCATATTAACTCCGAATTTTTCGCCTTTTGCTTAACTTTTGGACATATTATTTTAAACTTGTAAAAAAATTGTTCTTTTGAGAAGATAGATTTAACTTTACGAAGATACATGCGGGCATCTCAAACTGCTGCCAGTGCAAAATAACTAACAAAACTTCATTTAAAGGGGTATCCAGAACACAATTAATAGCATCAACATGCGTCAAAGGCAAAAAACATCTTTCTGCAATAGAACAAGCAAGTAGCGCAACATTCATTCGCTAAAGCGAATTCTGCAACTGCTGTTAGAATAACGAACATAACTGACACAAGAAAATGGTGTTGTTAATGGAGAGTAGAGGAAAAATGAGATGTAAAAATCATGCAGAAAGGAATGGGTAGTATGACAGAGGTGAACCTGAACGTCCAATAGAAAGATTCTCGTAAAAGTGCTTGTCCAGTATCTATACAAGTACTTTGAATTTTTTTAATCGTAATTTAACTGACTGAACAAGCTAATATTCTGTATTTGAAGTATTTTGATTTTTCTTATAAATGTTGTCAATCTATCACATACAATTTTACGTTTACTGAAGTTAGTCTGTTAAATAATTTACATGTATAATCTTATATGAGAAATATATTTAGATTTCCGGCTTCAGCTTAACATTAGGCATTTTGAGATGTAAATCCATTTTGTATGTATTGCGTTGATTAATATTCTATACAAAGACATTTTAATCGAACTAATTCTGTTTTATAAAAATTTATGAGTATTGATGACGAAAACTTTTTAATTTCTCAGTTAATGCAGAACTTCCGATTAAACGCTTCTCATGTGAACTGGAATTTTCCTAACCAAAAGTAACAGAGAGTTTTCAAGGAAATTTAAATTTGGGTGTTTTACCAAATATAGCTTTCAGAGGAATGCATTCATAAAAAAAATTGCATCCAACCACGGTAAGATTGTCTATATTCAAAATGTAGTATTAAAATAGCTGTATTTATTTCGAATGGTAAAAAGCCGAATGACTTGAATTCGAATGGATAAAATAAATTTTTACTTTTATATCCGGGTAGTTCAGAGTAAATTGTATATCTATACATATATTTTAATGAATGTACTCTATCTCATTTTATTCATTTGCAGGCTTAATATGTGTAAATAAATTCGACTATACTGCGGTAATGCAGTAAGATATATTGAATTGTCCTTGTTATGGATTGGCATGCCACAGTTCTGGCAAATCAGAGTTATTCTGGATGGAGATTTCTATCTTATATAATGAAGGAATTTACAACCGATATATATCGATTTTGGGTGGTATTCACACAAATCCATTCCTTAGTGACCAAAATATTATTACATAGTTTCCATCTAGACACAATCGGAAAGATAAAAAAATCCCTTTCAAACAAACTCTGAACAAATTTTTATGAAATTAAAAAATATATACATGATATGAAAAATTGACGTGCAGTCCCACGTTTATTATTTACAGCTCCTTAAAGTTTCCCAGATTGCGCCAGGAAAAAATATAATTTCCTCAACCCATCTGTTGATTAATTATAATCGAGCGAACTCTTCAAATGTATTAATCAGATGATCGTTTCGAAAATGAAATCCGGACCCTCTTTCTTCTTCTATCACGAATGGGTACCGCCACCTATTAGCAAACATATTTAATAAGACTTCTTTTCGGTTAATTTACTTTTTCCTTTCAGCATTTCTGGAGATTTGTGCGTTTTGCGGAAAGCTTACGATTTAAGCGTAAATGTATTATTTAAGTAGCGAGCGCTTATTTATTTATTAGTTGCCGCTTATTTAGGATGTATTATATATATTTAGTGGTCGCATATTTATATAGTGAGCATTTACTTAATTATTTATATCGCTTATTTAGTAGTGAACGCTTATTTAGGAACTGGGCAACGTCAGTTAATCCATTACAGTTAAATTAATTATTCTGGTGTGGATTACTTTCCTTATGGATTTAAATTCCATTTTAGAATTTAAATGCTATTTCATTTATACACTTTATACACATCAGTAATACATACATAAAAGGAATGCCTACAAAATAATATCAGGTTAGCTTTACTAAATAACATGCGATTTATTTAGTTTTTCTATCATTTGGCGTCTTGGTGAATTTTAAAATGACAAATCGCAAAAGAAAATTTGTTTTTTTGCTGGACTTACTTAAATTTTTCGAAAACTCAGCATAACTGGACACCTAGCATAACATAGCTTCACCGTAATAGGATAGGGTTTTTTGCAAGATTTTTTATATGTTGTTTTTAATCAAAATTGCTTACAAACCAGACATTGTATTTAAAATATGAACATTTGAATTCTTCTTAAGTTTTTCGATTTTTTCAGTCCATTTTGGAAGAAAAGAAAAATAACCATTTATGTTTTTAGAATCGTACAACAATTTACTCAGTACTAGAGTACACATGACTAATTGACTACAAAATGTCATTCAAGCACATAGTTTTAGATATACTAATTGACGTATTCTATAAAAATGTATTTAAAAATAAAAATACAATAAAATCGAGTGATTTGATAACAACGTTAATTTCCACTTTAGCGGGCACTGGTTATAAAATAGTTAAAATAACAATTCATATGAGCAGACTAATTTTTTGTATTTGAAATATAAAATAAAATAATATTAAAGATTGTTTTAAATTTAATTTTACAGGCACTTAATTGGTAAATGTCATTACACCCAATATTTTCCTAGTAATCAAAGGAAATCTCTTTAACTTGACAGTTTATTTTTATGATTTATAAATAAATTGTATGTATTATCTTATATAAAAAATTCTGCGATGCTATTATTTATTAGACAAAAATAAGCATATTTATTTTAACTGAAAGAATTAGATAAAACTTCAAAGTATATGATATACAACACAATGCGGTAATGCAATATTGTACGTCTTTCGTAAAACACTGCAGCAAAATTTTTGCTATTATTCTTACCTGAAAAGCAGCTAAAAGCGGAACATTCATCAAGTCTCCTTCTTCCCCGATAAATCGATACAACTGTTGCCACTCAAAGAAAAAAATCCGTTAATGGACAAACTAATTATCTTTTAAGAACTTTGGTGGACCATCTATTGGTCTTCTGGGCGTTAACTGCATTTTAAACTGCCATTGGGCTTCTAAGATTTTGAGCTTCTGTGAAACGATATGGGTGAGCACAGAGAATATTACCATCTTTAATAATTTTTCGTGCGGTGAAGTAGCCGTGAGACAATAGTTGTGGAAAAACTATGGAAATATTTTTTAATTTTCCCAAAAGGGAATAGTTTTTAATTGAAGGTTGGAAATTGTGCCTTAATTTATTGGAGTTCATGGTAATTTATTGGATATTTATTGTATCCTACGGTGAAAAACGAGTTTATGCGAAACAACAAAATATGTTCAAGAAATTTAAATATATTGAATTTATTTTAAGCTTAAAATGCTTGATGTTGAAACACGATTTTCTGGAACAAATTTATATTTGAGGAGTTTGGGAATAATGTGTGTGTTTCCTTGGAAGTCTGTCTATAATGCACGAAGGTGCTTCCTATAATTTCCAATTATAGGAACGCTTACAATTGGAAGTTCAGTTGTCAATTAAGAAACTGGCTTTGCTCAGTTGTCAATTCCGAAACTGGCTTTGCTCAGTTGTCAATTCCGAAACTGGCAAGTTGCAGAGTACACTTTGACGATAAGAGCTTGCCATTTCGCCTTTTTAGCTCAACGGTAGGGCGTCGGCTGGCCTGTTCGGAGATCTGGGGTTCGATTCGCTATTGGGCCAGCGAGGTTCTTAACAATGGTTCTTTACAAAGATGTCGGAGGTTTGAAAGTTATCCTATTACGTCTAGCACAAATTCAGCGGACTCTGGAAGAATGGGCGCCGATTTCAAATTCAGAGGATATCGACTACGGATATTAACCTGGGTAAATATAGTAGTAGCAGGAAGTTAACCTGGGGTAAAAATAGTTAAAAGTGGTCAGTTAGATTGTCAGTTGCCCACCAATCTGACATTAGAGGGTGGAGAATGCAGTGAAGATAAGAGATGCTTCGACGATAAGAACTTGTAATTTCACCGCAGTATCTCAACGGTAGAATGTCGGCTGGCTAGTTCGGATATCCGGGGTTCGATTCCCGGTTGGGGCAGCAGGGTTCTTTACAATGGTTCTTTGCAATGGTTCTTTACAAAGATGTCGGAGGTCTGAAAGTGACCCTAGTACAACTAGCACGGATTCAGTGGACTCTGGAAGATTGGGCGCCGATTTCGAATTGAGAGAATAACGATAATGCAGGAGGATACTAACCTGGATAAAAATAGTAGTAGCAGAAGGTTAACCTGAGGGTCTAAAATTTATGTCAATCGTTTTCTAAGGAAAAATTACACAAGAGATGTCTTTTTGCACAACTTTATTGAAAGTTTCGAATTTTTTGATGATTTTTTTCAATATTTCACTCGAAAATTTAGGAGGGCTTTGAACACTCGATTGCGTTTTAAAACAATAGGCTTCCAGTATTCATAGAATGCGATTTTTGTACCCAATTTCATTCGAATCGCTCCATTCGTTCGTGAGATATCGTCTCCACAGACTCACTGACTCACACACACACACACACACACAAAGACATCACCTCAAAAATGTTCGATTCGTGATCAGGGATGCTTGAAACGTACTTTCCCGCCGAAAACTCGAATTTTCAACCCCGTCACAATACTTTCCTTATACATTATGTGTATAAGGAAAGTAATGAGCTAATATAAGAGTCCTGACAATTGTTATTACTTTCCTTATATAGAATATTGTATAAGGAAAGTAAATTCGAATTCGAGTTTTCGACGGGAAAGAATGTTTCAAGCATCCCTGATCACGAATCGAACATTTTTGAAGTGCTGTCTGTGTGTGTGTGTGAAAATATTTGTATGTGTATGTGTGTCAGTGAGTCTTTGGAGACGATAACTGACGAACGAATGGACCGATTCGAATGAAATTTGGAACAAAAATTACAATCTGTAAAGACTGGAAGCCTATTGTTTTTATATGCAATCGAATGTTTAGAACTCCCCTGCATATTCGAGTGAAATTTTGAAAAGATTGTCAAAAAATAAAAACCTCTAATAAAGTTACGCAAATAGATATTTCTTATGTAATTTTTCATTAGAAAACGATTGACATGAAATTTAGAACGCTAACCTGAACTGTTCTCGAGATACTGCACACTTTTAAAAAAAATTATCAAAAAGTCATGTAAAATAAAAAAAAAGAATCCTGTTAAGAAACATGTTCACATTTCATATGTAATGCCATGAATTAGATTTGATGACATCATTCTCGTGGTTATAGCTCGTTCCATTCATGAAAACAGATACTTTGAGTAGTACTTTTGTATTTGATCGCCAACAGTTATTTATCTTCTATAAGAATAACATATTTCTGAGTCCATAATGCTTGGCGAGATTTTGGCGACGAATTTGGTGGAATGTCGCCAACTTGGCTCCTTTTTTAAATGTTGCTAGATTAACGAAAAACCCGCTAAATGGATAAAAATGACGCTAAATCCATGAGAATGGCGACTCATTGACGAAAATTCAATATTTTGGAAAGAATATAAATATCTACTATAAAAATAATATATATATATATATATATATATATATATATATATTTTACTGTAAAAGTATTAAATTCATTGCATTATATAAAGAAAGTCATGTGCTGCTCACATCAGATTTGTATAACTTGTAAAAGGTGATTTTTGAAACAACATGTACGTGTGTTACAGTAACGTATTAGAAAAGTTAAAATAAAAAATGAAAGACCAAAACTGGCGATAAGAAGAAACACCAGAAAGAAAAAAAAATTATATATTCTTTGTAGTCTGGTGTGCGGAAAATATATACCATCGCCAAACTCATCATCAGATGGATAACATTTTCTTTTGTCTCTGAAGACATTTTCTCTGTTTGATATGATTCCTCTTCTACAGTTTTTCAGTTAAGAGTGCTTTGGGCTTCTTATAAGGCATTTTAAATCTCTCATTTTTTTACATTCCTTATATACATAATGTATAAGGAAAGTATTGTGACGGGGTCGAAAATTCATAATCGAGTTTTCGACCGGAGAGCACGTTTCAAGCATACCTGATCACGAATCGAACATTTTTGAAGTGATGCCTGTGTGTGTGTGTGTGTGTGTGTCAATGAGTCTGTGGAAAAAATTCATTCCGTGTACAAAAATTTCAATCCGTGAACACTGGAACATATTGTTTTAAAACACGATCGAATGTTCAGAACCCCCCCCCCCCCGCCTAAATTTTCGAGTGAATTTTTCAAAAAATTATCAAAAAATGAAAACCTTTCATAAAGTTACGCAAATAGGCATTTCTTATGTAATTTTTCCTTAGAAAACGATTGACATAAACTTTAGAACGCTAGTATGAACCATTCTCAAGATATTGCACATTTTTCAAATAAATTTATCAAAAAATCCAATAAATTAAAAAAATATATTAACTCTTAAGAAACGTGTTCACCTTTCATATGTAATATCATGCGATAAATTGGGTGACATCATTCTTGTGTATCTAACTCGTTCCATTTACGAGAAAAGATACTTTGAATAATACTTTTGTATTTGAACGCCAATAGTCATTTATCTGCTGTAAGAATAACTTATTTCTCCGTTCATAATGCTTGGCGAGATTTTTGCGATGAATTTGGAGGAATGTCACCAAATTGGCGACATTTTTAAATGTTGCCAAATTAGCGAAAGTCTCGCCAAATGAATAAAAATGACGCTAAATCAATGAAATGACGACTAATTGAAGAAAATTCAATATCTTGGTAAGAATATAAGATTAACATTTTTTTTAAACTGTAAAAGTAGTAAATTCATTGCATTATATAAGAAATGTCATGTGCTGACCACAACAGATTTTTTTAGATATTATTATATATTTTTCTCATTTGTTGAATTTGGTAATTTACGGTGGTTGCTCCGTTTGTGCTAAATTTAGAATGTGTAGACTTACTTCTGATAGATTCTAATTTTTTACAAATTACTAATTATACAGATAAATATTTCTACAGAAATCACTGAAATCTCATGAAAACACCATTTCACTGTAAAAAAATATCCCGGCCAAGTACAAGAAACAAAAGTATATTTCCGAAAATGTTATAAAATCTCAAAATGGTTTGCGTCAAGAACTGAAGTTGTCCTACCATGTTTATGGTACTCTATTGTATAGTCTGCAAATTGGAGTTGCGGTCTTTCAACAGAATACATTAAACTTTAAAGTGCAGAAATCTTCTTAAGCAGTATTTACGTATTTTGTACTCTCCAAACTGTTTCGTTGGTATCTCAGTATCTCTTAGACTTTAACCAGTGGGGCCTATACATTTCAAGTATTGCTTAAAACATGCCAAAGGGGAAAATACCGAATTTAACTTGCAGATTTGTACTTTTCTCTATCTATATTAAATCTATATCGAAAAGGAACTGACGCCTCCGCTATTTGACGAAATTCGAGTCCTTCGAGTTTTTCTGTCTCGTAACGTAAAAATGACAAAATATGAAAAGAAAAATATGAAATTCCGCACATTTTTAGACGAGTGGGTGGGATACACGCTGAAATAAGCAGGTTTTCTATTTAAACTTTAGATTAAGATATATTTAGTGTCAAAATCAAAGGAAGAGTATTTTAGATTCGAGTTCAAGTCCTGGATCAGACTAGTAGTGACAGGGCCCAAGAATGTTTGCAAGCATGTAACTGAATTTTTGCAATAAAAAGTCATTTTATTTAATTCCGATTTGTTTTATGAATCATTCTATTTTTTTACACCTTTTATAAGGTGAAAAATGTGCTTCAGTATGGGAAAGATTTATTGAGTCGAGCTGATTGGGTGCAAGAGGGCGTCGTGTGCGTCTGTCGGGTTGAAAGAGCTTGTCAAGCGAGTACCAGGTTTTATTGAGTGCCAGCAAATACATAGTCGATCTCCAGCAGGCGCATTACGCCTACGTAACAACCGGCGTGAATGAGTTTGGTGAAGCAAGCTCATCGAGTGGCAAGGAGTTCCCCCGACTAGGTAAGGGACCTACGGGGCTGGCGAGAGTAGCGAGAAATATGCGTAGCTTTTAAGTAACTAATAATAAACGTTAAATTTTAATAAAATGTTACTGTTTTCCCAATGACTAGGCACTTGATAATAATCATTCGCCTATACAAAGACTTTAGCCTGAACCATTTTGTCATCATACACGTTGTCCCGGTGCATTACAGGGGGAGGAGCATATTGCTAAGCTAACTAAACTTGCCCTTAAGCTAACTAATTTAGACCGAAACCCAGTAAAGGTAACACTTACAGGGATAGTACCCTCCTTACCCTACCACCAATTTCTCGGAAGGACTTTTGGTCCCATAGATTTACTCATAGACATATAAAATACGTCTTTTTACGTATATGAATTTATCGTGCCTATACTCAGCATAGAGACTGGGATAGTTTATGCAGCTGTGTGAATCAAACTCGGGTCTTAATCGCTAGGCTATCCTGCTCACCTGAAACGTTACTTAATTTTTGAAATTAAACAAGCTGATTTCATACTTATTGTTGTAAAAGTAACTGAACATTCGAGTTTGGTTTACTTTTTAAATAATAAATAAATCTTTGGCTGGAATTATTCTTCTTAATTAATAGTGATCGTGAATCGACTAGTTCGTACATTACTATCGTGACCGCAATAACCCACCATTACCTCTTTGCATGAGTTCCTAAAATATAATCATTAATTAAAGACTACTCATTAAATTCCACATTTTTAACTTTTAAAATAAATATTATTTATTCACACACATTATTGTTAAGATTAAAATTACATTCATTTTAATAAACGCTAAAAGAGGAGAAAATGCGCGTGTGATAGATAATTCAATATTATTCCAAAATCAACAATTGACCTAATATATACGCAGATTGGCACATACCTCTGTTTGTCAGTCTGTTGCTCATCATGCTTGAAATATTGGCCATTTCTTTTCCTAACATTTTGAGGTCAGCTTTCCCTTTTCTATCACACTATCAAGTTTCAACATAACCACTACACTGCTTAAAATCACGACTCTCTGAACGTTTGGATAATCATAATTGCTATTGAATAACACCGCTTCTGCACCATCATTTTCAATTACCACTCTCTTGGACAGTCATCGCCTGAATATGACCGCGCCTGAACAGTTAGTTATTCTTGCTGACTATCTCTCCTTGTTTTGGACTCTAATTGCTTATATATTCATTGAAGTCAGTTATCATATCAGTTATCATATCAGTTATCATATCAGTTATCATATCATCATATCAGTTATCATATCATCATATCAGTTATCATATCATTATATCAGTTATCATATCATCGTATCAGTTATCATATCAGTTATCATATCATCATATCAGTTATCATATCATCATATCAGTTATCATATCACCATATCAGTTATCATATCATCATATCAGTTATTTTTAAAATGATATCTGCACGAGCCTATCTGTGTTTGTTTATTTATTAGCATTGTAAATATGTCCTTTATACTCTATATCATATAGATGAGTGAGACTGGTTGACTAAGGGATACATTTACAACCCAAATATACCCTAGTAGCATTTAATATTGATCTAATATTCTACTAATATTATATATCTTGACTTTATATTGGAAATATTTCCCATGTAATTCCAATATTAGGCAAATATTGGGGTTACATTGACCTCCAATGATATTGGCTAAATATTTTCATTACAATATTGGAGTTACATTAGAAATGTTTCCGATGTAACACCAATATTGTGCCAATATTTTAAGCCGATATTGAGCCAATTCTTTCAAAATCCCCACTTTTTTATATCGATCCAATATTTCCAATACTGGCTGCCAATATTGGGCCGATGTTGGATTGTTACTAGGGCAGAAACTTGAAACTTTGCTTACACGTGGAAAGTGACCTATAAGTAGTTGAGAAAACATAAAATCTTGGAATTTTATCTAAACATTTACGAATTTCAAAATTTTTGTTCCAGCATTTTTTAAATATAACTAAAAAAAAAGGATATAAGCTAGCTTTAGCTTTTT
Source organism: Amaurobius ferox (assembly GCA_951213105.1). Taxonomy (NCBI): domain Eukaryota; kingdom Metazoa; phylum Arthropoda; class Arachnida; order Araneae; family Amaurobiidae; genus Amaurobius; species Amaurobius ferox. Next base: position 15,424,206 of record OX578144.1, read on the forward strand.
TGAATTAATGCAGAGTGGGAAATGCTCATCCTATGTTTTCTATATATGTGGACTAACCAGTTCAAAAATCCGTGGTTCGATCCCGGCTGGGATAATGGAATCTTTATAATGGCTACTGAATAAATATACCCTGAAGGTTGTATACAATGATGAGAGTCTGTAAAAAAACCCAATTGCGAATTTTCAGTGTAACTTTTGAATTATAATACCGGTTTCAAGATCATGACCATATAGGGTGTATAAAATAAAGTTGAGAAATCTAGGTGGTCATTCAGTTCGATAGTTGCACACCGATCTGACTTTAAAGGGAGGTGATTATAAGGTTTACTTCCAGGGAAACACTTGGAATCTTGATTTATTGTAGCATCAACAGGCTAGTTCGAAGGTCTGTGATTTAATCACCAACTGGAACAATGGGGACTTTATATGTTTAAGTTGTTACATCACGAATATCTGAATATTTTCTATAGCTAAATTGGATTAATCCTACTTCATACCCTCATAATATCGTTCAGTTTATGTAGAAACGGGTTTTACTTATAATTATTTCTTTAGCATTTTTAGAACATTACCAATAAGTAGATATACCCCGTCTGTGATTTATTTTGATTAAAACTAATAGGCATTCGTTCTTAAAGGAATGCTTAAATCCATTTAAAAACGATAATGTTCCTTAATCTCAGACAGTGCTTCGATATCTGGTCTCTCACTATTTCACACCAAAGTTATAAATGGTTATCCAAACTGAAATACTTTGGTTTCTAACTTATGGCCAATTAAACTGTGAATACATATTTGGCGGAGATAACTTACGACTGTTCTCCATTTATGCTATTATCAGAAGCTTACATTAATAGAACTTGACAGCCTTCTCAAAATGGACGACGAAATATGTTAATGGGTATTTTCAATCGAATATGATAACGGCATTTGTTGTGTATCGTACTATTATAAGTGATTAATGAATATGGTATAAAATAATATCTACCAGTAAATTATAAAGATTCTATAATTTTTAAAATTGCACGCGCGTATTCATATATTGAAACTGATAAGTGATAAGTTAAATAATTATTTAAATAAGGAAGAGACAGTAATTGCCCATGATAACAATGTTCATGAAGGAATGCCCAATTTAAATATAGAAGGTAGGAAAAAAGCGCGACTTATTTGCAAAATATATAGATTTTAGATGAAGTCAATGCCATTTAGATAACAAAAAGACGAAACACTGGACTAATTTATTCACTATTCCTTTTACTGATGGCAAATTCTGTCAAATATATTTCAGTACTTGCTGGTGCTAAAGAACATTTTAGATAAGGGAGAATGTTCTTTTTATTTGAGGGAGTGCGCTCCAGATCGCATTATGTCACTTAAGCGTATTTAAAGTCTAAGTGGCCTCTGTAGAACCGGAAGTGGATATCCTTAGTAAAGCATCCCCTTCAGAATTCGAAGCTAAATCCATATCAGTCATTATCAAAGATTTAACTATGTTAGATGTCGAGAAATAGACATTTCAAGCAAAATGAGAATTTTTGATCAGGAAATGGAAAAAAATAACCGGGAATGGAAATCCTTAGTGAACCCCAATTTAACTATTTCAGAAGTTGATGCGGACTCCATATCAGCCATAATCTAAGCACTATCTATAGCCGATCTTGAGATATAGATGTTTCAATTTTTTTGTGTGAATAAAATTGTATGGCAATATTCTTGTCCTAAAATAAAGCATTGGAAATAAATACAAATAGGTTAAACCCTTAAAATAAGCATATACAGCTACTAACTTAAAAAAAATGCATTTATAGGCGCAAACCCTTAAAATAGGCATTTATATTTGGATAGTGTTTATGTATAAGAATCCCACGATTCTATAGTCAAGAGAAAAATAGGCAAATAAGGCAAAATGCAGGATCTAGTCATGATTACGTGTTTTGTCCTTTTCGCACATTTTTTTTTTGCGAATTATTGTTCAGTGTCGTGAGATGAAATATTCATTTGGTTCCTGTAACTCGATTCATGTACAATATTACATAGGTTGGGCGCCCACTGCGTCAAAAAATCATAAGAATAAGAGGGCGGATGAGGGAGGAAAACAAAGACTGGAAAGTAAAAAATATATTGTGAGACACAAATTTACTGTGATTTCTTCTAGTCAACAGCGGACCTTGAAAAATTCGAAACAAAATTTTAATCACACACGAAATTGAATCAATATGAAAGTATAGACAGACTTAATTCAAAACCATACTATATAAATCTAATCTTCATCGAACATCTACATTATGCAAAATTTTTCTAAATTATTTTATATCCCAACAGCTTCATTTCCCTTCGTCAATTTTCTTGAACATTAATTTTGGACAATAAGGTTTATATAGCCTTGTTTAGAATTGAATATGTCTACACCCTCAATTGGATCCGGCCGTTCAAACAGCTGCTCATGTCTTAGGACGAGTTGGAAGGTCTGGGTCTTTCACACCCTCAATTAGTTCAGTTTCGTTTGTGATTAAAATTTATTTTCTACTACTCCGTGCCCCACTGTTATGTAGGGGACGACAATGGAAAAACCTTATTTTTCCATAATTTATTTCAAAATGTGATACTGACTATTTAAAAAATTAAGTGCAGAATTATTTAAACACTATAATGTTGCTAAATATACAGAGTTAAATTTAGACAACGAAAACGATCATTAGTAGTCTTTGCAAAAACAAAATAAAAGATTCATTGATTCTGAAAAGAAATTTGAGATATAAAAATAGCCATTAAAATGTTTATCTAACCCATTTAATTAAATATTTTTATAGGCGCACAAAAGCGTCTGTAACCCATTAATTTTAATTGAATTTGGAGGGAATGCTATTTTGATAAAAATACGAAAGAAATACTACTATGATATCTTAGACACACAACTGACACATAAAATGTTATTTCTAAACAGAATTTTGCAATAATGTTAATTGATTGGGATATAAACATTATTTTTCTCTGATATTTGCATTTAATGTTTATGAAGGAATTTAAATCGCTTTTAGAAATGAATTACACCAGTAAAAACTACTTCAAAATTATTGGACAAATGTTTTGCATGTTTGATGTGTTATCCTTCGTGTTTTATTTCCACGCATATTTCCAAATTTCTGATATTAAATATTACGTTGTTTTAATATAAACCAAATAGCATATGTTCATTTCAATTGATATAACCTGTTGCGACCTACAATAGTTACGAAACTTCACTCGAGTTTTATAAGAACTTTGATAATATACATTGAAGACAATTTTTTAGAATGTTTTTTAAAAAAATAATTTCCGGGGTTCAAACAAAAAAATCTGATGTGGGCAGCACATGACTTTTCTTATATAATACAAGAAACTTACTACTTTTACAGTAAGAAAAATAATGTATGAGATCCACGGTACTGTGTTTTTATCGTTGAATTGTATATTTGACGATTTTCCGGACAACAACATGTAAAATTATTTCAAAATACCCAATTAATTTATATTTCGCGCAATTCTAAATAAATAATTATCAATATAGTATCCCCAATAAGCGATATAGTCCATATATTAAAATATTTTAATAATTAATTCATCAATTAGGCATCGTTTTCATTTATTTAGCGTCATTTTTGCAATTTTGACGATATTTTTGTCAACCTGGGGGTGAAATATTGCCAAGTTGGCGATACTTTGCTAAATTATAGACAAGTTCGCTAAATGCATCACTAAGTATTACAGACAAACGGAGAGATGAGCATTTCTTATATACTAGAAAGTATGCCCGTCATATGACGGATATCAGAATTTGCCAAACATTATAATTTGGCAACATTTTTGTCACTTTGACAACAATTAAAATATTCACCAAGTTGGTGACGTCCCGCTAAATTTCTCGCTAGGCATTATGGACGAACGGACGGAGAAATGAGTTATTCTTATAGTCTTTTCGTTATGTTTCTTCCAAGATATTGAACTTTCATTAATTAGTCGTCATTTTCTCTGATTTAGCGTCATTTTTATCAATTTGGCGACATTTTTGTTAATTTAGCAATATTTAAAAAAGTCACTAAATTGGCTAAATTCCGCCAAAATATCGCCAAGCGTTATGAACCGAGAAATAAGTTATTCTTATAGCAGATAAACGACTATTTGCGTCCAAATACAAAAGTATTACCCAAAGAATCTTTTCTCATGAATGGGCCGAACTAGATCCACGAAAACGATGTAACCAAATTTATTACATGATATTACTTATGAAAAGTGAACATATTTTACAATAGCTAATGTATTTTTATTTTATATGAATTTTTGATATGCTTTTTTTAATTGTGTAATATCTCTAGAACAGTTTTTTGATAAATTGATGACTGACTTTTTGATGATTTTTTTTTTAAATGTGCAATATATCGAGAACTGTTCATGCTAGAGTTCTAAAATTTGTGTCAAGCGTTTTCTAATAAATTACATAATTCTAATTACATAAGAAATGACTATTTATGTAACTGTAAAGGTTTTGATTTTTTGATGAATTTTCAAAATTTCTCTCGCAAATTTAAGGAGTTCTGAACATTTAATTGCGTTTAGAAACAATAGGCTTCCAGTATTCACAGATTGTAATTTGTGTACCAAATTTCATCCGTTTCGCTCAATTCTTTCGTGAGATATCGTCTCCACAGACTCACTGCCATACACACACACAGACATCATCTCAAAAACGTTTTATTCTTACTCAGGGATGCTTGAAACGTGCTCTCCCGTCAAAAACTCTAATTCGAATTTTCGACACCGTCACAATACTTTCCTTATACATTATCTATATAAATAAAATGGAAAATCTCTCTGTCTGTCTATCTGTTTGTATGTTTGTCTCATCATCACGGGAGAACGGCCGAATCGAATTTGATGAACTTTTGTTGGGTAGCCTTGACATAGCCCCGTTTAAAATTAAGTCCATGTTTCGTGTTTCTAAGACCAGGGATTGACGGGATATTAATTAAAAACGAACAATTGCATCTTCCATAGCGATAGCATTATGCAGACGATATATATTCGGCCAATTTATTTGAAGAAAATTATATCTTTGAGTTTCGCTGAGTTTACTGCGCTTATTAGTTCCTTTTGAAAATTACAGGTTTGAAACAGGAATTGAAATGGAAACAATTAAACCTTCCATAGAGATATCATTATGCAGACGATATTTTTTTCGCCAATTTATTTGAAGATAATTATATCTGAGTTTGGTTGGAATTTATTGCGTTTATTAGCCACTGTTGAAAATCCCAGGTTTGAAACATCAATTGAAATAGAAACTCTATCATTATGGTTTATTTTTAACAAGCTCTTACGCAACAATGGAAGTATTAAGAAATCAAAATAGTTATTTGATTACCAGTATTTTAGGAGAAAGATTATTTCTTATATCATGTTGCTCAACAACGCAATTAAATCAAATGTATTTTTAACACTTTACAACAAAGTTGAAAAGTGTTTATGACTTTGTTCATTCTGTCTGTCTGTCTGTCCGTTAGCACGATAACTGCCGTAAAAATGAATTAATCGAAATGAAATTTTAGTATGTTGTTCAGACGGTCTGTAGGACCTATGGGAATATAAATGAATAATATCAGCCAATTAGTTTTTGATTGAACCCGGGTTGAAAAAATGAAATACATTGAGCCCTATGGGACCTAATTTTTCAAACATTTTTAAGCAAATCTAAAATTCACAAATTGCTTCGAAAATTTTAGGTAATATTTAAATTAGTCCATAAAATATATAAAAAAAATTCAGCGAAATATATTCAGTAGTTCTTTAAATAAAAATTAAAATAATAATTACACCTCTTATATGAAACGATCACGTGATCATGATATGAAACGATCACATGGTCCACTTCAAAATAATATATGGCATTCATCTTGTTTCAAAATCGCGATTTTTTTAAGTTCTTTTTAATTCATATTGAGTGTTGTATCCGTCCTAAAACTACTTTATGTTTGCTTAAATTCTGTGCATCTACATACTTAAACAACGCAAATACAATATATTTGAGTTTAAATGATTATCCAAATTTGATTATTTCTACTATTAAGCCTATTTTTCACCTATGTGAAATGTAAACAGCAAAATATGTAGAATGAGTTGTATTAGAATTGCTCTATCTCTTTAAAACAAAATAATTTAGTCCATGGAGTCTGCATGGCTGATATGAATGAAATATTAATTGATTTCATGAAGATAAGGACGATTTTTTTCGATGAAGTTTTAAGCATCGAGTTTAATGACTTGTAGCTCCATGGTCTTAATTTTTAAATAAAATAAATTATTATAGTATTGTGATGAATGAAATGAATGGGAGAAAGTTATGAATGAATTCCTGTTTTTATAGAGAGATCCAGGCGTGTTATTTTTTCTATGACGTCATTTGAATTAATTTCAGTTGTTTTCGATGAAGTTTCCAAATATAATAAATTATCGTAGTATTATGATAGTTTTAAAAATATTACCGTGGAATGTATCGCATTTTAAATATATTTAAACCAGGCAATTTATATTTCAATGCCGTCATTTGAATGAAGTTCATTTTTTTCAATGAAGGTTTAAGTTTTCAAATATAATAAATTAATGTAGTATTGTGATAAGTTTTAAAATATTTCCGAGGAATATATTGCATTTTCGACTTTTTTAAATAAAATTGCATTGAAGTTGAAAAGTGTTTCATAATCAATGCTTTAAGCATGATTGATCTTTCTTGTTTAATTATTATTATTATTTTTTCGAATTGAATAATAAAAAATCTGAAGTTGTCAGCACATAACTTTCCTTATATAATGCAATGTATTTACCACTTTTACAGTAAAAAAAATGGGTTATGCTTATAGTAGATACTTATATTTTCGTCAATTAGTCGTTATTTTAATTGATTTAATGTTATTTTTATTCATTTGGCGAGATTTTCGTTTATTAAGTACTATTGAGACGATTTAACTTTTATCACTGAAAACACTGTTGTCATTTCAAAAGCAATAATACTAAAATTATTGATTTTAACAATTGATAATACATTAGGTATTCAAAGCTTCATTTAAATATTAATTCTTTTGAAATGGCAACAGAGTTTTCTATAATGAATCGTAATTGTTCCTGACAATTATGCCTATTGTACAAATTGCATTAATTTCTATTTTTTATTCGAGATATATCGTGCGTACAGGCTTACTGATAAAACAGTTTATTCGTATTCAAAAAAGCTCACACTCTGCAGTTCCACTCAAATCCAAGATAGTTATTTTTCACTTCTTCACAATTTTTCTCCTTCGCATGTCACCATATATTGAAGGAAATATAAAAAGAGCATATAGAGGTGATTATTCCAGGTTGATACGAATTATAATAAATTATTTATGTTTAATTTAAAAATGGCTTTGAACGAGTCCCCTTATGAAAAGGAACCAACTTCATGATCTTTTAAAAATAATTGTCGGGAACAAATATTTTACATTGTTTAAACTGTAGATATACAGGGCGTCCCGAAAAGATTGAAACGCAACTTAATTATTTACTTTTTGGAGATAAGTGGGCAATGTAAATTGCAAAACTGTTAAAAGTAAGGTAGGAAATTAGACGACGTTAATGAAATAGTCCTCCCAATAATTTTCAAAAAGTTACACTTTTTAAATTTTTATACGACCCCCTTAGACAAATTGGGTCAATCAGAAAATTTTTATTTTTAATGCAACAAGATCATTAAACAAGAAAGATCAATCATGCATAAGCATTGATTATGAAACACTTTCCAACTGAAATGTAATTTCATTTAAAAATTTCTAAAATGTGATTCATTCAGTGGTAATATCTTTTACATTATCACAGTACTACAGTAATTTATTATACTTAAATATTTAAAACTGTATCGAAATATAAATCATCTGATTCTTTATGCAAAATCAATGAATATTTCATTCATATAACTTGTATTCCAGACTCCATAGCTAAATAATTTTGTGTGAAAAAAAATTCAGCAATTCTTATGTAATTCATCTTACAATCGCTTGAGATATTTGCATTCTGCATATGTTAAAATTAGGCTTCCTTGCAGAAATAATAAAAGTTTAGGGATCATTTAAAATCACAACAATTGTAATTGCATAGGCACGGAATTTAGATACACAGATAATACACAGATAATATATATGTGTATGTGTATATACTCAAAGTATTGGAATCGTGCCGAAGATCGGAACTCGAATTTTCAAAGGATCTACACGTTTTGGGACTTCTAGAACACGAAAAAACTACTTTTAGGAAGACGTCTGTGTGTGTAAGGGTGTATCTGTGTATGTTTCTGTGTGTCTGTGTGGATATTACATCCACTCTAATTGAAAAACTAATGGACCGAATTTCATACAATTTGGTAAGTATGTTTTTTATGGGAAATCCTGATGTTCATTAGATTATAGTACGATTCGTAATAAAAGAATCTGCCTTCTTTGCGAAATGGCCGCAGAAATTGCCTTTATCCACTCTAGCTAAAAACTAATGAACCAAATTTAACAAAATTTGGAGCATAATATTTCAATAACCTACAAGTGATTTATATACCAAATTTAACAAAATTTTGTATATAAATCATTTGTAGGTTATTCTACTACGATTCGGGAAAAAGGAACGGGCTATTTTTGCGAAATGGCCAGCAAAAATCGTTATATATAAAAATAAAAGACTACGTGTGCTCAATTACATCAATTAAATTCCTATTTTATATGTGATTTTTGACAACAAAAGGAATAAGACTAACCCCATTACTCTAGGACTAGCCGTTCTTGAGATATTCTAGTTTTCTCGCGTTTTCGCTACGCCACCTTTGACAATAAGTCCAGCTATCAAATGAGAACCAAATTTAAGTTTAACGTGTAAATTCAATGTCATTTAAAATACTTATGTTGTGCAGATAAACTCAAATTATCATTAAATAAATAAAGAGAACGAATATGAGTCTGCAGAGAAAGACATGTGCTGTCCACATCAGAATTTTTAACAATATTACACCAATGATTTATAGAAGTGAACGGGGATTATTTTCAGGCCATTTCGAAAAAAATGTATGATCTATATTTAAAGATCCATGAAATTTTTGTAGAATAAAATGTTCAACAAATTTAAGCTGTGTACCAAATTTTAACTCTCTAGGACGTAGGAAAGTGCATTTAAAATGCCATCAATTAAATTTATCAAGAAGAGTTATATAAAATTTAAAAAAAATGAAAAATTGTTATCTACCAAATTTATTTTAAAATATGAAGCCACTCCCATATGCAAAACATTTAAACAAACGGAGGGATATTTATTATATAATATCTCTCTCTTTTCTTTCTGGAAGATATCCCAAAGTCAGAATTTAATTGAATTTGTTTTTTTCCCTATATTAAATAATTTTTTTAATTAAAAAACTACTTAACATATTTTACTGAATTTTTTTTTATATATTCTATGGGATAATGTGAATATTTCCTAAAAATTTCGAAGCAATTCGTGAATTTTAAATTTACTTAAAAAATGTTTGAAAAATTAGGTCCCATAGGGTTCAATGTATTTCATTTTTTCAACCCGGGTTCAATAAAAAACTAATTGGGTGATGTTATTTATTTATATTCCCATAGGTCCTACAGACCGTCTGAACAACATACTAAAATTTCATTTTGATAAACTCATTTTTACGGCAGTTATCGTGCTAACGGACAGACAGACAGACAGACAGACAGACAGACAGAATGAACAAAGTCATAAACACTTTTCAACTTTGTTGTAAAGTGTTAAAAAACCGCATATATGTATCTTTAAAATTGAGCGAGTTGTATTTAATTGAAAATTGAACATTATGAATAGGGACCATATATCAAATTAGAAATGTAAATTTGTGACATATCACAAAAAATATAAAACTGGATGAGAATACATAGGATGCCCAACCGTGTAGTGAGTACTACTGCTTTATATGATCTCTGTCTGTGTAATGCTTTATTGAAATGCATTTGTGATAAAAAATTTTGACACATATTAACTTATTTTTGATCTAAACAATTTTCATCGTCAATTTGTGTATGATCCCTCTTTTTACTGATGAAATAGTCTTTCACACGGTACGGAAAAGTGTCATAAGTCAGATTTTTTCCTTTATCATAATTCAGTTGATTTTAAAGATACATATATGCAGTATTTTTAATGATCTTGTTGCATTAAAAAATAAAAAAAAATTCTAATTCACCAAATTTGTCTAAGGCGGTCGTTTAAAAATTTAAAAATAGTAATTGTTTGAAAATTATTGGGAGGTCTATTTCATTAACGTTGTCTTATTTCCTACCTTACTTTCAACATTTTTGCAATTTTCATTGCCCACTTATCTCCAACAGGTAAAGAATTAAAGTGCGTTTCAATCTTTTTGGGGAAAATTATTATTAGAATTTGCGTTACATATCATCGAGAAGACCTGTGCGCATTTATGACTATATCCAAGAATTCATAGATATATAAATTACTTTTAATTGCTAAACAATTCTTGAATTATTATTAAAATTGTTGGCATACACTGTAAGAAGGATCATTGTATGTGTCTTTCCCAAATTGAAACAAATTTGGTGCAATATCAGTCATCAACTTGGAAATTTGTAGAAAATGTCACCAACTTGACGAAAGTTCAACACATTGAAAAATTGGATTCAATTTCATTGATAATTCCTGTTGCTTTTTAGGAATTACCACTTTCCTATTTTTGATTAAAAATATAGTGAGTTTCACAGTTCCTAAACAGGGACGTTTTGTTATGGTGCCTAGAGTATGGTAAATTGATTGCCTGTAGATGGGTGACTAAGAGATAAAATATTTTACGTAACTCTAACCACTCCTTCATTTGCTTAACATTCAGTTATTCAAGTGTTACCAAGCGATGTTTCAGTGAATATAGATATTTTACTTTTTCGTACATAGAGTGCGATAATTTTCAAAAGATTGAAAATATCGTGATACATTTGATCTGATAAATTCAGACGTTATAAGGATGAATCCCATTTATTTGAAGTATGATTAAATAGTAAACTTATTTTATCTGTTATCCCTTTCCCATAACATCAAATGTTGATTGTTGGTAGGGAAATTCGTGTGTTGGAAACATAAAATATTTTCCTGTTGCATTGACACTAATTACTTCAAGATGAAATATAAATCTTTAGTTAGTTAATTACGTTGATGTAATATAAACAGATTTCAAGGCATGGAATGCAAGGATTGTACGTAAATTTTGGAAATCAAAGATAATGTCAATTCTAAGAGAAGGGAAGGAAAATTTCCAGTCTTCGGGCTTAATTTTATCTCATCCACGTATTTAATTAACTCTTTTATGTTAACATAAAAGCGTGTATGTAATTAATTTTAATTGGATTTGGAGAAAGTTGCTTTTCGGTAAAATATTCTTAAGATATACCAAATTATTTTAATTAGCTTTGTGAATTTTTTTTTCATAAAAATATTTTTTTTATCTTGATTAAGACGTCTGTGTCTGGTTACGTAGCATAGAATCTCAAAGAACCGCAGAAATGAAATTCGGTATAGTGATTCTCAGACCAAGTTCGAAGACTGATTTTTTAATTTTTGGATTAGATTTTAAATCGTTTTATTTATAAACGCCAATTTGAGCACTTTCACACAAATCGGTTATTTAGCGATAAAAAATATTATCCCATCCCACTCTAGCCCCATTCAAAATAAAGTCGAATTTATAGATTGTATTGAACTTTAATTTTTCGTCTAATGAGTTGGCAATGATTTAAATGACGATAATCTACTAAATACAATCCTCCCATTTTTAAAATAGAGAAAAACCTTGTAAAAAGTAAAAAACATTGCATTCATTTTGATGTTCAATTACATTCAAATATACATACTTGATGTGTCCATGTATGTTATTTATTTAATTTTTTCATTTATGGTTATTTCTTATGGTGGAAAATATTCTCCTGAACCGATAATAGGCTCAGTTATGTTATGGCTCTTAGTCTTTACGATTTTGTATGCAAAGAGTCAGCATTTTAGGTCGGCGTGGGATTTAAGAAAGCCAGGAAATACTTTTTGACTGGCTTTCATTTTGTTCTCCCCAGAGAGAGAAATAGGAAATTTAGCTCTGTTTGGTTCTGCTCCCTGATTGATACTATAAGTATGCAAAAATTCATCCTTTTTAACCACCGTTAGGGTTTTGAAGAATCTGGGAAGCGTTTTTGAAAAAAAATAGAGAAATCGAAAGCCCGTGTGTCTTAGGTTATATCCTGTCGGCAGTATTATAAATGAAAAATATTCAGTCTTCTAGGTTATCAGGGTTATTTGAGAAAATCTGGAAAAGTTTTACGTTTTCCCTATATTTTCATCCCTGGGGGGTGGGGGAGTATCCGAAAAAGGAAGATTAGCACAATTCTATAATTTATAAAAAAAATATGGGTGCAAATCTTCGTATTCTAAAAAAAAAACATCTTTCTTTCGTTACTCTATTTTCTGCTTTTCGTTTAATTTCCAACCAAAAGCATAAAAAGCGTAAATGTGATTATGGTGATTTTCCGGTTTGCGATTAACATCACTATATTGGACGATTGAGCGCATGCGCGGCAATTGCACGCGATAAGACATGCGTTCAAACTAAAGGATTTGGTTTGGAACAAAAATTTATAATTATTTTGGTTCAAAACAGGCGATATAGCAATTAAGTTGTGTTATTTAGTAATGGGTATTAATTTGTTACCCGGAAAATGCAAGGTTCATTCGAGTACTTTAATTATCACTTTTTTCCTACAATAAATTTCTTCAAGAAAACTTTTAAACACGAAGTTCCTTAAGTACAAGAATGCGTAAATTATGCAGTATGGATTACGAAAAAGATCACCAGTAACTTTATAAAATCAAATGAGGATTAAGTAACTGTTGAGAGGAAAAGAGAAATATATGAAAGTGCATTAGTTGGGTTTAGTTTTTATATTTTTTATATTTAATTATACCTTATATATTTAATTATATCTTTTTACGTTCGTAAAAGAGCATTTACATAAAATAATTTCTTACGAATTGAATTCTAATTTATGTTTCGATGAAAAGTGCCGGAGAAAATCCGAGATATTTTAATAAGACTGGCAAATAACTTTTTATGAAAATATATTTTCAGTTCAAATATGCGATTCATTCAAGTGATGGTAATGGAAAACTAAATAATCTCTGATAGTCTCTAATATTCAGAAATCGGATTAGTATATAAATTAATTCGTAATCTTTATAAATATTTTGACATTCATAGTTAAATATGCATATATTAAATTGCTATTTTATATTTTTCTGCAAAAGTAAGTATTGATAAAGAGTAATAGTTAGACAAATTATATGAAATGGTACGGATGTCAGCAATTTCAAAATAGAATTCAGAGCCTTGTTGAGTAAAATTTTTCTGGCTGATTCTGTAATCTCCAATCGCATCTCTTGCCAATAATTACAACTAATAAATTTTGCATTATGAACAATTAGAATATTGAAAGAGCCTCTCTGTTATCCGAAGGCAATCGTGGATTCGAACCCCACCTACGGACATGGACGTTATGGTGTTCGTAACGGTGCAATACGTTCCGCTCTTGGTGGTTTGCGAGGGTAACAACATGGTCTAGCTAATGTATAGGGTAATGATTACATTCTTAATCAAGTGCCTTGATATGAGAGAAAAACCGCTTTGAAGTTTTTGGGTTGAAAGCGAGGTTTGTAGGTTTAAACCATGAAACCAATGTGCAGCTTTCACGGAGTCCCTAGTCAGAACGAATTTAACCTCCGGTATGGGATCAATGTATGCACTCATGACATAATTTGAGCAGAAAGGTATGATAATTAAATAAAAAAAAAGAAAAAGCAGCAATGGGATTCTTTTATTTTTGTTATGCCATTTTTATTAACACTCTACAACAAAGTTGAAAGGTGTTTATGACGTTGTTCATTCTGTCTGTTTGTCTGTCTGTTTGTCTGTCCGTTAGCACGATAACAGCCGAAAACATAACTTAAACAAAATGAAATTATAGTATATTGTTCAGACGGTCTGTGGGACCTATGGGAATATAAATGAATAATATTACCCAATTAGTTTTCGGATTGAACCCAGGTTGAAGAAATGAAATACATTGAACCCTACGGGACCTAATTTTTCAAACATTTTTTAAGAGAATTTAAAATTCACAAATTACTTCGAAAGTTTAAAGAAATATTAAAATTATCTCATAAAATATATAAAAACAATTTCAGCAAAATATATTCAGTAGTTTTTTAAATAGAAATTAAAATAATAATTACACATTTTATATGAAGCGATCACGTGACTATTATATGAAGAGATCACATGACCCACTTCAAAATAAAATATGGCATTCATATTGTGTCAAAATCGTGATTTTTAAAGTTATTTTTAATTCATATTTAGTGTTGTATCCGTTCTCAAACCGTTCTATATTTGCCGCTCTATATTTGCTCTATTCTGTGCATCTACATACTGAAACAACGCAATTACAATATACTTGAATTTAAGTAATCATCCAACTTTGAATATTTTTACAACGAAACCTAATTTTCACTTATGGAAAATGTAAACACCAAAAGATGTTGAATGAGTTGTATAAGAATTGCTGCATTTCTTTAACGCAAAATTATTTAGCTCATGGAGTTTGCAATATACCTGATATGAATGAAACACTAATTGACTTTACACAGATAATGCAGACGATTTTTTCGATAAAGTTTTAAGCATAGAGTTAAATTACTTGTACCTCCATGGTCTTAAATTTTTAAATAATATAAATTATTATAGTAATGTGATGAATGAAATGAATGGACAAAAGTTTATAAATGAAATGCTGCTTTTATAGAGAGAGCCAGGTGTGTTATATTTCGATGACGTCATTTGAATAAATTTTATTTGTTTTCGATGAGGTTTTCAAATATAATAAATTATTGTAGTATCATGATAATTTAAATGATATTACCGAGGAATGTATGGCATTTTCGAGATGTTTAAACCAGGCAATTTATATTTCAATGCCGTTATTTGAATGAAATTCATTTTTTTCGATGAAGTTTTAAGTTTTGAAATATAATAAAATAATGTAGTAATGTGATAATTTTTAAAATATTACCGAAGAATGTATCGCATTTTAGAAATGTTTAAATGAAATTGCATTGAAGGTGGAAAGTGTTTCATAATCATTGCATGATTGATCTTTTATTTTTTATGCATGATTGATCTTTCTTGTTTTTCGTTTAATTGTAGTTTAAACCATGGATTTTCGCTTTTTTATGCCCTGTAATTTTTCAATTTTGGAAAGAATAATTTCACTGAATTTGTAACACGCGAAGCACAATGAAAACTTTTTCCGTATTTGAGAAGCATGCGGTCACCTAAATCCACGGAAAACCCAGACAGGTAGCGTTGTAGCCATTAATGACTATAAACCACGTTATTTCAGAATTAAGAATACCAAACATCTGACAATTTTACTGTAATCCATCGTATATATTTAAATGTACAATTTAAAATTTCTTGTGTTGCCCTAAAATAATATGGTATTAATAGGTGTAATCTCCATTAGAAAACCGGAATAAAGTGAAAAGAATAGGTCCAAAGGGGATGTTATCACTAAGGGGTTAGAAAACTAAGAGTATTACTATGAATATGTAAAAGGCTTCTCTGTGCTTTGCCTCTATTTAAATATTACCTACCAGTCTATATAGGTGAATATATAGCTGTGGATACGATATCTGAAAGCGAATGATCCTGCCACTATTATATTTTACGCATAGATTCAATGTGTGAGAAACTCGAATTGGATAGAATATTTATTAATTACCCCAAATGAAGTCTTATTGGTCAAATTTTAAGATTTTTATTTGGTGCTGATACAGGTATCGGCTAGTCCATTCTTATGAGCGCATGAAAGTACAAAGGAGGCCCACGGTTGCCCCCATCTGAAGTCCTCATTAATTTGAAATGTTGTTTCAGACTGGATACAGTGAACATTAATTCTTTTATTTGCCATTTTTACTTTCCCTGCAATACATAGTAATGTATAGGGAAAGTATTGGAATCATGTCGAAAATCTCAACTCGAGTTTTATACGGATCTACACGTTTCGAGACCTCTAGAATACGAAAAAGCTATTTTTAGCGTGACGTCTGTGTGTGTGTGTGTGTCTGTCTGTCTGTATGTGTGTGTGTCTGTGTGTCTGTCTGTGTGTCTGTCTGTCTGTCCAATGTATATATCCACTCTAGTTCAAAAACCAATGGACCGAATTTCATAAAATTTGGAAGATAAGTCACTTGTATGTGACCCTGGTGCTGATTAGTTTTGGGTACTATTCTTAATAAGCCAACCAGCCTTTTTTTGCGAAATGCCCCTAAAAATTGTCTGTATCCACTGTAACTGAAAAAGTAATTGATCAAATTTTATAAAATTTGGTATATAAGTCACTTGTATGTCACCCTAGTGCTGATTAAATTTTAATACGGTTCGGAAAAGAACAACCTGCCTTTTTTTACGAAATGTCCCGCAAAAAGTGTATATTTCCACTCTAACTCAGCTAATCTACTAAATTTCATAAAATTGGGTAGATAAGCCTCTTGTGGTCGACCCTGGCGTTGATTAGATTTTTACGATTCGGAAAATACCAACCTGCTTTTTTCTTAGGAAATGGACCGCAAAAATTTCATGTATCCACACTAGCAAAACTACTAATTAACCAAATTTCACAAAATTTGGTGGATAAGTTACTGGGATACTCTGGTGCTGATTAGATTTTGGTACAATTCGGAGAAGAACAACCTGCCTTTTTTTACGAAATGTCCCTCAAAAATCGCCAAAATCGAAAAAAAAAGGACTATATATGTTCAAATACATTAATTAAATTCTCGTTTTATACGTAATTTTTGACGAGGAAAAGAACATAACACACTCCATTATGCTTTGGGACTAACCGTTCTCAAGATACTTGAGATTTCTTGAATTTTTGTTACGCCGATTGTGGGAGAATGTCCAATTACCAAATAAAAACAAAAATTGAATTAAAAATGCACATTTAGTATTATTTGGTGCAATTAAACTCAATCTAACGAATTATTAAAGAAATAAAGAAAATATGAATTTGAGTCTGCAGCGAAAGTCATGTGCTGCCCACATCAGATTTTTACTTTCCCTGCAATACATGGTAATGTATAGGGAAAGTACTGGAATCATGCCGAAAACCGCAATTCCAGTTTTCGATGGATCTACACGTTTCGAGACCTCTAGAATACGAAAAAACTATTTTTAGCATGACGTTTGTGTGTGTGTGTGTGTGTCTGTGCAGATTTTGTATCCACTTTGGTAGATAAGTCACTTTTGGGCGAATCTGGTGCTGATTAATTTGGGGAACGATTCGGGATAAATGAACCCGCCTTTTTTTATGAGATGGCCTGCAAAAATTGCCTTTATCCACTCTAGCTAAAAAACTAATGGACTGAATTTCATAAAATTTGGTAGATAAGTCGCTTGTGGATCACCCTGGGGCTGATTAGATTTTAATACGATTCGGCAAAAAATAACCTGCCCTTTTTTGCAAAATGGCCCGCAAAAAAAGGCCAAAATCCAAAATAAAAACTACGTATGCTCGGATATATCCATTAAATTCTTGTTTTATACGTAATTTTTAATGATGAAATGAATACGATCAACCATATTACACTATGACTAGCCGTTCCCGAGATATTTTAGTTTTTTCATATTTTCTCTACGCCACCTTTAAAAATATGTCCAGTTACCAAATAAGAATGAAAATTGAAATAAAGGGAATTAAATTTAATTAAAAAACAGAGAACGTGGATATAAGTCTGCAGGGAAAGTCATGTGCTCCCTGCTCACATCAGATTTTTTTTGTTGGACACTTTAACATTAATTTATCTTAAATTTTTTGCGATACGATTAATTTAGTGAATGGTAACTAACTGAAACACAACTTTACCGAAGTATTTCTTAATAATTATGTGAATATATTTTGGAAACTGAAATGGATATAAGCATTACACAGTTAGTTACGTAAAAATACACTCACGGTAAAAATAGCTGATTTGCGTTGCAGTGCTGTTAAAAACGGAAATCCAATCGCGATTTCAAATTTTGAAATATATTATAATAGATCTTCTACACATATGCCATGCACTATTTCGAAAGCAAAAGGAAAACTTGCATTTATAATTAAACTATGCGACAGTAAGATGGTGTGCATACATGCCATTTGGTATATTGAAAATCATTCAAGAGATGTAAAGAATATTATAACGTGTTACATAATCTGCAAAAACTGCTTTATAACTACAAAATTATTTCAGATGGGTTATGAAAAGCAATTTTGATTTAACAGCGCAAATTCAGAAACATCTATTTATAATTCATCAAGTTGATAGGAATTATTTGAAAACTATTAACCGTTCAATAAATCGATTAGTTAGCTAATGTAAAATCCTAAGCTCGAAAGCTGAAAGATTATTAGGTAATATCAAAGGAATCCTGTCGTTGTCCTCATATAAAAGCGCTAACATTTTTTTAAAGTTTTACCGTCTTATATATTAATTATATTTAGGTTTACATAAAAGTGTAAGTAGTAGAATTATTTTAACTGACTTTAGAGAAAAATTATGATTCAGTAAATCGGTGCAAGGAAACGCCGTAATATATTCATTAGGCTGCTAGATAACTTTATTGAAATTCAAATTTTAGATGCAATATATGCTGTCATTTTATTGACAAATAAAAGATTTAAAAATGAATAAACCCAACTGCACTTTTAATATTTGAGTCACCATCAGCATTAATGGCTCAACAGCCCACAACGGGCTTTGGTCTTCCTCAGAAGATTCTTCCAAGTTATTCCCCTGGGGGCAATGCTTCTCCCAATTTTAATATTTAACACCTCAAAGCCCTTGTCCACATAGTCTATCTATTCAAACTTTGGTCGTCCTCTAGGTATTTTCAAGGTTGGTGTTGACATAAAACTAGTTTTTGGGATTCTGCTATTATTCATTTTTAGCAAATGTCCTGCCCACTGTATTCTTTTAATTATAATGCATTTTTAATATTCGTGTATTCATATTATTTTTACACATTTAGAAATCTGAAGTGACTAACATATGATTTTTATACCATCACAATCAGTTAGTTGATAGTCTACTTTGGACCTTAGAAGTTAGTTCCTTCCAAGCTGTCTCCATTACAGCAATGCTTCACTAATTTTCTATATCTTAAGTCCATCTTAAAGTCCTTGTCTACACAATCGCTCCATATCAATTTAGGTCTTCATTTTTATAATTGATTAGGACGTAAATATTTTCTTTGCAGTTCTGGTCTATTGATTATTGACAAATGTCCTGCCGGTTTAATCTGTTAATTTGAATGTATTTGATTAAATCCAAATCTTTATATAATTTGTAAGTTTCCAAATTGTATTTTCTTTTCCAAATGTTATTTTCCTGAATTTCACCAAAAATACTGAGCTAAAATTTTCTCTCAAAGATGCAAATATATCTCACGATAGGTCCTGTGAGAGTCTATGTTTCTGCATCACAGATAAAGGTATGTCTGAAAAGTACTTTATATAGAGAGTCAAATGATTTTTTCATTAATTGTTTACCGAGAAAAAATATCTTCGTTTCCTAAAGTTTATCTTCTTTTTGAATTCAGTTAAAAGTGATTGAAAGTCTGAGGAACTGTCTTTAAAATAGAAGCATTAAATATGTACGAAGATTAGAATTTTCATTAATTAACTTTTAGCACACGCTTCTTCTGTAGGTTTTATTCTGTTGCACTTTGTATGATGGCCTTTTTTACCATCATAAAATGAATTTCAATTTATATTATCGTACTTTATTACCGCATTTCATTAATTATGTACCTTAATTTCGTTTCGTAATTTCACCAATCCCGATTTGAGGTTTTAAATTAACTTCAGAAGTGAAAATAAATTATCTGTTAATAAATCTTACATGTTCTTCATCATGCAATTGTGCTTATACTAACGCAAGAGCATTTATTTTAGTGCAGAGTGAATATTGTCGTTTTGAAAGATTTTCAATTTTATATTTTGACGGAGATATGGATTATAATACATGAACACATGCCGTTTTTGGAATAATTACGGAGCTCACAAATGCTTGTTTTTGTGAGCCTGGATTATGTGCCTATGGTAAACAGTCTCCAAACAGGTTAGATTATTTACCGAGACTTCTAGTTTTCAGTTTGAGTTAGCAGCAATCGAGAGATGTTGTAACTCTGATGTGGAAAATATTAATTTTGATGAAAAATGCAAGTATTCATAGAACGAAGTGCATAATAAACTGTTTTTTTTTAGTTCAAGTATTCTGGGCTTCAAAATTAAATTGCTGAGAATGGGAAATCCCCTCTCCATCTTGGTTGCTAAATTAGAAGGAGAGAGCTGATTTGAAAATCTAGTGGCCACGAATTTAAAACTCAAACTATGAAATGAAATTTCCCCAAAATACATTTTAAATATTTTCTTATCATGAAAATGTAATTTTGAGGTTCTGTAAGGAATTTTCTGTGATGTGTTAGTTGTTTTAATATGCTATTATTGAATCTACATTATTATATTAGGGTCATTTTATATAGTAAAAACGTGTATGCTTGTGAGAATATATTATTCGCACTATTTTATATGTACAACTATGGTAATCAACTTAAAACATCTATGTATTGTGACGAAAGTGTAAAATGCTGTCACCAGACGGAAAAAACACCAGACGGAGAAAACACCCGTACATACAACCTTTCCTATGACGTGAATATGCTAAAGTTACTATATGTTGAAGTTCGGAGGCAGGTTGTTAGATTTGGCGATTCATCGTCAATTTAGCGACTTTTCGAAGGTTTGAGAAAAACCTCGAAATAATGAATATTGTACGAGATATGAGAGATTGTTAGAACTTTCTATAGAGAGTCTATAAAAGGAGTCATCACTCAGTTGTAGAGCAGTTACCATGGTAAGAGGTACATTACACTGCGACATTCGTGAATGTTTGGAGAATAACAGCCGCTGTTTTGTAACATTAGTGGAACATTTAAGTGCTGTTGTTTTATTGTATATTGTCCCCCTTTAAGCTGTACTTGTGAATAAACGTGCTAGTTATCCAGAAATTGGGATTCATTTTTAGTATCTTGGCGGGATATCACGATTTTAGGGGATACGTCGTAACAGTATGTTTTTTAAATGTTATATATAATTTAAAAAATATTTTTTTGATGTATTACAATATTTTCGAAAATCAGAATTCGAGTTTTCGATGAAAGAGAGCGTTTCAAACACCCTTAAACTGAAAGTGAACATTGAGGTGATGTCTGTACGTGTTTTAGAATGTTGCATGTATGTTCAAGAGACTGTAGTTACGATAACACACAAACAAAGGAAGCATTTCGAACGAAATTAGGTATAATTATCAGAGTCGGTAAATATTGAAACACTATTAATTTTAAACGTAAACCAATTCTCAGAAGATCTCCAAAATTTTGTATTACATTGTAATGTTACATGCATTTTACACTAAACGCCACATTATACACTTAGTATGTGTTACGTGTAGTTAACATTATGTGTAACATTGAGTATCACATTACTATATCTTTGCCACCACTACATGTCTTCTCTTTCGACTCAGAATTTCAAGCTCTGGATGAATGACTCCTTAAAAAGGTGGCCGTCCACTGCTTGATATTAATTCTGCATCAATTGACGAAGGTCCTGTGATAAATTATTTATATTTCACGTAGTATTTAGAATTAATAGAAAAAAGATGGAGTTAAAAATAACATTGGTAAGAGTAGGATAAAACTATCTAGATGTGCCAGTTCAATATGAAAGAATATTATTTTATTACGGCGAAATTAAGTTTGAATATAAAACAGATATGCTATAGAAAGTCATGTGTATTTATAATATATGATAAAAAGAACAAATATATTAATAACATAATCAAGATTTAACCTAATTATATTGATTTAAGTAATTAAAATAATTACATAAATAAGTAATTTACATACCTTCTGTTTATTGTAAGTCCCTTTCTTGATTTCTATTTTTAGTACAAGATGGTTCATTTTTAAATACTACAATGCAATATCATGAATTCTGTCCTAATTCTAATCTAAGATAAATCCCCAGTAGTATTTTTCCACATCCTTTTATATAGAAAATTGGAATATTTTCTTTCACCACGAATAGTGTTGTTCTTAGTATTTCTTCAACAAAAGCTTATAAATCAGCGAACCCCCAAGGGAAGAAACAATTTATCATCATCAAGCGGTTTTGTTTGCAGTTTTTTGTATGTTTGTGGTTGCATTACAAGTTCATTAAAACTGCCTTTATCATCCAAACTTTATTTATTAAGTGAAATACGAGAAAAAAAAAAAACCTGCCAAAAATGCATATTAGTCATAATATCTTAAATCAATGTGTCATCATGTTGTTTTTAAGTTGTTTTTCCATTTTCCTACAGCTTTCTTTATTTTAGTATTTGGATTACAATTTACCGTAATTTGTTGTGCTGGCCTTTACTTTGTATTTGCTGGATAAATCTAGCTTGATAATTGAGAATTGGGTTGGGATTATAGCGAGTATGTTGTTGTTTTTGAGACCCAGACCGTCCGATCTACCAGAAAGGTGTAAGGTAACCGTTTGGACGACCAGGAAATATAGCGAGTATGTGAAATCTGTAACTTGGCAGTGCGTCCGTTTGATCCCAGGGCCAAAGCATGGTAAGCCAGTATCATAGCGTTGAGATAAAGATGTCTCCAGTTCAATGCATTTGATAATGCCTTATGGTTGTTCGCTACCGAATATTCAGAAGTTAAGGAGTTTTTAATACACATATATTCAATTATATCATAATAGAACTAAGGCTCTCGTGCAGCAATTAGTATCAGTGGCCTTGTTTCGAACTTTTGAGCGTCAAAATGGTGCTACATAGCATACACCAACAAAACCAACCAAATTCAGTTTTTGAGATGATAATTTGTTGTTGTTGTCTTGTGACTTATCCAACTTGTCTGAAACAAAATCAGGACAAGTCCATAAGACAGAAGTTCGTGGAAAAGCGGGAGTGAACGCGTAGGCCCAAAGACTCCTGACACACCATGGTAGAAGTCTTGATTTCTCTAATAGCGCCCAATTTATGCCGGAAACATGTGGTGATGGCACCCATAGGGGCCGCACCACTTTCCTCTACCACTAAATTCTCCAGCGGATAGGGGAATGCCTCCATTGGTTTTCCATTGGGTGGTAGGAGTGAAATAAAATAGCTCCCGCGGACCAACAGAAGTCCAACCTCTCGAGGCAATGGCACCCATTATGACTAAATCATACCCTCCTGTCCGTAATAGAGGCAAAAAAGAAGCTATGCACCCTTCAATGGATCCCGGCACACGTCGATATCAAGGGGAACGAAGAGGCCGACTCTCTGGCCAAGGAGGCGAGGACCATTGAACCAGCCCCCCTGATTGCAACATCTTCCGACGCCAATGCCGTTGCAAAACAAAAGCTCTGCGCTAACACCCGACGAAAATCATCCCTTCCCGAGCTTAACTACGGCAGAGAAGTAACAACAACAATTGCCAGACTGAGGACGATGCACCTCAGAGGCATGAAGATTTTGCCAGATGGGTCAAGATCATACCCTGAATGCAGGCACTGTCCGGGTATGCAGCTTGATCCCGAGCACCTCTTTAACTGCCCTTCCATCATTGCAGCTCTCTTCGAGATCGACTTGAACTGTTCCAGGGAGACCCTTTATACGGACAAAGCTGTAGATGTGGCCTGCGCAGTGCTCCACGCTTTTGGACCCATTTAGCTTTACTCTCCCCACCTCCCTCCCAACCCTTTCCAGTTATTGCACCGATCACACGACAACAGCAACAAAAGCAACTAAATTCTCGGAAGGATTTTCGACACTATAGATTTACCTTGCCCGCCCTCCTTGCAGACACGGAAATAGTTTGGGAAGTTTTGAGAATCGAACTCGAGTCCCTTCGATTGTAATTCACGCGCTTGATTGCAATACATGTGCTTTACCACCGCCAAAGATGATAATTTAAAATTAGAAACATTATTCTATAGATGTTACATACGATTACTTGAACGCTGAAGAAGTAAATTCGGCAAAGGGTTTGCCGAAGTTACGTTTTGCTGACATTGAGTGGTTTTTATGTCTTATCCGATAAATCAATCTGTTTGGGTAAGGGTAATAATATTGTTTGTTCTCGCTCTTTTATTTGGTGGATTCTTTTATCATTGGTTATTAACAATAATAACTCTAACTGAAATACGCAGAAATAATACAAAATGTGCATATTTCCCAGTATTTGTCTCTTTGACAGATATCATTACTTCTGTCTATGAATAACGACGTTCGAAGAACTGGAAAATGCAAATATTAAAAGAATATTTTTTTTAAAATCCTGATATATTGAATGAGTGAATTTCTAATGACATGCATATTTTATTTAAATTTAATTTATTTCGGTTTTGCAATTTCCCTCAACACCACTTGCATCTTGTATTATCGTATGCCTTCGAAAAGCGGCCTCACGTGGAATTTGCATAAACTTCAGGAAATAAAACTTTCTGTAGGTTGACATTTTTCATTATTTATTTCCATGTGAATTGAATGTGTCAGGAATACAAGTTTATTTCTTCTAGTAAATATGCTTATTTTATTAATTATGTTTATTTTTTAATATATAGCATTAATGTATATTTCGAGTTATATATATATACATATATATATATATATATATATATATATATATAAATTCGAAATATAAATGGATGTTGCATGTTATAAAATAAACATTCAGTTTGTAGTATATGGAACGACTTTTATTGATATCATAAATTAGGTCCAAAATCTGCTCTACTTGAGTTGTTTAAATGCATCAAAAATAATTCAATATATCCAAGATTTAATAAAATAAATATAATGGAAGATACATATATATATATATATATATATATATATATATATATATATATATATGACAAAAAAATTATTAGGCATAACGTATACTTCTGTGTTATTCGCGGATTAGTTTAAAGTTTGTCGTATACAAAGTTTGTTCTCCAAGGAATGCGCGGACTTCTTGGAGTACCAATTGATTTGCTTTGGGAACCATTGTTTTAGATTAATTTATATCACAATCGGTATCAGAATTTAGACGGGGCTATGAACTTTTGTTCTCAGATTATTTTAAAAAAATTGAAAATTCTATTACATCTATTTTTTTAATTTGGCAACACACAGTGACCCCGATAATTTGGAAGCATTTGGCATATTGGATTGACACATAGCAATTTACATATTATAATTTTTCTATGCATGTTTTTTCTATGGTAAACAATATCGGTGATATAACGCACCAATTTATAATGCTCGTTCACTCTTTAATAACTACCGAAAATCGAGTAGATTTTTACTGTTATCAAAAAAAGCGGAAACGATTGTTATAATCCGTTTAAAAATTTTTGAGAGGAAAAATGTGCATCAATCCTACAAATTTTAAAATATAAAATGATTTTTAAATTATTACAAAATTTCACTCTTTTAGTTTTAACATTTCACTAAATTTACGTCTTTATAATGGATTATTAATTGACGTCTATTCTGCACCCAATCATCTACTAAATTATAATTTACTATATGAACATTATAGAAATACTTTATATTTGCAATAATATATGGATGAAATATCTAACTAACAAATTAAAAATAATTTTATGAAGGAGCCTTCATATTGTAGCAAAAGGTGTCCACTTCAATTTTGACGCAACTAGTAAATATTTTTATTCTACGTAACTATTAAGTATTTTTATTCTACGCAACTATTAAGTATTTTTATTCTTCGCAACTATTAAGTATTTTTATTCTAGGCAAATATTAATTATTTTTCTTCTACGCAACTATTAAGTATTTTTATTCTGCGCAACTATTAAGTATTTTTATTCTACGCAACTATTAAGCATTTTTTTATTCTACGCAACTATTAAGTATTTTGCATATTTCATACAGTCATATGAATTTTTGAACATACCGAAGTGTCATCTCCGGAAATGCAAATACTTATTGAAACCCTCCAACCCCCTATTTGGAATCCGTTGCTAAATGCATATCAGTTACTATCTAAATTCTATATAAAACCAATTCTAAGGAATAGGTGTTTCAAAGAAATTTCCTAAACGAAAGTGACAAAAAAGCGGAAATAGACATTTTTAGTGAATCACCATCCCCAACTTCCTCCAGAATCTAATGTTGAATTCATATCAGTCATTATCTGAGTTCTATCTATAGCCAGTATTAGAGCAAAATATGTTTCAAGAAATATTTTTAGATCGTAAATGGAACAATTATCGGAAGTTAAATCCATAATGAACCCCTAATTCCGCTAGAATTTGGTACTGAATTCATATCAGTCTTCATCTAAGCTGTATTTGTAGTAAATTCTGAGAAATAATTGTTTCACAGAAAATGCAAGTTAATTTTAATCGGAAACCACATCGTCAAAACCGGAAGTAGAAATCATTAGTGAGTTCCTTAACCCCATCCAAAGTTTAACTCTGAATCCATATAAGTAACCAATCATAAGAAATAAATGAAAAAAAGTTCTTTAACCGCAGATGAAAATTCTTACTTAACTATCCAACCCTTCCAGAATTTGATGCTGAACCCATATCAATCATCATCTAAGTTCCATCTGTAATAGATCCGGAGAAATAAATGATTCAATTCAAACAATTTACAAACAACAATAGTATTGCAATTCCTGTCATCAATAATAAAATTTAAAATTAGTATATACAGTACTGATATTTTTCAGTACTTGTGTACACAGAAACTGTGGAAACCTGGGGTGATGGGCACAGCACTATTTTGCCCCCTCTCACTGTTGCAGTTTTCGCATGGTAGAAACAAAAGTATTGTACTTTCCTCTATAGTATTATATTTACTAAAATAATGAGTTATGAGTGTTAGGTGTAAAAGTACAATGCAATTTTTGAAAAAGCAAGAGCTACTTTATTCCATTGTAAAAAAAAAATATCTATCTCGATTGACATTAAATTTTAGCGATTTCTCAGAAACTGAAAATTAGATTTAATTATCTTTCCCTTCCTTCTTGAAAGAATGTCATGTACAAAAGTTACATTTAACAAGAAAGATCAATCATGCTTAAAGCATTGATTATGAAACACTTTACAACTTCAATGCAATTTTATTTAAACGTGTCTAAAATGCATTACATTCCTCGGTAATATTTTAAAACTTATCATAATACTACATTGATTTATTATATTTGAAAACTTAAACCTTCATCGAAAAAAATGAACTTCATTCAAATGACGGCATTGAAATAAAAATTGCCTGGTTTAAACATCTCTAAAATGTGATATATTACTCGGTAATAATTTTAGAATTATCATAATACCACGATAATTTATTATATTTAAAAACTTCATCGAAAACAACTGAAATTCATTCAAATGACGTCATAGAAAAAGTAACACGGCTGGCTCTCTCTAAAAAAGCAGCATTTCATTCATAAATAATTTCCCATTCATGTCATTCATCACAATACTATAATAATTTATTTTATTTAAAAATTAAGACCATGGAGCTACAAGTAATTTAACGCTATGCTTAAAACTTCATCGCAAAAAATCGTCCTTCTCTCGGTAAAGTCAATGAATATTTCTTTCATATCAGCTATGCAGACTCCATGAGCTAAATTCTTTTGCGTTAAAAAAATACAGCAATTCCTATACAACTCATCCTACATATTTTGCTGTTTACATTTTACATAAGTGAAAAATAGACTTCTTTGTAGAAATAATCAAATTTGGATGAGCATTTAAACTTATATATATATTGCAATTGCGTTGTTTTAGTATGTAGATGCACAGAATTTAAACCAAAATAAGGTGGTTTTAGGACGGATACAACAGTCAATATGAAATAAAAAAAACTTTAAAAATCACGATTTTGAGACAAGATGGATGCCATATATCATTTTGAAGTAGATCACGTGATACTTGCATATCATGATCACATGATCGTTTCATTTAAGAGGTGTAATTATTATTTTAATTTTTATTTAAAAAACTACTGAATATATTTCGCTGAATTTTTTTATATATTTTATGGAACAATTTGAATATTACCTAAAAATTTCGAAGCAATTTGTGAATTTTAAATCCGCTTAAAAAATGTTTGAAAAATTAGGTCCCATAGGGCTCAATGTATTTCATTTTTTCAACCCGGGTTCAATCCAAAACTAATTGGGTGATATTATTCATTTATATTCCCATAGGTGCTATAGACCGTCTGAACAACTGAACAACATACTAAAATTTTATTTTGATTATGTCATTTTTACGGCAGTTATCGTGCTAACGGACAGACAGACATACAGACAGACAGACATACAGACAGAATGAACAAAGTCAGAAACACTTTTCAACTTTGTTGTAAAGTGTTAAAAAGCTAAATATTATACTCGAAATGCAACAAACGGCGATTCATTCAGCAAATTAATTCAGAGTGGCTTTTACATAATTTTCATTTTTGTAGAAATCAAATATGTGCAATTCATCCTTAGCCGGTCTCAGTCAGTATGAAATAGATAACATTGTGTAACCACTGGAAAAATTCTTGGTACGTTCAGGATAAAAGAAAACTTTCCGCTACAATTTATATCTAATTACTTTGTTGGAGGCTTCATGCTTCAGGAATATAAAGATATCTCTTTAGGGATAGGAAACAAATCATCGCGGTTATTGTGTGCTGATGAATGCTTCTTGGTAAACAATCAAGAGAACTAACCAATAATGTTTTTGTGAAATTTACTCCGAATAAAACAACGATTCGGCTCTAAAAATGAAGATTCAAAAGACATAAGATTGCATAAAAATTCTGTAAAATGATTTGTTTTTCTAAGAAAAATTATGTAAATACCTGAAGGTGAGACAGCCTAATGGTTACCGCACTCGAACGATCCAAGTTCGATTTCCGCCTCTGCCCAAACTGTCGTTGTGTTCACGCAAAGTACAATCGCGTTAAACATGTGGGTACGTAAGTCCTTCCGAGAAGTTGGTAGTAGGGGAAGGAGAGTACGGTTCCTGTGGATGCCTACCCCACTGGGTGCCGGTCTAAATTGGATGGTACTTCCCGGCCGTCCAAATATATACTATACACTTTCGGGTAGGGCGAACTGCCTGGGTCGAAGAAGAAGAATCTTTATACCTGTGATTGCCAACATTCTCAGATGTTGTTACTGTACTTACAGAAACTGTCTATAGAAAGGTTTTCCTAAGTTAAGATTAAAGCCCCATGAAATTTGACAGCACTCAAGCACTGGTTTAACGCTTATAAGGTGTTCGTCAGTTTGAAATAACTGGTATCTGCAATGGCAGAAAAAATCTTACAAATCTCTATGGAGACCACAATTTTATAAATCTCTATGGAGACAGACAAATTCAATTCTCCTACGTAACAGATACAAGATGTAAATTTAAACATTCGATTCTACCCAAAAGTAAAACCGAAAATAAATGATGATGAATGCTAAAGGCTATTTGAGAAATCATTACTAGTTTAAGTGAATGCAATTTCTATTGAAAATACATGCCTCTATGTGGACGCGACCGAAACTGAGTATGCAAGGCTGACATTTATAATCTTTCAATTTAAACAACAATTGGAAAATTCCTTTCGGTAGAAACTTATTATTAGTTGTTGAAAAAAATCTTATCATTGAGGTTTACTTTTGTCATATACTTTTTGAAACTACATGTAGAATATTGTTAAAATATCCATTCGATAAACTTATCTCACTACTGTTACATATTTGGATGTTCTTACAATATGCTCATTCCGTCACTATAGTGCCATATAGATTTTTAAACTACATGTAGAACATCGTTGCAATTAAAATTCGTTAACGTTAAAGTTCGATTAACTCGCCTCACTACTTTGAAATAATTGGGTGTTCTTACAATATGCTCATCTCGACAATCTCGTGATTTGACCCTCTTTTCAGAACCCCATAGGATGACTGATTAAAGAGGGTTTGATGTTCTTAAATAACCACAAGGTGAAAAATCAGAAAAATGTCCGTAACGTATTTCCTAAAACACATCAAATGCAATTTGTTTGAACAGTTCTGATCAATAAACAGTGATTTACTTCTTTAAATAGCGACTTCAAACGTGGGGATGATCTCTGGGATAGAAAAAATACGGAGTACTGAATATCTCCGGACATAACGTTAGGGAATTTATAACAAGATAGATCAATCATTCATATAGCATTGATTATGAAACAGTTTCCAACTTCAATGCAATTTTATATAAACATCTCTAAAATGCGATACATTCCTCGGTAAAATTTTTAAAATTATCACAATACTATATTAATTTATTATATTTGAAAACTTAAAACTTCATCGAAAAAAATGAACTTCATTCAAATGACGGCATTGAAATATAAATTGCCTGGATTAAATATCTCTAAAATGCGATACATTCCTCGGAAATATTTTTAAAATTATCATAATACTACACTAATTTATTATATTTGAAATCTTGATCGCAAACAAATGAACTTTATTCAAATGACGTCATCGAAATATAAATAACCTCTCCATAACAGCAGCATTTCATTCACAAACTTTTTTCCATTGCTTTCAATCATCGCATTACTATACTAATTTATTTTATTTAAAAACTTAAAACCATGGAGGTACAATTAATTTAACTCTATGCTTAAAACTTTATCGAAAAAATTGTCTACTTCTCTGTGTATTATTATAGTATTGCGAGGAATGAAAGCAATGGAAGAAAGTGTATGAATGAAATTCTGTTTTTATAGAGCGGCGATATATATTTCGATGACGGCATTTGAGTAAAGTTCATTTGTTTTCGATGAAGTTTTCAAATATAATAAATTATTGTAGTATGATAATAATTTTAAAAATATTACCGAGGAATGTATAACATTTTAGAGATGTTTAAACCAAGCAATTTATATTTCAATGCCGTCATTTGAATGAAGTTCATTTTTTTCAATGAAGTTTTAAGTTTTGAAATATAATAAAATAATGTAGTATTGTGATAATGTTTAAAATATTACCGAGGAATGTATCGCATTTAGAAATGTTTAAATAAAATTGCATTGAAGTTGGAAAGAATTTCATAATTAATTCATGATTGATCTTTTATGTTTTATGCATGATTGATCTTTTATGTTTTATGCATGATTGATCTTTTATGTTTTATGCATGATTGATCTTTCTTGTTTTTTGTTTAATAGTGGTTTAAACCATGGATTTTCGCTTTTTTAAATCCAGTAATTTTTCAATTTCGGAAAGAATAATTTCTCTGAATTTGTAACACGCGAAGCACAATGAAAACTTTTTCCGTATTTGAAAAGCATGTGGCCATATAAATCCACAGAAAACCCAGACACGTAGCGTTGTGGCTATTAATGGCAATAAACCACGTTATTTCAGAATTAAGAATACCAAACATCTGACAATTTTACTGTAATCCATCGTATATATTTAAATGTACAATTTAAAATTTCTTGTGTTGCCCTAAAATAATATGGTATTAAACTCCATTAGAAAAGTTTCAAATAGATTATATTAATGTAGCATTGTGATAATTTTAAAAGTATTACCGAGGAATGTATCGCATTTTAGAGCTGTTTAAATAAAATTGCATTGGAGTTGGAAAATGTTTCATAATCATTGCTTTATGCATGATTGATCTTTCTTGTTTTTATTTCTAGCAGTAGCACTTGATACAATGATTATTCGCTAGTATGTAAAAACACACAGCTGAAACACCACAGGGTAGACAAAAATAAATACACAAAAATCTATATAAATAAAATTGAAAATCTGTCTGTCTGTCTGTCTGTCTGTCTGTCTGTCTGTCTGTCTGTCTGTTTGTCCCATCATCACGAGAGAACGGCTGAACCGAATTTGATGAAATTTTGTGGGTAGCCTAGAAATAGCCCCACTTAAAATTTAGTCCATGTTTTGAGTTTCTACGACCAGTGGTTCTCGAGATATTAGTAAAAAACGAAATTTTCGTTTGTCTCATCATCACGGGATAACGGCTGAACCGAATTTAATGAAATTTTGTGGATAGCCTTGAAATAGCCCCCCATAAATTTTGTCTAAGTTTCGAGTTTCTAAGACCAAAGGTTGTCGAGATATTAATGAAAAACGGAACTTTTTCTTAGGAGATCTACTCTCCAACTCCGTGGTTTATCCAAACGGAAAGGATGAAAATCGTTTGTTTTAAACGCCAAAATGAAATAAAACTTTATTTCCGAGTTTGGTGCAGGATTTTTGCATTAATTAGTCACTATCGGAAAACACGAATTGTTTGAAACATGAATTTAAATGGAAAAATCTACCTCCATGGTTCATCTCTCACAAACTTTTACTCAACGATGTAAAGTATAAAGAAATCAAAATGGGTATTTAATTTCGCATTTTATGAGGAAGATTCAATCTTATATCATGTTGCTCGGTGTCATGTCGCAATTCTGCGCCATGAGCCTTTCTTATTTTTCTGCGAGAGAAACATCCTTCTCTCCGTTCGTGCCTGTGCTGTGTTTTTACTAACACTTGTTTCCATTGAAATTGCATTGAAAAGCGCATTTCGTCGTGAATTCGTTGGAATGTCTGGACTTAGTGTCTGGCCGGGATGCGTGACGTCAGCTCGCTTGTTGCCAGGAGAAGCGCGCCTGTCCAATCAGGAAGAGGCGCATTTTTGCGAAGGAGAACCTTTTAGCGTGGGCTCTTGCGACCCATACTTTTTCTCTTCGTGCTGGAACACTTCGACTGAAAGGTCGCATCGAAAGTTTTGTCTAAATCAGACAAAAGGCGTTTAGCCGAAATGGCTAACTGGCGGAGATGGGCATTTTGGTTCTAAAGGAAACCGCCCCTGCATTTCTGGAGATGATTGAAGAAGATCCTGGATACTTACATTAATTATTCTGTACATTTTCTAAAATATATTTTTTTTCCATTCCAGGCAATCTATCCGACATCGACGCCGAGCTTTGAAGTAGCTAGGCCAATATCGCTAGGAGTGTAAAATTGACGGATGTCTAGTACTTAAAGTTTTGGACCTTTTTTTCCTCATCGTTACGTTTTGAGAACTTTGTTCTACTTAAAATCGTACTCAGCTGATGAGAACTTTGTTCTGAAAAATTTGAAATGTATAAGAGACAAGGTAACCTTTATTTTTCGGGAAATTTATTGCCGTACAGCACTGGCATAACGAGGACCAACCTCTAAATTAAATGGCTCATGTTAAATGTATTTTTGGTTATTTAAATTCATAATTGAAACATATGAATATTGAATTGAAATTAATGTGATATATAAATTTTGAACAGAGCAGATAGTCTGATTGTTAATACATAAAATAAAGCTCTGATTATAATTAGATAATTTGAAGGATAAATATATATATATATATATGCTGTTGAAATTCTTAAAATAAATAATAATTTGAGTGACAAATGAGCCTTGTTATTTGTGTTACGTTTTACTTTACTCACTGTACATCATTTAGGGTTTAATTCCCCTAAACTGGGAACTCCTTTAGATCTAGAACCTGGTGTTTTTGCTGATAAATTTTTGAGATTAAATATGCTAAATATATGTCTCTTTGGCTTTTTGAAATTACGATCACGAAGTTGTGGGTGGTGGATTCAGTAGGTGCTGTTTGTACTGACCCAGCTCCCACAAATTGGTGCCTGTTCCCTTTCCCAGAGTATTACAGTGAGTGAGGTATAATTTTATGAAAGAGTGCAAATTTTTTTTTATTGTGATTATGTATATTGCAGTACTAATATGTCGAAGTAAGTGTAAAAATTCTTTTGTGGTGCAAAGTATTTGAGTTAATGGGCATGAAAATTTTGTTTATGTGTCATATAGTAAAAAAGTGCAAAAGCACATAAGCCCATATGCACCTGATTATATGTGTATTTGAAAAATATTTGTTGCATATATATTCTCAAATTCATATGACATACACACAAACTTTTATATGATAAAAGTAAATTTAAAATTTCCAAATACACACACATTAAAAGGTAAATACATGAAGTGCATACATTTATTTTGAAAAGTGAATACAAAAGTTCTGTGCACATGCAAAAGTGATTCGAAGTTCATGATAATGAACAAATAAGTGAAATAAGTTACACGTAGTGTTTTTTCGGTGCTCTGCCTATACATAAATAAGTGATTTAAGTGAAAAAGTGAAATCAATTTTCCACAATAAACTGTGCTTCGTGATAAATTAGAATCTGTGTCGGTGAAAAACCTTGTGCTAAAATGCCTAAAACTAGAAATACGAGAGCAAGCAGGAGTAGAGACTCCTCTACACAACGGAATTCATCTAACCGTGTTCCTTCGGTGTCTCCACCACGACTTTCTCCAAATGCGGGCAGATCAGCTTCCGCTGTCAGAGACTCTAACAAAATGAAAATTGGAGTTGGATCTCAGTTTCTTGGATCCATTCCAAGTTTTGCTGGTAATGCGGGTGAATCTTTTCAGGACTTTTTGGAGAAATTCTCGCTTGTCGCTGACCATGCAGACTGGTCAAACAAAGATAAAATTTTCGTTCTGAAGTTGAAATTGTCTGGTAGGGCAGAAAGACTGATAAAAGCAATTCCAAAATTAAACCAAAGCACGAATTTTTCAGAATTAGTGAATACACTCAGGGACAATTTTATGAAAAAAGAAAATATTGCCAAGAATGTCGCTTCCCTGGTCAACTGTAAACAAATGACAAATGAAAGCGTACGTGATTATGCGAATCGCATAGAAGCCGAATCCTATGTTGCTTTTCCGCAAGATGTTGTGTCTGATAATGAAGATTCCTTGAGAACTGCTATTTTAGTGAATGCTTTTAAAAAAGGGTTGAAAATCATTTTTCGAAAAGCTGTCTTATCTGCAAATCCACAGTCATTTGAAGCTGCGAAAGAAATTGCCATTCTGGAAGAAGAAGTGCAGAATGAAGAGCTGGAAGAAATGACAGAGGACATAAATGCTGTGAGAATCGAAAAAGACCCTAAACATGAAATTGAAGAGCTGAAGGAAGAATTGAATTCAAAGAAGAAAGAATTTCAGGAATTAAAAAGAAAATTTAGTGAGAACTCAGAAAAAAGAAAGAAAAGACTGAATGAAATAAGAGAAGATCTGGAAAAGAGCAATTCCAGTTTTGAGGAATCTTTCCTGGATACGCCCTCTACAAGCAGATACAATGAAAATGAATTGGAAGAAGAGGATTGGGAAGATATTCCAGAAAAAAAGAAACATAGACCATCAACATCTTTCAGAACTTCTACACCATCCAAAAGATCTGAAAATAGAAACCGTTTCAGTCAAAGAAGAATTCCAGTTGCCTCACAGGAAGAAGAGTGGTATGTTAAAAGTCCATATCAAAATTATTCTCCAAGAAAGAACTCTCTATTTTTTAGAAGACCTTTTCGTAACAGTTCATACAGAAATTCAAATTTCCAGAGAAGAAATTTTTCAAATTTTAGAAATTCCTTTGATAATTATAAATTTCAAAACTTCAATAATTTTGGATATAGAAGAAATAACAGATATTTTAATAATAGATTTGGTAATAGAAGACAATTTAGAGGACATAATTTCAGAAAAACTTTCAATCTCCAATAATTAATGGGCAAAACTCTGAAATTAGTTGCATGACGGAAATTAAA
Source organism: Amaurobius ferox (assembly GCA_951213105.1). Lineage (NCBI taxonomy): Eukaryota > Metazoa > Arthropoda > Arachnida > Araneae > Amaurobiidae > Amaurobius > Amaurobius ferox. The sequence continues at coordinate 15,460,113 of OX578144.1, forward strand.
GCTCCTTGCCAGAAAAATTTTCCGGTCATCTCAGTTTTTGTTGAAGATGTCAAATTGAATGCCTTAATCGACACTGGAAGTTCTATAAACATTATCTATAGAGATGCTTTACAGAAAATTGATCCTCGAAAAGTGCAAACAAAACATACATCCATTATTGTGAAGGGAATCGGGGATCATGATGTTTGGGCTGATGAGAAAGCTTCTTTTCTTTTGTCCGTTGGAAAAGACAATATTGTGATTGAATGTTGCATTTTAAACACACCTGCACCTAACGAATACAACATGATTTTGGGAAGTACCTTTCTGCATAAAAATAAAGTGACCATTACCTTTGGACACAAAGATGTTCAACCTGAAATATCTGAGTGTAATGCAATAAATTATAAATGTAATAGAAGAAATTACAATTTTACAAATGATGTGGATTATAGATCCAAAGACACAAATTTTTCAAGAAATTATGAAAATAAGTGTAATAATGGATATTTATTTGAACAAAACAATTTTCACAATGAATTTAGAGATGTTGATTTTAGAAATTTTGATGCAAATGGAAATGAAAGGTCAAATTATGAATGTGAAAATGATTTACATGAAAGACAAATGAATGACAATGTACATACAGACAGATTTTTGACAAAAGACAATACCAGTAACAATGAAATATTTCAGACAGATTGTGATAAACATGATGAAGGAAGTTCACAACAAAACCAGGCAATAGGGATTGCCAAAGCTTTCAACAAATGTGTTCTACAACCATTTTCTGAATCTTTTATTAAATTAAAAAGAAATTACAAAATTGAAAAAGACACGACAATTTTACTTGAACCTATCAATAATAAAGAATTTTCTGCAAACAAAATTTTCGTAGCCAGAAGTATCCACAAAATTCCTGAAAATGACTTTTTGTATGCAAAAGTTGCAAATCCATCTGAGAAAATTGTTTATATAAACAAAGGTATGAAATTGGGAACTTTCGAAAACATCCATGAATCTGATATTGACATAAATAATAGAGTTGACATTGAAAACTGTATTGAAGAAAATGAAACATTTGATGCATGGGGAGGAGATTTTGATTTGAAACATATGAATTATGCACAGAAAATGTTGCTTTTGAAATTACTAAGTAAATATAAACATGTGTTTGCCAAGAATATGAAAGAATTGTCTGGATGTGACACTATTTTGCACGAAATTAATCTGGAGTCTAACATACCTGTTAGGCAAAAGCCATACCGCATCCCACATAATTTACAGAAAGAACTTTCGCGCCAGGTGAATGAATTGCTTGATGCCAAAATCATTCAACCAAGCACTTCGCCTTACAATACTCCAGTGCTTTTTGTTAAGAAACCTGATGGAAGTTATAGGTTAGTAGCGGATTTCCGAAAGTTAAATAAGATCACTATTGTTGAGAACTATCCTATTAACTTGTCTGGAGCCTTGTATTTTTCTACTCTGGATTTAACCAGTGGATTTTACCAATTGTGTTTACATCCTGATGATTATCAGAAGACTTCTTTTTCAACACCTGACGGACACTTTGAATGGACCAGAACCCCATTTGGTCTTAAGAATGCGCCTGCATCCTTTCAGAGACTGATGTCTCTGGTGCTGGCTGGCATATCTGGAATTTACATAGATGATATTATCGTCGCTTCAAGAACATTCGAAGAACATTTGAAAAAACTAGAAGAAATTTTTGTAAGATTAAGTAAACATGGTCTTAAATTGAAACCAAGCAAATGCTATTTTTTCAGAAAAACAATTAAGTATCTTGGATTTTTGGTATCAAATGGAAAAGTACAACCTGATACTCATAATTTGGAAGTTGTAGAGAAATTCAAAATTCCTAAATCAATAAAGAATGTGAGACAGTTTCTTGGACTCACTGGATTCTATAGAAAATTCATAAAGGATTATGCAGAACTGACCTTGCCATTAACAGAATTATTGAAGACTAAGAATAATGAAAGTAAAAAGAAATTTATTTGGACTAATGAAGCTCAAAAATCTTTTGAAATTTTAAAAGGAAAACTTCTATCAAGGCCAATTTTGACCCTTCCAGATTTTAGAAAACCATTTATTTTACTTACCGACGCATCAAATCACTCTTTAGGTAGCTATTTGTCTCAAGAAGATGAGAATAAAATTTTGCATCCAATATCTTACGCAAGCAGAAAGCTTAGCGAAGCAGAATGTAAATACAGTGTTGTCGAAAGAGAAGCATTAGCTGTTGTTTGGGCTACAAACTATTACAAACATTATTTAATTGGAAAACCTTTTACAATTTTTTGTGACCAAAAATCTCTGTCCTTTGTATTTAAATTAAAAGATCCTACATCTAGATTGGCTAGATGGATTGCATCCTTATCACAGTTTGATTATCAAATAGTACATAAACCAGGAAAAGCAAATGTTGTTGCTGATTATATGTCAAGAAATGTAGATGAATGTACAAATACTATTGACAATATTCCACAAAGATTTGTGTCACAATATAAAGTTATAAATCAAAATGTTAATCAAAATTTTCCAAGTGTAAATCAAAATTCTCAAAGTTCTAATAATGTAAACAATACTAATAGTAGCAATAGAAGAGAATCAGAAATCAATTTGAATCCAGTCAATACAAATGAAGCAAATGAAATTTGTGCTGTTAATAATAATGAAAGTGAAATGCAAAATGAAAATAACATACAAATTGGTCAATTGGAACAAACATTTACTTGTCCCACCTTGCTCATAAGAATTAAGAATGCTCAAAAATCTGACCCAAGGTGCAATAAAATTATAGATCTCTTAGATAAAAACATAAAACCTTACCCACAAACTTTGGTATTTTTTAGAAAAGATGATATCTTGTGGTGTACTCATAGACACCCTAAGCGTAGACACCAAGAACAAGAAAGAGTTGTTGTTCCGCAGGAACTTGTGTCTGAAATTTTATGGCTGCATCATGATTGCCCTACTTACGCACATTGTGGATTTAGAAGAACTTTAGCTTCTGTAAGTAGAAAATATTTTTGGCAGGGAATGTATTCCCAAACACAAAATTATGTATCTTCGTGCGAAATTTGTGTGGTAAATCGTGGTTTTAGAAATAACAAAGCACCCATACAAAGATTTTCAAGATCCACATATCCATTTGAGCGTATCGCCATGGATTGTGTTGGACCATTACCTATATCAAGATCTGGAAATAAATTCATACTTGTCATAACTGACTATTTTACAAGATGGCCTGAAGCATATCCCTTAGCTTCAATTAAAACTGAAGACATTTTAAGTTGCTTAGAGCACTACATGGCTCAGCATGGTATACCTAAATTCATCGTCTCGGATCAAGGGATGAATTTTGTTTCTAGAACAGCAAGATGTTTCTATAAGAAATTAGGAATAATAAAGAATACTACTACTGCCTACATGCCATCAGTAGACGGTTGTGTGGAAAGATTAAATGGTACTTTGATCAGATCCTTGAAAAATATTGCATATAACGATAAAGATAATTGGGACAATCTGATACATTTTGCTTTATTAGCACATAGAAATGCCATACATGCTTCTACGGGTGAATCGCCTGCTTATTTACTCTATGGTAGAGACTTAACAGTTCCAAATACTTTGATTGCTGGATTTAAACCTCCGACATATGAATCAACATATGATTATGGTGAAGACATGAGATTCCGACTTAAAAGAACATATGATGTAGTAAAAAGTAACTTAGAAAAAGCTGAAAATTCACAAATTTTACAACAGCATAAGAAAGCAAAGATGCCCAATATTAAAGTTGGTGATTTAGTGTATCTTTACACTCCCTTTTTACCTCAAGGCCAGTCAAGAAAACTGAGCTCTTTTAATAAAGGCCCTTTTAAAGTGATAAAACAAACTTCTGCTGTTAACTTTTTGATCAGACATGTGATGAATCCCAAAAATGAACAACTGGTTCATGTGAACAGACTGACTCTTTTACCTCCAAGAAGAGAGGAATTGCAAAAATTTTCAAAACAAACTCATGAAAGTCAAAAATTGAACTCTAAGCCAAATAAACTTACTCCTGTGATCACCGCTGAGAAAGACTCTGTGAAACTAAAATCCTGTTTAGCGAATCCTGCAGAAAGATCTCAAAACAAAAAAACTGTGAAAAGAGTAAGATTTAATTTGCCAAATAAAAGGGTAAATGAAAATGCTGTTCATACTAGATCAAACTTTCATGCAAATAAAAGTCAACAATATGCACATGGAAATAATTCAAATAACTTTGATAATAGAGGAAATGGAAGAATCATTTACAACAATAACTTTAGAAATAATTATACACCACACCAAAATCAGTATTACATGACAAACAGAAATACACGTACACCCTATAATCTTAGGAATCAAAGATTTTCACAATATTAAATTTTGGTTGAGTTCACAATTTTTCAGAAATTAAATTTTGCAAGAAAGATTTCATTTTTAGTTAAAGTTTATACTTGTTTAAGTTTTTATATTTCAATATTGTCTTTTAAAATAGAATTTATGAAAAAATTGTTGTGATTTTAAAATTTATTGGAAATCTTGCATTAAGTTAAAAAAGTAAATAAGAAAAAGTAATTGATTTGTGAACTATAATTTATGAATGTTTATATTATAAATTAAATAATAAGTAAATTTGTTAATTGACTCTCTTTGGACTTTAAAATTTTTCGAGAGTTTTGTTTTGATTGACTTTGATTATACTGATGTGTTTTATTGTAAAAAAAAAAAAAAAAATGTTTGATTATTTTGTTTAAGTTCATTAATGAAAATAAGTAAAATGATGGTGGTAATTTGTTGTTCCCCTAAGTAAAAGGGAGGAAATTTTGAATTCTGAAGGAAATTTTGAATTTTGGAAAAAGTAAATGATTTATTAAAATAAAATTGAAATTAAAATTGAAATTAATATAAAGTAATTGAAATAATTTAAGTAATTTGAATTTGAAAATGGAAAGTTTGAATTTGAAAATTTTTGAAAATTTAATGAAATTTTTTTTGAAGATCAAAAGTAAATGATCTCTTGTGAAAAATGTTTTTGAAACTTTGTTGCTGAGAGAGGTGAAAATTTTTGGCTGATGTTTTGTTGAAATTCTGTTCTCTTGAAATTCCATTTCACATTATTGTTTTTTTTGACCAGCAGTTTTCAAACATCTACACAAGTTTAAGTTAGACATCATATTTTTATGCTGCAACCTCCTTTTCCTGAAAGCTGGCTGGTGGACGCAAACATGGACATATTTACATTGGATCACAGACGAAGAAGCAGCTTAGCAAATTAAAAGTTCCGAACTTTTGTGGCAGGACTGGAGTCCTGGACGACAACTTGCTCCGAGCCTACCTAGGACGGTTGTGATTGGCCAGGTGGGAAACTGGTGAAGCTATGAGGATGATGATGATGAAGAAGATGATGATGTTGGGATCAGCGCAAGCTGTCCAAAAATTTTGATGATATCCGTTGCTTCTGAGGCGTGTCCTGGCGTCCTGTTTCTGCTGCAATCGCTTCCTGCACGCGAGTATTTTTTTTTTCTTTTTACACCTCCCTTTTTCTAAATTTGGCAACTCGTTAGTCCCCGCCGAGTTTGCTCTTTTGATGTGTTCCTGCTCTTTTACATAACTGACGTGAATTTCAGGAGAAATTTTTCTCCTTCTCTCTCTCTCAGTAGACAAATGTATATAAATGTAAATTTTTCTTTTGTGACATGAAGTGGTCACTTGCTGAGTTATTTCGAGAGATTTTGTTAAAAGTAAAGTAAATAGAAATTTTAAGATAAATTAAATAATGTAAATATAAATGAATAATTTAAAGTAATTTATGAAAGTGTGTCAGAATGAGAAAATTCTGAATTGTCTTCATGACAAAAATAAGTTGAATTAAAGTTAATGTTGAATTTGTTGAATAAAAAATGATGAAAGGTTGAAAAATTGAAGATAAATGTAATTTAAAGTTAATATGTTGAATTTGAAAGTAATTTAAAGTGAAAGTTAAGATTTTAATGAAAGTTTTGAAATGAAAAATTGAAATTTAAAAATGGAAATATTGAAAGTGACCTTGTTCTCAAAGAGTGAGACAAATTTTGAATGAGTAAAGAATCTCATTACCTGAATATGACAAATTTAAATTAGAAATTAATTTTCAAAATATTTAGCCTTTTGATAAAAAAATAGAATTTTTGTGTCACTTGTGTGTTTGAAAGTGACAATTGTTTGAATTTTGAATTGTTTATGTTGTTAAGTTTGTAAATTCATATTGTATCATATTTTATTTTTCATATCACCTGGTTGATCTCAATGTGGTTGATTGAGATATTGTGTGTCAGGCAAATTGCCTTCACAAAATTTTCTGATTTAAGTGTAATTTAAATGTGAATTTTTGTAAAGGTTCCTTTAAGATGCGGTGACGCCTTGTCATCCTTTTGGTTTTCTTTTGGTCTTTACCTGTGGTGATGAGTGGCTTGGCCAGTCATTCAGATCTACAGTGTTGTTGCTTTTGAGAGAGGTGAACGATCGCACTTTTCTCGCCCAAAATTTTGTTTTAAATTATTTTACACTTACAGGTTCCTAAAATTCTTTGTAAATTTTTGTAATTTTGTGTTTTTGTGTTTTTGTGTGAGAGAAAAATTTTCCTCACTGTGTTCTGAAAATTTTTGCCTCCCAAAAGGGGAGAGCTGTCATGTCGCAATTCTGCGCCATGAGCCTTTCTTATTTTTCTGCGAGAGAAACATCCTTCTCTCCGTTCGTGCCTGTGCTGTGTTTTTACTAACACTTGTTTCCATTGAAATTGCATTGAAAAGCGCATTTCGTCGTGAATTCGTTGGAATGTCTGGACTTAGTGTCTGGCCGGGATGCGTGACGTCAGCTCGCTTGTTGCCAGGAGAAGCGCGCCTGTCCAATCAGGAAGAGGCGCATTTTTGCGAAGGAGAACCTTTTAGCGTGGGCTCTTGCGACCCATAATTTTTCTCTTCGTGCTGGAACACTTCGACTGAAAGGTCGCATCGAAAGTTTTGTCTAAATCAGACAAAAGGCGTTTAGCCGAAATGGCTAACTGGCGGAGATGGGCATTTTGGTTCTAAAGGAAACCGCCCCTGCATTTCTGGAGATGATTGAAGAAGATCCTGGATACTTACATTAATTATTCTGTACATTTTCTAAAATATATTTTTTTTCCATTCCAGGCAATCTATCCGACATCGACGCCGAGCTTTGAAGTAGCTAGGCCAATATCGCTAGGGGTGTAAAATTGACGGATGTCTAGTACTTAAAGTTTTGGACCTTTTTTTCCTCATCGTTACGTTTTGAGAACTTTGTTCTACTTAAAATCGTACTCAGCTGATGAGAACTTTGTTCTGAAAAATTTGAAATGTATAAGAGACAAGGTAACCTTTATTTTTCGGGAAATTTATTGCCGTACAGCACTGGCATAACGAGGACCAACCTCTAAATTAAATGGCTCATGTTAAATGTATTTTTGGTTATTTAAATTCATAATTGAAACATATGAATATTGAATTGAAATTAATGTGATATATAAATTTTGAACAGAGCAGATAGTCTGATTGTTAATACATAAAATAAAGCTCTGATTATAATTAGATAATTTGAAGGATAAATATATATATATATATGCTGTTGAAATTCTTAAAATAAATAATAATTTGAGTGACAAATGAGCCTTGTTATTTGTGTTACGTTTTACTTTACTCACTGTACATCATTTAGGGTTTAATTCCCCTAAACTGGGAACTCCTTTAGATCTAGAACCTGGTGTTTTTGCTGATAAATTTTTGAGATTAAATATGCTAAATATATGTCTCTTTGGCTTTTTGAAATTACGATCACGAAGTTGTGGGTGGTGGATTCAGTAGGTGCTGTTTGTACTGACCCAGCTCCCACACTCGGCAACGGAATGAAATTAAATGTGTTGTTAATATCTATTATTATTATTTTATTTGTATAATAAATAAATGGATGTAAAAATATATTTTATAAATGAACGGTTTGATTGTTCTTTTAATTATATAAATTGCGGACTGCGTACATCAATTTCATTTATTTTAGCAAAGAGGTTTCAAGCTCATATATTGTGTTTAGTTAATAAACTCATATATTGTGTTTACCCAATAAATTCATTTAGCCGATTGTTGAAGCAGAAAAAGAGTAGAACGGGTGTATGTATCTTCTAATACAATTTTACTGTTTTCATTTAGTATATGCAAACGGGATCAGGATATTTTATTCTTCAGATCTGCAAATTCAGAGTTATGAATTTAGAGGAATATCTCTAAATAACTTGGTAGCTTTTCTTAAACTTTACCAAATTAGTGGAAATGTCTCCAAATTGATAAAAATGACCCAAATCAATGAAATTAAATTTGTTTTATTAGAATAAAGTACTGAAATGATGTTTCTGTAGCTTTTGTCGGTCAGTCCATCCATCCTACTTAGTAACACATTTAAGGAATTTTTTTAATATCACCAAATTGGTAAAAATATTTCTAAATTCATAAAAATATCATGAAATTGATAAAATCGTGCTTAGTAAATGAAATTAATTGTATTTTGTTAGGGGATAGTATTGTGATGATGTTTCGTCAATTTGTCGCATAATGGGATTATCAGTTCTACAGTCCCACTTGGCGATAAATTTGGCGACTTTTTAAGTTATAGCTAAATTGACGAAAATGTCGCCAAACCTTCCATGGAGATTGCATTATTCAGATGATATGATTTCCATCAATTATTTAAAGCAATTGATATCATGTCGCTTAGCAACGGATCCAATATGTTATGCGGCATAGGATATTTATTAAATCTTTTTCGATTTGAATAGTAAAAATATGTATATAAAATAAATTTCATTAACATTGAATTTTTGACTGGATAATATCAATTACGGTCTTCAGGTTTAAACATCATTATTATTGATATTTTCGGGGACTGTTGATTCAGGGATTGCTGATATTTTCAAATTATTATGGAATTGTTTTATTATGACGAAAATTGTTGAAACTCATATATAGTACGTTGTACGAGTAATCTTCTACAAATGCATGGGTATATCTTCCAATCTACGAGAATATAAGTAGTACAGGTATATTGGCATATATTCGAATCAATTACGACCTTCTGGTATTAAGATTACGGGGATTTTTGATACTTTCAATTTTTTATGTTATCTCCTTTATTTTGGCAAATATTTTTGAGACACATATTGCAATACGGGTAAGCTTCTACTAACACACTGGCATATTTTCTAATCTGCGACAATATAAGTAGTACGGGGTTGCATACATTGATTCAATTCCTTTTTTATTGTAAATTTGCTTACAAAAGGGGCCAGGATGTTTTATTCTTCAGATCTGCCCGTGAAGATAATTTTGCATAGTGAGAACAGATATTCTTAAACTTCTCTTTATGAGCAATAAATTTAATATTTTAACAGGATTTGCACATGATTGCGAATTATAAATTCCTTTTTATTTTATACTCCGTACGAAGAACGGGTATGCTGCTAGTGCAGAATAAAAACAAGAAAGATAAAAAACAAACTGCAGCTCTATAAAGTCTATAAATCCATAAAGTGATTCTATAAGTCTATAGTTCTAAAAAGTCAACCAGGTTGCAGGGCTTATATCTTCCCCCTTGCGTTCTAATATTTTTCTTATATATTTCCCACCAAAGCCTGGCATGTCTTGAGATGGGATACATCCATCACAACTCCAGCCCCATAAGCAACACAGTTAGGGCTAGGAAGGAAGCTAAATCTAAATAAATATTTAGCAAAGCAGTCATGTCCTATCTCCAGCCTTATGCAAAATGTATGCAAATATATCTGTAGATTATGTTGTTCTCTATTGAATGGTTTCTTTGAAGAAAGCTCTGATACGAACGATAAACGAATAACGGAGGGTGCGTTATTTATCATTTTCGCAGCTGCACAGTTATTTACCAATCGTAAACCTATAATTGTACAATTCACATATTCATAGAGTTTTGATAATTAAAAGTGAAACTTTTGAATGATAGTTAACGACTTTGTAAACGTAGGCATTAATAACCCCCGATGTTAGTTCGCATCAAAAGAAAGTACATATATTTTGTTATTTTAACATTTAGTTCTCGGGAGAAGGTTAAATTTTTGTTATAACCTTTTATCTGCAAAGAAGTCTCCTAGTATTTAATTATTTTAATTGTAAATACGCGTATTTTCCATAAAACATCAGAATTCCAGACGGCGGGACAGCTTAATGGGTAGAGCTCGGGGAATGCACACGGAGAACCCGAGTTTGATTACCGGCTCTATCCAAATTGTCCCAGTGTTCACGCAGAGTACCGGTACGTTCAATGTGTGGGTCTGAAAATGTTTCCTAGAGGTCGGTGGTAGGGGGAGGACGGTACGGTTCCTGTGGTGTCGCCCCACTATGTTCCGGTCTAAATAGGGTGGCACTATCCTGGTCGTCCAAACATATATTTTGTACCTTTAGGTAGGTCTGACGGACTCGGTCGAAAAACAGAACTCCAGATGATCATCCAAATGAACTCAAAGTGACAGCAACTCTGCAATATTCCGTGCATGTAATTGCAGAGAAAATATATGCATTTCTGGGACAATGCAACTTTATATATTTTCTGGTATATATATAACATTTGACCAATAACGCAGATATGCGTACAATTTGCGTTCTAAAATTGACCCTTTTTTATCCTTCTGCTTCAAAATATGTATTCATCCTTCCATAAAAATATAAAGGGTGATGAATTATTGAACGATGAAACGGGTTAATATTAATGATAATCAACGAACCATGAAAAATGATGCTGCGTAGAAAATCTTCAAAAGAATGAATTATCGAAATGGCTTATCAGCATGTGATGAATGTTAGAGTGCTTTGGGTTTAAATCACAGGGTGGAAGAGGATATTTTTGGAATTTTACTGAGAAAGTTTTTTCCCCGAGTTTGAAAATCGTTAGTTAATAATGATATATTTCCTTGGTATAGCTAGACTTCACAGTTTAAAGTTCTAAATTGATTTAACTGTTTTACTGCCTTTTAAATTTTCTCTGATATTTGATGATAACATTTTCAAATAAATTTTAAAAGAAAGAAAGTAACAGCACGAAAAATTTTATACAGGTTGAATATTACTTGGATGAGAACATAACGACTTAAATTTGAATCTTTTTGTTTTAATTTCAGACTCGCTTGGGCTTATTGTCTATGCCCAGCTTTTTGGTTAAAATTCACCCATTGAATCTAGCTAATTCGTTATTCCGGTATTTAGTGGTTTATTTTCAGATTAACGCCTACCTTAACTAATATGTATTATGAATGCTACTTCTTTGCTAGATATTTTGAATATTTAGAATTCAGCATTGTTGATCGTGCTATATAATTTTTTTTAAACATTTCTCTAAATTAATTTTTGAATGTAATTTCAATAAAACTATCATTTTGCCATTTTTTCCTAACATTAAACATTCATTTTGGCAGATTGCCAAAATATTTCTTGTGTTTACATGTACTACTAAATTTTGGTTTTAATTTTAAAGATTTTATCGAAATTTCTAATAGTTGGAGCTTTTACCGTAAGTCTTGCTTTTGTGGTATTTATCATATTGGTAAAACGAAACGTGCTTTAAAATTTCGTATTAACGACTGAAATCTATATTAGAAAATATAAATTTCATAAATCTTCAATTGTTTAACATTTCTTTCATTTTGAACACTGTTGTGAGATATCTTTCTCATGAACTATGCAAGTTGATCCATGCTGACTTATTTTAAACTTTCCATATTCAGGGAAAAATCACATAATTTAATTTATGATTTGTTCAGTACTACTTTTTTGTCCACTGTCTAGCGGGGTATCCGCTACTTTTTGTTTCGTTTTATTTATTTTTGTTCAATTTGATAACTTTTGGGACTCATCTGTTGTTGTTGTTGAAACCCAGACCGTCCGACCTACCAGAAAGGTGTTGAAGACCCAGACCGTCCGGCTCGTCCTGAGGACATGAGCAACCATTTGGACGGCCGGATAGTAGAAAGGTGTTGAAGACCCAGACCGACCGGCTCGTCAGCAAGGACATGAGCAACCGATTAGTCGGCCGGGAAATAGTAGAAAGGTGTAAGGTAACTGTTTGGAGGGACTAATCTGTGTCATAGTTTTTATTTATTTTTCGTCTTTTTGGGACTCATTTAATCTGATTCTCACTTATCTCATTTTGTTGGGACATTTCTATTGGGTTTTGATGCATTCTTCTTGTGTATCAGTTCTTATTTCAGATTGAATGCTCTTCTGGTCCTAACCGGTTTATTGGCTCTCTCAAGTAGACTTTTAATCCACGACTTGGGTACATATACCCCTCAATTTCTTCTATCTGTTCACATTTACTTTTTGACTTCGGGTTTGCTGGTTTTCTGACACTGATGAAAGGGATCCAGCGTATCTTCAAAACAGATGTATACTGCATAGCTTTCCTCAAGCAATCATGTTCCCCAAATGGCTCTAATAATAGATGGATAATACAAATGCATTTTAATAAAAATTATAGAGTAGTAAAATCAATTTACAAATTATTACAAAACGCATTGCTTCATCAGCTTTGTGTTTACAAACGTCTTCATTCCAGTTGGATCAAAAGTTTAATTTTCCATTCCGACAAGAAGGCATTCATCACATATTCAATAGTCTTAACCCTCATTCACATTTTTTAACTGCTGCATAAATTTTATTGTATTCTATGTATATCATCGTAGTATCAAATCCTTTGGTTTCAAGTGAACAATAACAATAGAAATTCCATCATCTGACTGACTTGGCTTAATTGAAGCACAAATAAATATAAGAAATCAGATGAAATTACACTAATTCAGACATAAATTAAAAAAATTCTGCTGACATAGCTAGAGAAAAATAAGTAAACAACAGACGTTAAATCTCGGCCGCATCTAAACGCAAGGCTACACTATTAGGTCTTAAGTAAACAGCAGACGTTGAATCTTGACTGCATCTAAATACACGGCTACACTATTGTCTTAAGTATACAGCAGACGTCAAATCTCGGCCGCATCTAAATGCAAGGCTGCACTATTTGGTCTTAAGAAAACAGCAGACGTTAAATCTCGGTCGCATCTAAATACACGGCTACTCTATTTGGATTTAAGTAAACAGCATACGTTGAATCTCGACTGCATCTAAATACACGGCTGCAATATTGTCATTAGTAAACAGCAGACGTCAAATCTCGGCTGCATCTAAATACACGCTATTCTATTTGAATTTGGGTAAACAGCAGGATACAAATCTCGGTCGTATCTAAATACACAGCTACTCTATTTGGTATTGTTTCCTACGGAACTGAATACGGAACTGATACACACACACATATATATATATATATATATATTCGACTCTATGTAAAAGCTGCCGAAACAGCAGCTTTTACATAGAGTCGAATAACTGCAGATGAAATTTCATTTTTTATTACTTGTATACCCGTTCTTCATATGGTATACGTATAATGTAAAGAAACTTAATTCAGAATGCGGTGAACATTTAATATTTGAAGTCTTTTTTTGTGATATTTTATAACAATTCTCTCAAATCTTAAATATTAAAAGGCAATGTCTGCCTGTGCGTCATATACACTATACGTTCAGCGACCGCTCGTCGGAGAGCTACGAAATATGGCAATCGGAGACCCGGGGGAGGACACGTGAAAACCGATTTTTAAAATTTTAATTATTTTTTTAGTTATTTAATATTTTATGTGATTTCGACCGTTTTTTTCCCTTTTTCCCTTTTTTTTCTCCAGAGGTCGTAGAAAAAATCAAATCCCACCACCGAAAAGAGCGGACAGTTGCGAGTAAAAATATATCAATTTCAAATCTCAGAGACAAATTCTAATATTTTTTAAAGATTTTAAAACAAAAGTGACTTTCGGTTCAAAACAAAGAACTTTCGTTTTTAAATCCTCACATCCGGAAAAGTGCCGTTGATTTCGACTAATAATTTACATTTTTTTCAAAGATCAGGGATTCTTACAAGTCCAATCTGGTCAAGAAATAATTGAAATTGGCCGCAGGATCGAAATTTTAAAGAAAGGCATGATTTTAAATTTTTCAGTGGGCCAAAGAAGTTCCCATTTCCGAGCGCCCGTTTCCCCCAAGGGCCCGTTTCAATGGGGACGGTTTGTGTTTAGATGGAGGGGACGTCACGGTTCTGAATATGCATAGCCATGAATGGGACAATTAAAAACCGAATTACTGTTCGTTTTCCGTTTCCATGGAGATCACGCTTTCGGTTTTAAATGAATTAAGAGCTTAGCATATGTATTGTAGAAATTATTATATTTATATTTTAAATGATGGAACGGTATGGATTTTTAAATGGATATTTTAATTTATGGATATTTTAAATGGATATTTTAATTTTATGGATATTTTAAATGATGGAACGATGGAACGAGGATAATGGAATTAAGAGCTTAGCATATGGTCATTATAAAATGTAAATTAGTCCGCGGGAATTGCACTCGGTAGGCCCGGGTTCGATTCCCGCCACTGCCAAAACTGCCGCCGTGTTCAGGAGGAGTACGATCATGTTAAACATGTGGGTTCGTAAGTCCTTTCGAGAGGTTGGTGGTAGGGGAATAAGGGTACGGTCCTTGTCGATGCCTCCCCCACTGGGTTCCGGTCTGAATTGGGTGAATAAATAGAAAGTTATGGAGATTGTCGGGGAGGGCGCGGTAGCCCAGTGGTTAGAGCGCGGGAATTCCACTCGGTAGGCCCGTGTTCACGCGGAGTACGATGGTGTTAAACATGTGGGTCCGTAAGTCCTTTCGAGAGGTTGGTGGTAGGGTGGTAGGAGAAGGAGGGTACGGTCTCTATGTATGCCTCCCCCACAGGGTTCCGGTCTAAATTGGGTGGCATTTCCTGGCCGTCCAAATAGTTACCTTGCACCTTTCTGGTAGGTCGCGCCAGCGAATTTGCCACGGTCAGAATTTTCAAGTGTAGCGAACAGGCTGGTCGCCAAAGGCGGCTAGTAGGAAATAAGGGAGCTTTCCCACGCTGGGGTAAAAAACAGACAGAAATACAACTTATAATTTTTATATAAATAATAACAGCTTTACAAATAAACAGTAGCTTCTTTTTAGGCTACGTTTCTGGTATTTTATGAGTAGTAGAAATAAAGAGATATTTTTCGATTAATGCCCTTGACCAGGTAAAATACATTTGACCATGTAACATACATTTGACCATGCGAAAAGCAAAGGGTACTTAATATATATATCCACAGTAATAGTTGTCTATACTTGCTTCTGGCGTGTTTCATTGCATAGAAAGCGTCTATAATTTCAGAACTAGAGACACAAACAACGATCGGGTAACGTTATCGGATTTTGAACTGCATTTATTGTAGAGAGGCTTTAAAAACGATTAGGTAATGTCCATTTGAGGACTGAAATAATGATTGGGTCCGGTTTATTTCGAGGCTCATATCTATATAACGATTGATCTGCGCTCAAAATGGGTAAAGCGGTAGAGATATATAAATGCAGGAGTAGAGACGGATGGTTAAATTTTAACTAGCACCATACTAAGGCTAAACATCAAAATTTGCATGAAATTCCCTACATTCGTTCTCATGTGTGGATGAGACAAACACACAGCAAAAGAATATTCAATTTTATCTGTATGGATGTATAAGTATTTCTAAGTTCCTTCCTAGTATTTTTTCTTTTATCCCAAAGCCCTTAATCGGACTATATGACGCTAGGTTTATTGCCAAATGCACATTAACGGTGAGAGAGTCATTCACTGTGGAGAAACGAATTTCCCTGTCACATAAATATATTAAGGTGCAAAAATCCCAATTTCATTGCGATCAAAATAAAATTCGCAGCTTAATTGAAAAATGAATCATACTTAATTTTTCAAAATATAAGCATTTTTAAAATATCAAATAATAAAGATTCGCTAAATTTTTATATAAAAAAAATCAAATAACAATCGTTTTTATTTCGTAAATTAATCTATATTCAACGGTCTTAGATCGTGTTGAATTTATTTTATGTTCCGAGTATAACACCCCTAATAATAAAAATTGCTCTGATGTTCCCAATCTCTTGAAATTTGTTTCTTGAGCTTTCCGTGCCGGTTAATTCCCTTGGAAGTAATTAAAAAGTGATCATCTTGAAGGATCTTCATTTTCTTGAAACAAAAAGAAGAATTCATCCGGTGTTTGCTTAACATTATTCTTTCAACAGGTCCTAGTTACAAAAGCTGACTTTTATCATGTTGTGATAAATGACTAAAAAGCAAATACAATACGATTCAATGTTTTTATTTTGTTATACTGCTTAATTTTTATTTTA
Source organism: Amaurobius ferox (assembly GCA_951213105.1). Classification (NCBI taxonomy): domain Eukaryota; kingdom Metazoa; phylum Arthropoda; class Arachnida; order Araneae; family Amaurobiidae; genus Amaurobius; species Amaurobius ferox. Next base: position 15,476,523 of record OX578144.1, read on the forward strand.
GTACGCATTTTGTTTTTAAAGCACATAGGAAAATGGCTTGCTGGCATGCATTCTGGATTAGAAATTTCATATCATTATTAATTGTTTGATATAAATATGACAGCTGTTTGAAATGTGAGTTATATGAAATATACTTTTTTATTTACTTTTTAAAATAAACTTATATTATTAAACTAAAAACGTAATTTAATATTCAAAAGCAGCATAATAAAGAATGCTTACTGGCATAAGCTTAGACATATTATAACAAAAAAAAATACAATGTATACTTTAAGGAATACGGAATAAACATGTAAGGTTCAAAATATTTACTTACTTTGTCGAAAATCGATAATTTGATGTTAAACGTCGTAAACGAAATGACAGTCTATCATCAACCAGGTCCAAAAGTGGCAATACACCGTTCTGAATAATACCTCGTATTTTATACATCCATTTGCACAGTATAGTTGTGGCCAAGATTGTGGAAGCTCTTTTGAAAAAGTGTATTTTTGAGGTTTGATGGCTCATAACACAACTTTTTTTTATATCAATACCATAAAATCATATATCAATGGAAAAATGATTCAATCAAGATTTTAATGCAATAACATTTATGAATTAATTTTTAATAGAGCAGCATTTATAAAGAAGAAAAGTGAAATACATAGAAAAAATGAGATATAAAAAATTTCACATCATGTCAGTTAATACTTAGTTGGACAACCTTTAGCCTTAATTACGGCCTTACAGCGCTTTCCCATGGAGTGAACACAGTTTTTTAGTTCTGCAGCTGTTATAATGTGAAACCAAGATTGAATTATTGCTTCTGTTAATTGGGTTTTATTGCTGGGTTGTTCCTGACTAACAAGTTTCTTTAGTCGGCTCCATAGATTTTCGATGGGGTTAAGGTCAGGGTTATTCCTAGAACATTCCAACAGTTTAATAGGGTGATCTTGAAGTCACTTTTTGCACACACGAGCAACATGCATGGAGATGAATCCTGTTGAAATATAAATGCTTCATTATCTTGGAAAAGATCACGTGCATAAGGCTGCAGTTTGGGCTCAAGTATGTCATTTATGTATCTTTGGGCATTTATATCCCCATTGATCACGCAAATTCTGCTCACACCTCTTGATGTCATACAACCCCGGATCATAACACTAACTGGGTGTTTCACACTAACTAGGTGTAATGCAATCAGGATGCAAATCTTCTCCGATTCTTCTCCTTACATACTTTACACCATCACTAGGTATCATCACTCCAAATTACACTATCCCATTGTTCTCTTGTCCAGTTAACATGGATTTTAGCCCAGTGTAATCTTTTCAACTGACTTTGTTTGAGAGATAAAAATGGCTTTTTTCGTGGAATTCAAGTGCACTCAACTTCACATTGCACTGCGCCATTTCAACTAATTTGTATACACATAGATGGGTTTCTTCTGCAACTTAGGCACAGTTTTTTAATTCTTCTATCATCACTTGATGTTGTGCACATTTTCCTGCCTTTACCAGTCTGGTTTTGTAGTGACTGAGTCCCCTTATGCCTTCTCAAAAATTTAGAAATAACCACCTTTGGTTAAGTTTCCCCCAACATTTCTTCTAATTTCTTCATAAGTATAGCCTTGTTCACTAATTAATACTATTTTACATCGCTTTCTGGATGATTAGTCAACTCTTTGCGGCATTTCTTTAATTTTATTACGTTTTACAAGCTCACTAAATCAAAGAACAACAACAAAAAAAAACTTGATAGCAATCACATAACACACTGATAAATGACCTGTGAACTGTTGGCTCATTGCCAAAACAAGATGACACTTGATTGGCTCTCAAAACACTCATGCTCATTGGTTACATTTAAATGAAGGATATCTGCTTCATATAAACCTAAGCAAGTTGTGCTTCTTTTTTCTCGTTATTTGACTCTAATTTCGAATTTGACTCTAATTTCAAATTCCGTGGCGAGGCATAGTCAGGTTGTAAATCCAATGGGTCGGCCCCTCACTCACGCTGATTGATTGATTGATTAATTGGTTATTTGACTTTTGGTAGAATACAGATAATTGAACAAATGTTATTGCATTATAATCTTGATTAGATTATATTTCCATTGATATATAATTTTATGATAGTGGTACAATAAAAAGTGGTGTTCTGAGCCATCAAACCTCAAAAATACACTTTTTCCAAAAGGTTTCCAGATTTTTGGACACAACTGTAGTTACTGCGTCCCGGCCGTTCAAACAGTTACCTTACACCTTTCTGGTTGGTCGGACGGTCTGGGTAACAACAACAACAACTGTAGTTACTCTATTTGGAAGAATACATTGAATGTATGTCAAATCCTTTACCTTATAACCTTTTCTCGAGGCATAATAAACAGCTAACACTGAAAAGTATTTTTGCAACATTAAAACTTGCTTTGTACCGTCCGTAATATATAATGAAAATTCTTTGAAAGAAAGCAACCAATCACTAAATCAAAATTTGCCCACCTTATATTTTTATGTATTTTTTCATTTATTTTTGTTGTATGCATACATAAGAGTGAAATAGTAAGATAGTGTGGGTGATATAGTCTTCTCTTAACTAACAACTTTATTTCTGCTGCTAATACTTTTAATGTAACATTTGTTTATTCTTTAATGTCACATGCATTATATTAACTATGATAAAAATAGTTATTTGAAATTAATTAAAATTAATGTTACACTATGTATTATAATATTCTCACTAATAGATCTCATCTATTTTCAGTTCAAAGTTTAACTGATTTCCTAGTCAATCATTTTCTAATAAAAAATTACATAATAAATGTCTATTTGCGTAACTTTATTAGAGGTTTTGATTTTTTGACGATTTTTTCAAAATTTCTCTCGAAAATTTAGGGGAGGAGGGGGGGGGGGTTCTGTCCATTCGATAGCGCATAAAAACAATAGGCTTCTAGTGTTTACGGATTGTAATTTTTGTACCAAATTTCGTTCGAATCGGTCCTTCGGTCCATTCATGGATAATTTTTTTTTAAATTTTTGTAACTTCTATCTCTTTCTTGCCCCTCTTCTCTTCCCCACCTATAATTTCGATAGATACGGAAGAATAGATGGAATCTTTTGCTGGGGGTTACATTTTCCTCCTGTTATTCGTCACGTAGTTTTGACGAGAAATTGTCAAACGTCTATTTCTAATTGGTTATTTCTGCTTGACTTTCTGCTCGATATTCTACTAGTCCACTTTCACATTTGTTCCCGTCCTACGTTAATGGGTCCATGTGTGTCCGTGCACTATTGGAGGTTAAAGCATTTTCATATTTCAATTCTTAATAATTTTGATAATAGAAATTTTGTATCGCTTATAAATCATCAGTTCGGGATATTTGTACTTTCAGAGTATATTTGTTTAGAAGTTAGATTCTGATTGTTTTAGAAAATATTTTTAACAATATTTTCTATATTCTGATATAAGATACCCAAATATTTCATATAAAAGGAAAAAGATTGCATTATTTAAAATATTTTGCAAAATCTAAATCCCAATATTCTACGCATCTTTGTTAAATTCCATTTAGGTTGAATCAAAAAGACGGATTTTTTTATAATATAATTGAAACGAAAGGGAAATGAAATGGACTTTTATATTATTATTGTGTTTGTGCGTACACAATTGTGCCAATTCGTTTCTACTAACATTTTAAAGTTTTTGCAACTACGCCCAAATTGAAGATAGTTCAACTGTGGAATATGATTCTATAAAATTTTTGCCTCATTACAATTCATTTTTAAAACTCACTTTTATGTTATTCATAAGTTTAAAAAAACGTTAACAAATTTAAAATAAAATATGTCTTTCGGGAGTAATGAATAAATAATGCGTTTTTAATGGAAAAAAGCTTTATTTTCAGTTTTATTGTCACATCCACTGTCAATATAGATCGAGATAAATCTTAGTTATAACTGTCACAAATAGAAAAGTAATCATCTGTAGCAAAATCATTATAAATTTCTTAGCTATCTATTTTTATATATTACGAAGCGAGTTCCAAAAGTTTATCTTCTCTACTGAATGCTCCTTTAACGGGGGACAGAAGTAATCAACCCTTCTGTTTTGCTTTGATTTGGCTATTAGGCGGCTACATGAGCGGGAAAAGACATTGCCACGATATTACGCTTTACTATTGGATCTATTTATTGTTATTTTAACTCAATATCTACGTTTTTCCACTAATGGAATGATGACTTTTTGTTTCGTGTATTAGAAGAAATTGGTGGGGGCTCCAGTTCTATGGAGTCAAAATGGTTTTGTGTAAACAATATTTTGTAAAATAAAACTCCAGTTAAGTTCAATAAGTTTATTCAATTTTCTTATTCTCATTTGTTTCATTTGCAGGCTTTTAAAGAGCCACAAATTACTGGCTAACTGTTTGTAGCTAGTAATTTTCGCCCGATTTCATCCGGATAATCCGACCACAGCCTTTACGGCAAAATATCAAATTGTTTTACTAACTTGAATGGAAGTATATCAATTAAGCTTATATATCTGACAGAATTTGGAGCTGACGTTAATCCATAAACTTTTCGGGTGGCACTAACGGCACATAAATACGTACTTGGATACGTATATTTTATTTACATCTATTTTGTTCAAATATCATCAATCATAAAATATCTTTAAAATCCCCAAGTTCATTTAACAAACTATTTTTTTTAAAACATAAACAAAATAACCTGTATTTGTCCACCAATATTTCACCATGGAGGAAGTATAAACACATTGAGTTGAAACACAACAGTTGTGACATTTTAAATATTACAGCTTGCTATCCATTAGAGACCCAGATTAATATACTAAAGTATTAAAATGTTATCTACTGTACATCGTAAACTAAGAGTTCGATCCCCAAATCCAATTATATACACTTATAAGGATTTTGAAGAGCTACTAATTCTTGCTTATTGTTTATAGCTAGATCTTTTAGTTTTTGAGATATAAGCATTACAATCTTGAAACAAGAAAGATCAATCATGCTTAAAGCATTGATTATGAAACACTTTCCAACTTCAATGCAATTTTATTTAAACATGTCTAAAATGCAATACATTCCTCGATAATATTTTAAAACTTATCACAATACTACATTGATTTAATATATTTGAAAACTTAAACCTTCATTGAAAAAATTAAACTTCATTCAAATGACGGCATTGAAATATAAATTGCCTGGTTTAAATATATCTAAAATGCAATACATTCCTCGGTAATAATTTTAGAATTATCATAATACTACGATAATTAATTATATTTGAAAACTTCATCGAAAACAACTGAAATTCATTCAAATGACGTCATAAAAATATAACACACCTGGCTCTCTCTATAAAAGCAACATTTCATTCATAAATAATTCCCCCATTCATGTCATTCATCACAATACTATAATAATTTATTTTATTTAAAAATTAAGACCATGGAGCTACAAGCAAGTAATCTCTATGCGTAAAACTTCAGCGAAAAATATCGTCCTTCTCTTTCTAAAATCAATGAATATTTCATTCATATCAGCTAAGCAGACTCCATGGACTAATTTATTTTGTGTTAAAGAATTACAGCGATTCTAATACAACTCATTCTATATATTTTGCTGTTTACATTTTACATAGGTGAAAAATAGGCTTAATAGTAGATATAATCATATTTAGATGAGCATTTAAACTGAAATATATTGTCATTGCGTTGTTTTAGTATGTAGATGCACAGAATTTAGGCAAAAATAAAGTAGTTTTAGGACGGATACAACACTCAATATGAATTAAAAAGAACTTTAAAAATCACGATTTTGACACAAGATGGATGCCATATATCATTTTGAAGTGGGTCATGTGATCGTTTCATATCATGGACACGTGATCGCTTCATATAAGAGGTGTTATTATTATTTTAATTTTTATTTAAAAAACTACTGAATATATTTCGCTTAATTTTTTTTATATATTTTATGGAACAATTTGAATATTGCCTAAAATTTTCGAAGCAATTTGTGAATTTTAAATCCGCTTAAAAAATGCTTGAAAAATTAGGTCCCATAGGGCTCAATGTATTCCATTTTTTCAACCCGGGTTCAATCCAAAACTAATTGGGTGATATTATTCATTTATATTCCCATAGGTCCTATAGACCGTCTGAACAACATACTAAAATTTCATTTTGATTAAATCATTTTTACGGCAGTTATCGTGCTAACGGACAGACAGACAGACAGACAGACAGAATGAACAAAGTCATAAACACTTTTCAACTTTGTTGTAAAGTGTTAAAAACGGAAAGTTTTCAATACTCTTCAACTTCAAAAGCCAATTACTCGAAAACTATAAGAGATTTTCTATAAAAAATAAACTGTAAGTAGAATAATTAGATTTCCTAGAATATATTTTTGTCCCTTACTATTTATATTTATCTTTTACAGTTTCGCATATATTTCGAGTGAAAGTAAAAGAAAAAAATGAATAAAAATAAAACTCGCTCGAACACATACTTTTTGAAGTTTTTCAAAGAAATATGTCTAAAATAATAATATATTGAAATTATTTTGTATATTCATAATTCGTACCATATTTGCGACAAAGCAAGAAAAATTATGTACGCTTTTATTTATTAGGTTCGGAGATATAAGCGTCCAAAGTGTTCAAATATTTCGTAATACTCAGAGTTCTGCCACAAATATCCACCTAAGCATAGCTGCTATTCGCACCAAAACATAATTATATTTCTTTGATAAAAACGATAATATTAGAAAGTGGACATTGTTGTTATTATGACATTGTTATGGAGGCGAATGACAAGAAATAAAAAGGTCCTAGATTTATATTCTTCTAATATTTATAAATATTTGAATACACTTTAATATTACAAATACTAGGGGGGTGCAAATTCAGTTATGTAGCGGGAATTCTAAGCGTTATAACAGCATGAAATTTGGTGCGCAGATTCTTCAAGTCCCGAACAGATTCACATTAGTGTTATTTCTTAAAATTTCGAATTCGTTTTTAGTTATTTTGTGTTTCGCTCCGATTTATGCCGATATTAACACACATTGATTTCATAGCGACCTAAAATATTATCAGAGTTTCGATCCTGACACAATCGGAAAGATCAAAAAATGATCTTTCAAACAAACTTTCAACGGAGTTCATACGGTGAATAGACGAATATTAATGATTTTTTAAAAATATATACTTTTCGTGCGCTTTAAACCTCTCCGAATTTTATATTACGATATACAAAAATTAGCGTGCCATCTAACTTTCATATTTTAACAGCAGCTCCTAAATATATCACTGATTACTCCAAAAAAGTAATTTTATTAACCCATTGGTTGACTAACTATAATTTTTTTTACCCAGAGATGTTTATGATTTTTTTAATGAACCCAGCATTCAGCGAACCCTCACCCTATCGAGATGAGATATATTGTCGAAGGTTCTACCATTCTCACGTATGGGGGAAGGAACCAGGCTCATTTTGCTGAGGGGAGAGCGTTTTCGTTTCGGGAGATATTTTGCTTGAGATTCTTTGCGGTTTTGAGTCTTTTATTAATTTTTCTGCTTCGCGGAGAGCCTGTTTCGAGATTTGATGTACAGCGTTACCTGTATCTGTATAATTTGAGTAGCGTGTGGAAAATTGTGGTATGTAATTCTTACTATTACTTACACGAATAAAAATTTATTTTGTTATTTTGTATAACTGCCGGGCAACGGCAGGTGCATTTTTGGTTCACGATATTTTCACAGCACTTTCTTTCATGACTGCCTCATTCACGGCTCTCTTTTTTCATTCCTCTCCACTTTTTACTGCTATCCCTTATTAACGGCTATTCTTTTAACTGCCCTCCCCCCTTTCAGAACTCCCTCTATCGTAGAACTCCTTTTTACATTTCCCTTTCTTCCCGATTCCTCTTTAGGCGGTTTTTCTTATACTAATTATTACCTCTTACACAGTTCCTGGCACACCTTTCCAGAGGTTGGTGGTAGGGGAAGGAGGGTACTGTCCCTGTGGATGCCTCCCCCACTGGGTTCCGGTCTAAATTGGGTGGCACTTCCCGGCCGTCCAAAATGTTACCTTACACCTTTCTGGTAGGTTGGACGGTCTGGGTCTTAACAACAACAGTTCCTGGCACAAGGCTTTTCTGTCTCTAATACATATTTTTACCATTAAAGATTGTTGACTATTTTTTTTTCTATATTTACTTCAAATACTTTTATTCCAATCTTATTTCTGCAAGGCATTTTTATGTGTGTGATAATACTTGAAAGTATTAAAAATCATTATATTTGAAATAAATGTATACCAACAGACAACTATTATTACTCTCTGTACAATGAAGGTATTGTGACGCGGTTGAAAATTCGAATTCGATTCTTCGATGTATTCGATTCTTCGATAGATTCGATTCTTCGAATTCGAGTCTTTGGGCACGTTTAAAGTATCCTAGAGCTCGAATGAAACGTTTAGGAACGAGCGGATAAATAGCACCGGACCCACTCCGACGTCATGATGTGGCGTCACCCGACGTCAATATCGACAACCAATAGTAGCTTCAGAGAACTGCGCCTGTGCACGGAGATAGTAGTTTATAATACGAACTCATCATCACTCAGCTGTTAAATTTACTATCGTATACTAGTATTATTAGATAGTTTAGAATATTAAATTCTAAGTTATAGTTGATGCTTAAAATGAACTACGCCTGTGCAAGGAGTATTTTGTTTTAATTACGATCTCGGTATTATTCAAGGAAATTTAAATATATTTAAATATCCTTCGTATTATTGGATAGAATGGAATATTAAACTCTATAATTGATGGCTAGATGTGACATATAGATATAATTTAGTCATTTTGAGAGCTATGTGTCAATGGCATCTAACCAATTTTCCCCATTAAAAAAATTGTTCTACATAGATGCAACTTAAAAATTATTTGCTTTGTTTATATTATGCAACTCACAAAATCAATCTCCTTTTATTAGTCATGCATTAATTAGATTGTCGAAATGAAACATTGTTCTTTGCAACATTCAAGTTGTCAAGTTCAATTTAAAATTCACAATCATGTGCAAATTCCTATAATATATTAAATGACATTGTTAATCAAAATATTCTATTAAAATATTTAATTTAATGCTCCTAAAAAGAAGTTTAAGAATATCTGTTCTAGCTATACAAAATTATCTTCACGGGCAGATCTGAAGAATAAAATGTCCTGGTCTTGTTTGTAAACAAATTTACGAAATATATGAAGTTGAATAAATATATGCAAAATAAAAGAGTTAAAACTGTATAGGACCCATACTACAACTTACGAGTTTCTAAAATCTTTACCAAAATAAAACAGATAACGTAATAAATTGAAAGTATCAATAATTCCATAATCTTAAAACCTAAAAGGTCGTAATTGATTCTAATATATGCCAAAATATGTGCTAATATACTTGTACTGCTTATATTCTCATGGAGTAGAAGCAGCAGCGTATGTTTGGGGGGGGGGGCAGGCCTCCCTACTTTTCAAGGCTTTTTATTGTTATGCGTATTTTTCATTTAAAATAACCCTGGCATAAGAAAATGCTAAACAATTACCCCCCCCCCCCACACACACACACACACTTTTTAGAGTCAGGATAAGCCACTGAATAGAAGATATACCCATGCATTTGTAGAAGATTACTCGGTACTAAGTACAATATATGAGTTTCAAAAATTTTTGCAAAAATAAAACAATGACATAATAAACTGAAAATATCAATAATAATAATAATGTTTAAACCTGAAGCCCATAATTGATATAATCCACCCAAAAATGCAATATCGGTAAAATTTATTTTATATAAATATCTTTATTATTTAAATCGGAAAGGATATAATAAAAATCAGATGCCGTATAAAAAAATTGGATTTAAATTTGTTCCTAAACGACATGATAAAATTTTCTTCAAATAAATTGGCCGAAAAATTATCATCTGCTTAATGCTATATGAAAGGTTTAATTGTTCATTTTTAATTAATATCTGGGCAACCCTTGGTCTTAGAAACTCAAAACATGGACTAAATTTTAAGTCTGGATATTTCAAGGCTATCTACAAAATTTCATTTAAATTCGATTCAGTTGTTCTCCCATGATGATGAGACACATATACAGATAGATTTTCGATTTTATTTAAATAGATTTAGAGAAACAGGTTGAAAATAAACAAAATGAGTAAACTTGCATTATATCTATTAAAAGTCTACATTTGGTTAATTTTAATCCAGAATCAGTCATTCATAAATGATATGTTTCAGCTGACAAATGTAAATATATCAATAGATAGGAAGAAATTGTTATCCACTCAAAAATTTTACTCAATTTTATATTTTTGTTATTTTCTTACATATTATTATCAGCTTATGTAGGAATGTACTAAAATTTGTATTTACACAAGACTTTACAGTTATATGCATATTTATGTCATTTTATATTTTTGACATAGCAATTGCATAATCTATATAAAGAAAATTGAAAATCTGTCTGTCTGTCTCATTATCACGGTAGAATGGCTGCACCGAATTTAATGAAATTTTATGGGTAACATTGGAATAACTCCACTTAAAATTTAGTATATGTTTCGAGTTTCTAAGACCAGGGGTTGTCTAAATATTAAGATATTAATTAAAAACGAACAATTAAACTTTCCATAGAGATAGCATTATGCAGAGTATATTTCTTCCACCAATTTATTTGAAGAAAATTATGTTATGTCACTTAGCAATGGATTTAAATCCAATGCGTTTATGCAGCAGAAGTTTTAATAAATCTTTTCCGATTTAAATAATAAAGCTATATATACGTATGAAATAAATTTCATTGATATTGCATTTTTGACTGGATTATATCAATTACAGTCATTATTATTATTGATATTTTTGGGGCTTATTGATAGTTTCAATTTATAATGTCATTGTTTTATTTTGACAAAAATTGTTGTAACTTGTAGTACGGAAAATCTTTCCCAAATGCATGGGTATATCTTCTAATCTATTAGAATATGTTATATCTTGTATTCATCTTACATAGTTAACATTTTAAAATCTCATGCATTTCATCCATTCTTCGTATTTTTATGTGAAACTATTTTATTTTATTCAGCAATAAATAAAACTTCTTGAAATAGAAGTTATGAAAATGCGAACATACCTGAATAATTTTGAAAATCATTATCATGTTTTACTTCTTCCATGCCATGAACAGTGTGCAAATGATTGCGAAAATCATCCGACTTCAGTGCTGTAAAATTTCAATTTTTTTCTTACAGTTTTTCTTAAGTAGATTTACTGGAAAATATCTTTTTGCAATTGCACATTTTAGAAAATTTTTCCGTTTTCTGTGAGTTTTTGGCTTGTGAAGTGTTTGGTCCTCCTTAAGCTTTGGATCAACATTCATATTTCTCAAAAAGAAAAAATTCATGAAATGAAGTCCGCGAGTAGCTTCCGTGTCGAATGCATCCAAATCCATGTCGTCAGCATAGAAACGATCAAAGCAATAGAGTTTCGTCCAGAACAGAGCACCAGGCGCGAAGCGCCTTTAATCTCCAATCTCTAGGTGTGGTTCTTATCTTCATACTGTGACATTATTTCATTGGTCCATAGTTGGAGGTTCGAGGTTTTTAATTTACTGTTTTTATTATTTGTCCTAGCTCCTAGTGTGGCAGTTTGTTGCACATTAAGAGTTTAAGCAGTTTGGGGGAGTTGATGCAGATCTGAGGGTAACCTAGCATTTTAGCAGTTTAGGATTTTAAACATTTTGTAGAAAACCAAAGATCGCGAGTTTTCTTTAATATCAACTGATTAAGGTGGGACGTTCCTAGTACCGAATATCAAAGTTAAGTACCGAGCGGGGTCTCTTACGAGATTTAGCCTTGCGATGATCATAGTCATGCAGATTAAATAATAGTTCATTTGGGACAGATGGCAGATTTTTGTAGAATTTAAGCGCTAGCTTTTTGATTTAGCCTCTAACAGTTTTTATTTTGAAGTCTTTCCTAATTACCGAGTTTTTTAAGTATCTAGGGGCTTTCCTTATAATCCTTAGGGTTTTGTTTTGTCTTGTCTCTAATAAGTCTATGGTAGTTTTACAGGCATATCCCCATACGGGTGCTGCATACAGCATTCCCGGGCAGATGACCGATTTATAAATTAGGAGTTTATTTTGATAACTTAGATTTCCGTTTCCTATCATTGGGTATAAGGCTCCTATGGTTATATACGCTTTTTTGATTAAGTTCGTTACGTGCAGTTTCCAAGTTAGGTGGGAGTCTATCGTTACACCTAGGTATTTAGTAGATTTTTCCGTTTTTAGGGCATGGTTGTTTATGTACAGAGGAGGCTGAGGTTTACGTTTTCTTCAGAAATAAATCCAATGACATTTATTGGGATTTAATTTTATTCGCCATTTTTCCAGCCATGTTTGGAGTATGTCTAAGTGTTGTTGTAGCTGTCTGTGCATTACTGAGACATAAGGGTGTTTTGCAAGTATCGCGCTGTCGTCTGCATAGAGTGCCAGCTCCGTGTTTGGGGTCCTGGGAATGTCATTTAGATATATGTTAAAGAGTGTCGGGCCCAAGATGGATCCTTGCGGTACACTACTTTTAATGAGCTTGGAAGTAGATAAGTTATTTTTTACTCTGACTTGAAAGTGTCTGTTATTTAGGTATGAAATTAAAAGTTTGACAAGTGCGTCAGGGACTTTTAGAGTGATCAATTTGTAAGCTAATCCACAGTCCCACACTTTATCAAAGGCTTTTTGGATGTCAAGAAAAATCGCAGCTGTGGGTGTCTTATTATTAAAACCAGAAGAAATGTACTCTACCACTCTCAGCAATTGATGAGTGGTGGAGTGTTTTGGCCGAAATCCAAACTGCTCCGGAATGATAATGTCATTCTCACTAAGGTGCGTGTTCAGTCTCTTAAGAATTATTTTCTCAGTAATTTTACTAAGTGTCGGTAACAAACTGATTGGTCTGTAGTTGGCTGGAATTGAGGCATCCTCACCAGGTTTATGGATCGCTATAATTATCGCTTCCTTCCATTCTTTGGGGAAATAATTTAGTTCTAGTATTTTATTTATTAAGATGGTCAAGTAAAATATTATATTTAAGGGTAGGTTTTTTACCGCGATATTCCTGATTTTGTCGTGCCCTGGGCTTTTACGGTTTTTGATAATCTCTATTATCTCTTGCGGGGTGGCTGGGTTAATCTCAGCCGTGACCGGGGAGTTCCTGAAATTGTTTAGAGTTTGCCGAACCATTCTTAGGGTGTCCTGACACATTAGATCGTGGTTTGGTTCAAATTGCTTTTCGTAATGCCTAGCAAGCGCCTCTGCCTTTTCTTCGTCTGAGTACGCGATATTAGCGCCATCTATTAGTGGCAGGAGTTTAATTTGAGGTTTTCTGAGTCTTTTAGCGAATTGCCAGAGCGATACGTCTTCCTGGCTAAGGGATTCGATTAATTCTTTATACTGTTGTTGCTTTTCTGCGACAATTTTTTCACTGACTTTACACGTGAGTCTATTAAGCTCCCTTTTAAGGGTAGGGTCTCTGTTAGCCTGCCATGTCTTACGCATTCTATTTCTCTGTTTAACTAACTGTTTGACATGGTGGGAAAGTGTTGGCATTTTTGATGACTCACGATGTGTTGTGGCAGATGCAATAGCTCTCCTGATTTCTGTTGTGAGTGTGTGCGTGGCAGAGTCAATATCTGCCGTGCTCATAATGTTGGGTACTGCTAAGTGCGACTCGAAAAGTGCTCTTTTGAATACGTCCCAGTTCACCCTCTCTTGTCCCAGAGAGGCTGGAAGGGGAGTGTTCAAATCGAATGTCACCAATACCGGTAGATGATCCGAGTCGAATTCATCCAGGGTATCAATTGTGTGAGCGTATTCTATGTTTCTCGTTCAAAGCAATAGCACTACCACGTGGGAAAAACACACGTGGCACTCCAAAGTTGAAAAAGCACGAATCCAAAATGGCGAGAAATCCGTACACAACAAAGCTGTAATTGCTTAGCCCGACGTGCTCTATCGTAACTAGATATAACACGCCAAACTTAAGCAAGGAAAGTCACCACAATCAAAAAGCAGCAGCTTCACAAAATCACAACCTCGTAGCTCGGAGTCTGGGCTCCGAATCGAAACTTAAATTTGCCGCGAATGCTAAATAAAAACTCCGCTAACCAGAATCAACGTGTACCCTACGCCATCGGCTACGTCAATCGCATCATCGTCAGTTGTGGTTCCTTGTTGGTCGAATCGGAGTGGGTCCGGTGCTATTTATCCGCTCGTGTTTAGGAGGTGATGCTCTTGTATGTTAGTGTATGCACGTGAATCTATGGGAAGGATATCTCAAAAACTATCAAATATTTCAAACGAAATTTGGTACGATTATTTTTGTCTTAAAATACTTGAACACAATTGATTTAAAACACAATCAAATATTTGGAAAATCCCCAAATTTGAAATCTTGAAAAAATAATGAAAAAATAGAACATTCAATAGTTTACAAAAATGATCATTTCTTATGGAATTTTTCATTAGAAAACGATTGACGTCCGCTTTAAAACGCTAACACGAACCGTTTTCGAGGTGTTGTACGTTTTTAAAATAAATTTGAAAACGTACTTGGCTAGTTAATACTTCAAGAATTTTCTTAAATTCCAAAAGTATTAACTAGCATGAAATATGTTCACTTTTCATACGCAATATTATGCAAAAATATGTTAGCATCATTTTCGTAGATCTAGTTCATCATTCCATTCAATCATTCCATTCATTAGAGAAGATGCTGCTTTGTATAATAGTGTGCATTTTGATGCCCATGAATTCGCCAATAGCTATTGAGTTATATATAAGCCCTTCTATCCGTCTGTCTGTAAAGTTTAGCGACTCATTTGATGAGCTATCGCCAGCTTGGCGGCTTTTTAATGGTGCCAAATTAACGAGAATGTTATCAAAACTGCGCAAAAAGAGCTCTAACAAAAATGACGCCAGATTGATGATTTAGTTAAAGCATTTTTATATATGGACTATACAGTGTGTCCCAAAAAGATTGACATGCGCTTTAATTCGTTACCTGTTGGAGATAAGTGGGCAATGTGAACTGCAAAAATGTTGAATGTAAGGTAGGAAATAAGACTACGTTAATGAAATAGTCCTCCCATTAATTATTAAAAAGTTACACTTTTTTAATTTTTATACGACCCCTTAGACAAATTTGGTCAATCAGAAAATTTCTATTTTTAATGTAGCAAGATCATTAAAAAATCGCATATCTGTATCTTTAAAATAGAGCGAGTTATATTTAATTGAAAATTGAGCATTGTGAATGTTTACCATATATCAAATTAAAATGTAAATTTGAGACATAACACAAAAAAGATAAAACTGGGTGATAATGCATAGGATACCCATCTGCGTAGTGATTACCACTGCTTTATATGATCTCTGTCTGTGTAATGCTTTATTTAGATGCATTTGTGATAAATAATTTTGACACATATTAATGCATTTTTGATCTAAACAATTTCCATCGTCACTTTGTTTATGATCCTTAGTTTCACTGATGAAACAGACTTTCACACGGTACGGAAAAGTGGAATAAGTCAATTTTTTTTCCTTTATCATAATTCAGTTGGTTTTAAAGATACAGATATGCGGTTGTTTTAGTGATATTGTTGCATTAAAAATAAAAAAAATCTGATTCACCAAATTTGTCAAAGGGGGTCATATAACAATTTAAAAAGTGAAACTTTTTGAAAATTTATGGGAGGACTATTTCATTAATGTAGTCTTATTTCCTACCTTATCTTCAACATATTTGCAATTTACATTGCCCACTTGTCTCCAGCAGATAAAGAATTAAAGGGCGTTTCAATCTTTTTGGGACACCCTGTATATAGACTATATTTTAATATATGCTTATTGCGGATGCTATCAGTATTGATAATTGTCAAATTATATGACCAAATTACATTGTTCAAAGTACCCTTTTTAAGTAAATAGGGTACTTTAAAATTCGAAATAATTTCATTCAAATAGCCACCAAATGTACCATCCAACGTTAAAAACATTGAGGTGAGTGGTTCTTATATATTATTTTTTCGCTGTAAAATGCGTAAATTCACTATGAGTTAGGTAGGGAAAGGCACGTGCTGCACACATCAGAGTTCCTATGCATTCGATAGATATATAATTCTTCAATGCAACGGAAATGAACTATATGGTACGTTTGTCCATTAATAGTAATTGTAGCACAATGAAAATCTAGTTTCACCAAGCTTCGGGAAATGGATGGTAAAACTAATCAAATTGTTAAGAAATGAAAGATGGAGATACGGATGAAAGCCGGGAAATTCGATTCCGAGACAAGTGATGCATGGGCGCACTTCGTTACCGATATCTATAGTTAATTTGTCTCGTACGAAATGGTTATATAAATTACACATTGTGCGGATTGGTATTAGGAATGATGATAAAGACCGTACGATGTTAAAGTTGAAGAAAATTATTAATATTTAAATTCAAGTTCAGTAATATTTCTGGTAGATGTTGTATTTATACTATATTTCTATTTTAGAATAACAAATTCTATTAAGAAATTTACAAACGTTAAACAAGTATACATTAAACTAAGCATTAAACAAAATTACATTGAACAAAAACGTAGCAAATCGTCTATTAACGGATATCGATCGAAATAATTATTCTTATCTGTTGTTCAGAATGATATAATTCTGAAAACTTTAGATTTATGGTTATAGACAAGTTTGTAGAAGTATCAAGTAATCATTAACAAACGTTGTGGATGTATCAAGTAATCGCTTAAAAGCTGCGCCAAGGCAAACTCAATTAAAATAAAAACTTCCATAATGCAGCATGCAAACAAAAAAAAACGTGGTCCACTAGTTTCAAAGGCTTCTTTAAGATCGATAAGAAATGCTACGTAAAGTAGGCAACTGAGGACGGCACCCGTTACTGAAGATAGTTACGTTTATAAATAATATTTCATAAAATACTTGATTAATATTATTTTTGCAATTGGGAAATGCAATAAAACTCTCGTCAGTGACAGCGCCTCCGATGGCAGAGGAAAATAGGATAGATACATCGCATAGGGAGCTGGGAGAATTGAGGTCTCAGTCCACATGTATGAAATGTATGAAAAAATGTACAATGTATGAAAAAAAATGACAAAATGTATGAAAAAATGTACAATGTATGAAAAAACTTAATAACTTGTAAAATGAGCAGTAATAGAGGTTAAGAGGGACCGTGCCTTTTCTGCATAGGGTCTCAAAGAATTTTATCATCGAAACTGGTGAACGAGTTGGCCAGGAAAGCTCCTAAAAATCTTATTAACAAATAGCTTTGTTTTAAAGCTTTTTTTTCACGAAACTTCGAAACCATATTCCACACGATTGTAATATTATTTCGTATGCCAAATTATACAAAATTATTTGTTTTTAATGTGAAATCGGAAAAAAATAAAAATAATCAGAATGAATTACATGGAATGAAGTAACTTAATATCACACAACCTTTTAAAATACTGCATTTTGTAGAGTGGAGACTTCAATTTTATAAAAATTTGATTTTTTTTCAGTAATGTCTACAAATAGTTCAGTCCTATAGCAGAGCACCCTTAAAACACAAGAAAGTGCTCACCTGACCCCTTATCAACATTCGTGAACTACTGTTTCGCGGTCGAAATTTCCATTGTTGTTTTTACTTTCTCTATATACATAGTATAATGTATAGGGAAAGTATTATGCCTGATGCAAAAATTTCAATTCGAGTTTTCATTTGAAGCGCACGTTTCAAGCATCCCTGAACTCGAATCGATCTTTTTTGATGTGATGTATGTGCGTGTGCGCGCCCGCGTGTGTGTCCATGCATATTGGGAGATGATATCTCACGAACTAATGGAGCTTTTTGAATGAAACTTAGTACAAAAACCGTAATCCGTGAATAGTATAAGCCTATTTATTTTAAATGCAATTGAATGTTCGGAAGACCCCCCCCCCAATCAATTTTTGAATAACATTTTGAAAAATCGTACAAAAATCGGAACCACACTATTACGTAATAATCCACACTATTACGTAAATAATAAGTTTTTATGTAATTATGTATTAGGAAACGATTGACACATGCTTTAGAACGCTAGCACGAACAGTTCTCTAGATATTTCAATTTGACAAATAAATGTATCAAGAAAAAAAATGATTAGTAATTGCGAAATAGTTCACTTTTCATATGTAATATTATGCGATAAATTTGTTAACATTATTCTCGTGGATCCAGTTCGTTCACGGGAGCAGATACTTTGTCTGATACTTTTGTATTTTTTGACGCTTAACAATTCGTCAACAGTCATTTATGTATAAGAAATGCTCCTATTTCCCCGTTTGTCCTTAACGCTTGGCTATAAATTTGGCAAACTTGGTGACTCATTTAGCGAAATATCGGCACGTGTCGATATTTCGTTTGATTGATGAAAATATCGTTAATATTGTGAAAATGACGTCAAGTTAACAAAAATGACATCAAATGATTGAATTAATTATTAAAATCCTTTAATATATGTACTCTATTGCTTATTGCGTATGCTATTAATATTGATAATGTTCAATTTAGGGTTGCGCGAAATATAATTTAACTAGCCGACTACCCGTTGATAATCAACGGTCTCACAATAAGCAACCCTCGAATAACATGAATTTTTGAATAATTCGATTTTCCAATAGTCCTTTTCAAACTCTTCACACGTGCAACAAATTTTAAATACCTGTTTCACTTAAAATATGTATCTCACTGCGCATTTCTAATTTATTCAGCCAATGAGGTGAGTGGCATTCCTAAATTAGCAAATACTAGAAAGCTGAAATTATACACTTTACTCCAATTAGTTTTTTCTACCCTTGCACCAATTTTAAAGGCTCTATCTCATTGCAAATTCCGTTTAACTAGCATTTCACATTTCGAACGTTATGTTGTGGATTACCCATTAAATGAACATTTTTGAGAAATACGGACTTCTCTCAGGTTTTATGGGTTGATTGACCCGTGCATCAAATTTCAAGTTTTTTACCCTCATTTCACCTTTCGAATGTTTTGATGTGGAGCACCCCTTCCCCTCCCCCTTATACAGAACATTTTTGAAAAATTCGAATTTTTCTTTAATCTAACGATTGACCCGTGTAACAAATTTCAAATCTATATCTCGTTTAAAATAAGCGTTTTTCATTTATTTCGTAAATAGAACATTTTGGAGAACGACACCCTTAAAGTAGAAAAATATTCAAAAACTGAGATTGCAGACATTCTTCCTTATGAACTATCTATCCGTGTACAAAATGTGAAGTCTTCATCTCATCCTGAAGCATTATTTTTATCAGTTTACCTTTCGAAACTTTTTCTGTGTAGCACCCTATTGTTTGAACATTTTTGGAAATTTATATTTTTCTTGATGTTCTGTATTAAATAATTAGCCCATACACCAAATTTCAAACCTCAATCAAATTTCAAAGTAGGCTTTTTTCATTTATTAGGTAAATCGAACAATTTGGATTAAAGCAGCCCCTAAGGTAACCCACAATGTAAATCTGAAATTGCACACTTTCTTCCTTTGAAACCATTTAACCATTCACAAAATGAAGTCTCTATCTCATCGCGAATCATGATTTTTCTATAATTTCATATTTCGAACGTTTTGGTGTGGAGCACCCACCCTCTTAAATGAAATATTTTAAATCATCTAGATGTCTTGGCTTTTTTATCAGACGATTCGTCTATATACCAAATATCAAGACTTTATCACATTTTAAAGGAGGCGTTTTTCATTTATTCAGAAAATCGAACATTTTGGTTTGCAGCACCTCCTAAAGTAAAATATATTGAAAAACTAAAATTACACATTTACTTCCTTTTGAACTATCTACTCGTATACCAAATTTGAGGTTTCTCTCTCAACCCGAAGCATACATTTTATTATTTCACCTTTCGAATGTTTTTCAGTGGATCACCATTCAAATGGACATTTTTGAAACATTCTCTTTTTGGGGGGAATTTTTTATCAAATGATTATCCCATATACCAATTTTCAAGCCTTTATAAAATTTTAAAGATGACGTTTCTCATTTATTCGGCAAATCGAACATTGTGGTGTTCGGAATCCTAGAGTAACAATTATTGAAAATTTGAGATTGCAGATTTTCTTCCTATCGGACGATTTAACCGTACACCAAATTTTAAGCCTCTATCTCATCACAAAGTATGTTTTTCTATCATTTCACTTTTCAAACATTTTGGTGTTACGTACCCCCTCTGCAGAACAATTTCGGAAAATACGATTTTTCCAGGGGGATTGTTTCGAACAATTGACCCGTGTACTAGATTGCAAGTCTCTCCATTCGGGAAGTGCATAAAAAAGCGTAACAGACTGAAGGATGCTTGGCAATTAGTATATATAGATAGATTGGGTGCTCCGAAATAGTTTTACATATTATCATCTGGAAAATCTTGAAATGTACAACATTTTAACATTAAACATATTATGTCATAGATCTTATCATTTTTACTTTCCCTGCAATACATGGTAATGAATAGGGAACCTATTGGAATCATGCCGAAAATCGCAACTCGAGTTTTCGACGGATCTACACGTTTCGAGACCTCAAGATACGAAAAAAACATTTTAGCGTGACGTCTGTGTGTGTGTCTGTCTGTGTGTCTATGTGTCTGTCTTTGCAATATATGTATCCACTCTAACTCAAAAACTAATGGACCGAATTTCATAAAATTTGGTAGGTAAAACTCTTGGGCGTGACCCTGGTGCTGATTAGGTTTTGATAGGATTCGTAAAAACAGACCCTGCCTTTTCTTACGAAATGGCCAGTAAAAATTTCATGTATCCATTCTAGCTAAAATACTAATTTTCCAAATTTCGCAAAATTTGGTAGATAATTTACTTGTAGGATGATCTGGTGCTGATTAGATTTTGGTATGATTCGAAAAAGAACAACCTGCCCTTTTTTACGAAATGACCCGCAAAAATCGCCAAAATCTAAAATAAAAAATACGTATGCTTAAATATATCCATTAAATACGTGTTTTATACGTAATTTTTAACGAAGAAAATAATAAGATCAACTCCATTACACTAGGACTAGCCGGGCTCCAGATGTGTTAGTTGTCTCGTATTTTCTCTAAGCCACCTTTGAAAATAAACTCAGTTACCAAATGAGAACGAAAATTGAATTAAAAGTGAATTAAATTTAAATAAAATAAAGAGAACGTGGATATACGTCTGAAGGGGAAGTCATGTGCTGCCCACATCAGATTTTTTTTCATTGTGAATGAACTAAATTCATTACTTTGTTATAGAGAAAGTCATGCAGTGCCCACATTAGCCATTTTTGACGAGTGACAATGACAACGAAACCACGATGCACGTAAGGTGGTTAATAATTAGTGACTACTTTCTTGCTTTTAATGTCAAATAAGTTCTATTAATTGCCTTTCTGCATCATTTTATTCTACAAGTATATTGAGCAACCTATCTTTAAAATACGTATTCAGAGTACAGTTGATAGTTCAATTCAATGTTGAAGAAAAGCTTTAGTTTGTCTTGTTTTGTATGTAATAGAAGTTAGTAAGTAAGCTGTGTTCCTCGCTACAGTTTTACGGATTGATGTGAAAACATCCCATTTCTTGCATATTCTGAATCGCAAAATGTTGATGCGTTAGTTGCGTGTGAGGATGGTTCAACCCACCTATGGAATTGTTTCAATATTTTTAATCTAAATTTTGATAATTTTTACTCTTATCTACCAGAATTCTTTAATAATGCAGCTTCAAGTATATATAATTTCCAAAGGTAGAAAGACGTATTTGTTATTCAAATCTAATACACAACCAAGTCTGTTTCATATGCCTTCCATATTTGAGGATTTGCTTGCAAAACAAGTATGGAGAATATTCAGATCAAACAAAACAGAATTCTGAGGATTGGAAAAGTCCTCCCCCCTCTGATTTCTTAGGAGCGAGATTATCTGTAAAGATTTCAAAATTAAAACCAGCAAAGAAATTATCAATAAACACGATCAAAAATTTTTTCAGAACATCCCAAGTTTCCGGAACTAGGCGCTTTTTAATATCACCGATTATGGTCTGAGGGAACAAAAAAGAGCCCGTGAGCTGTTCTTTACGACTCTCACAGTTTCACTATTCCTTTTTAAAACGCCCATATCCTTATATAAAACCTATGTTCTAATTTAACTCTTATTTTGGTGTGGCCAATGCGGTAGCCCCGTTTTGTCAATGCCTTTTTTTCTATTTGCTGAAAACTTAAGCAACTCAGAGAACGATTAGTACTTTGGAGAGTGACATTTGCCTCCTCCGTTTGTTCCGTACAGTGACTAAACTTATATCTATCATTTTAACTCCCTCGAAGACATCTTCGAGGCGATTATTTTAAAAATATCTGGAGCATAATTTTCATACCATTTTTGCACACGGGAAAAAATAATTATATGACTCTAAAGTCCAAATCAATTCTGATCAAATAATGACATGTTTTCACATATTGACACATGCCGGAGGTTAAAGTTTTGGAAGCTAAGAACTCCTCTCAAGTTCAATCGTCAATACACTATGTATTGGGCTCTGTATTGAGGTCGGCAGATACTGTTATTCATATTACCAAGTCAGCAACCCAACTAAATAATAACGAGCTTATATGCTCTCTGTAGAACGTTTTGGAAAACCACGTAACATGTAAGATTCTGAGCTAACCAACAAAATTCCAGACAGTTTCCAGATCTCGCCAAAAGTTGCCAAGTTGGCGATATTTGGGCGAATTTAATACCAAGGTTCCAATGCTGTCGCCGAAGTCAAGAGACCCAGTCTCTAAAATTCCAAGAATGGATTTCTGTGGTGAATCTCTAACAATATGATGCCACTTTTTTCATATATGGTTTTCTGTTGCGTATTCTTGACGATATGATATCACTTTTGTCATACAATACTTCAACGTCTATTTAGTTCAGCGGTTCCCATATCATTGGGACTACTTGGGAGAATGGCAGGTGTGATGTAGATAATTTGTATAACACATAGTATAAACGTTTTACCATCTAAAAGCATTGCCTTATTTCAGTAATGTTTATTTTCAATGCATTAGCTGAACACTTTTCGTCTCACCAAAAAATGTGAAAATAATGTTTAGTCAACTTCGATAAAAAACAGTAACAATTTTTAAAACATTATAGAAATGGAAAAAAATATATTTTTAAAATAAATTTATCCAACGTACTTATTCGAAGCAGGTTTCAATTGAATGCATTGTGTACTTATGAAACAAATTTAGAACGAAACTTGATTTGCCGTTTAAAATTAAGTAAAATAGTAAAGAGCCTTGATGCTCTGAAGTGAACTCTGTTAAGTGATCATTGAATTGGACTATGCAGTTTCCACACACTAAAGTCAGATTACAGTGCAACTGATAATCTGGCGGATAGCCTCCGGCTATTTTCGCCTTAGATTAGCCCAATGCTACTATATTTATCCTCCAGGTTAGCTTATTTCGTGGTCGTTGACCTCCCAATTTGAAATTGGCGTTTAATATAATCAGAATCCACTGAATCAGATCTAGTCGTACTAAAGTCACTTTCAGACCTCGGACATATTTGCACTAACCTACTGGGTTGATGTTTTGGGGTGCCATTGCAAAGAACTTTTTTGCCTCAAACGGGAATCGAACCACGGATCTTCTTTACTGACCAGACGTTGCTCTACCGTTTAACTACTGAGGCGGAATTGCAAGCTCTTATCATAGAAGCGGACTCTGGAAAATATAACGAGATATAAATAGACTGATTTCTGTGAAATAAGCGCAGATATCATTTGGTAATCATGGTAATTAAACGTTTTTTTTGTAATCTTACTGTTAATCAACATTGATATTGAGTATTAATCATAATGTTAATAGTATATGCTAATATTTATTACTTTTGTTCAATATTTCTAGTCAGAAACGAAATGAAAATATGTGGTAATAACTTCCTTATGTGTATAGTCTACAGAGCCCACTTCGAAGATCAGAGCTTGCAATTTCGTCCCAATAGCTCAACAGTTAAACGTCGGCTGGTCAGGAGATTTAAGGTTCGATTTCCGGTCGGGGCAGGCAGCAAGGCTCTTTACAATGGCGTCCGAACAAATCAACCCTGTAGATTGTTGTAAAGATGTTGGAGAACTGAAAGTGTCCCTAGTACGGATTCAGTGGGCTCTAGAAGGGAGAAGAATGAGGAAGAATCAAGGAAGGAGCCATAACCAGTAAGAAAGTAAGTTAGGTATTTAGGTAGGATGTCGGAGGTCTGAAGACCCCAGACCGTGCGACTCACATATTGGGTTTAGAGTAGCTATCTGCACGGCCGGGAAAAGATACCTCCTGCATTCAGGAGGCACCCAAGGTCTACCATCCCACCAAACGAACTTTTATTTAGGTCTAAAAATAATACAATTTATAATAAATATTGTGATTAAACACACAGTTTTACATTATATTTGAACTTGACAAGTACGTCCATTTTACAAAAGTGGGAAAATGGTTATTGCGAATATAGATAAAAAGATCATTGAAAAATAATATTTAGAGTGAGGTATAATAACATAATAAAATATAGATTAAAATGAAAGAAAATAATAAAATTTTAAAAGTAAAATTTAGAAAATATATAAAAAGAAAATATATGAAAAGGAAAAAAAAAATTTGGCGTATGAAAACAAAAACAGAAATTTAGAATAAAATTTAGAAAAGAAAAATAAGAAAAAATACAAATAAAAAGTGTCAAAAGAAAAAGAAAGATAAAAAAAAAATAAGAACAGTTAACATAGCTTTTTTTTTTTTTTTTTTTAAAGAAAAAAATAGAGGGAACACAATAAGTTCATATAAGTTAATAAGAATGAAATAAAGGGATTCATTGATCAAAATTAAATGAGAGCAGAATCTACTCATAAGCTTAGGTCACTTTATTAGAAATTTCCATGGAAACAAGAATACAGTTTTTAATTTTATCTACTGAAGAGGGATTTGAACGAACTTTGGAGAACCAAATTGGTTTATTAGAGGGGGAAGGTTTGCAGAGATGAATTTTTTTAGAAAAAGGACAATCGAAAATGTAATGGTCAACGTCACCGAATTTATTGCAATCGAAATTGGATGTCGGAGGTCTGAAAGGGACCCTAGCACGACTAGTACGGATTGAGTGGACTCTGGAATAACAAACGCCGATTCCAAATTGAGAAGATAACGACCCCGCGGGATACTAACCTGGGTAAAAATAGCAGTAGCAGGAGGCTAACCGGAGGTAAAAATAGCAGGAGGTGGTCAGTCTAATTGTCAGTTGCCCGCCAATCTGACATTAGAGGGTGGAGATGCAGAGTCCACTTTGGTGGAGCTTGAAATTTCGTCCCAATAGCTCAACGGTAGAGCGTCGGCTAGCCAGTTCGGAGATGCAGGGTTTGATTCCGGGTTGGGGGCAACAGTGCTTTTTACGATTTTTTTTTTCTGATTCGTACACAAGACATAATTTCGTATTGGTGGTACTGAAATTCTCAAATTTTGATTTCTGTTATACGTTAAGAATTCTTGATCTAAGCTTATTTTTCTTTCAAGTTTTGGTCTACCCTGTACCCTGCGATGTTTCACCTAAAAAAAAAAAAAAAAACATTATCGCTCATGCATTTAACATCTCGAATACCTAATAATTAGCGAATTGTTCATAGCAAATATTTTTCGGTTTCTTGGGAGGCAAATCTCGTTAGTTTTAGCAGTAAACTTAATTAAGTCCCAAGGAAATAAATCGTATTGTAAATTAGCTCAAAAAAATACAGAACTCTGATTCCTTTGCTTCTTAAGACAATTAAATGGTACTCGCAAACGATAATGAATGAATTCTATAGAATTAAAAATCTTACTGGCAAATCAAATTAAGCTGTTTTTTAATTATAATACTTACTGAATAATTTTTCAAAATTAGGGTAGAAATATAATATCTCTTCAAAATGGGAATGATGTATATTCTTATTTTTACTTTCCCTGCAATACATGGTAATGCATAGGGAAAGTATTGGAATCATGTCAAAAATCGCAACTCGAGTTTTCGACGGATCTACACGTTTCGAGACCTCTAGAATACGAACAAACTATTTTTTGATTGACGTCTGTGTGTGTGCCTGTCTGTGTGTCTGTGTGTCTGTGCAATGTATGTATCCACTCTAACTCAAAGACGAATGTACCTAATTTCATAAAATTTGGTAGGTAAGACCCTGGTGCTGATTAGTTTTTGGTGCAATTCGGAAAAAAAGAACCCGCCTTTTTTGCGAAATGGCTCTCAAAATCACATGTATTCATTCTAGCTGAAATAAAAATTGATCAAATTTCACAAAAATTGGTAGATAAATCACATATAGGATACTCTAGTGCCGTTTAGGTTTTGGTACGATTCGGAAAAGAAAAACCTGCATTTTTTTACGAAATGGCCCGCAAAAATCGCCAATATCTAAAAGACTACGTATATTCAAATGTATCAATTAAATGCTTGTTTTATACGTAATTTTTAACGAGGAAAAGAATAAGAAAAACTCTATTACTCTAGGACTAACCGTTCTCGATATATTTGAGATTTTCCGCATTTTTTTATGCCATCTTTGGAAAAATGTCCAATTACCAAATAAAAGCAAAAATTGAATTAAAAATGCAAATTTAGTGTCATTTTGTGCAATTAAACTCAATTCAATGAGTTATTAAAGAAGTAAAGGAAAAATGAATTTGAGTCTGCAGCGAAAGTCATGTGCTGCCCACATCAGATTTTTTCTATAGTGTCTATTTATATAATCTTTCTTGTATTCGAAGGTGAAATTAGTTAATAACCAATTAATACAGGTTCATAAAGATCGTATATAATTTAAACTGAGGAAAATAGATTATTCAAATTTAAATTATAGTAAATTATTTTATCTAAATTTATATAAGGTCTCTAAAATTAATAGTTTTTATATGGATAAACCTAGAATTGTGTGCGCATTTTAATTTTACAAATAGTATAATATATATTACAAATAATGTAATATATATTGCAAATAATATAATCATTAATTACAAATGATATAATAATATAATCAGGTTTTGCATAGCGGCAACTTAATCCTGATAAAAACTTTATTTCAACCACATGGGAAGTTAGAAAA
Source organism: Amaurobius ferox (assembly GCA_951213105.1). Lineage (NCBI taxonomy): Eukaryota > Metazoa > Arthropoda > Arachnida > Araneae > Amaurobiidae > Amaurobius > Amaurobius ferox. The sequence goes on from OX578144.1 coordinate 15,503,837, forward strand.
TCCTCACTGCCGAATCCTGGGAGTGAACGGCAGAATTTTGAACGAGACAATTACTGTTCTAACATTCAAGCTACTAGCACAAACTTCTCGTCAATGTGAATAATAGGAATAACCACCGCCGTATTTTCTGCTTAATATTTCAACTCAAGATAACATCCTGCGTGGTCGTGATGCGGTTACAGTCTTGTTAATACACAGGATTCACTGATAATTCGTAACTTCTTCTTTTTTCCGACCTTCTGTACATCTAAGCTGAAGACTTTTTCTGCTCGGTCGCCAACTGATACCTCAATTTTAAGGCTGTGATCACAACTTTTTCTTTAACTGAAGGTAAAAATTTCAAGTTTGTTGCTCAAATGTCGAAAATTTAAAAAAAAGTCGATAGTTTCAGTTTCTAATTCATGTACAATAAAAAAAAATCTGATGTGGGCAGCACATGACTTTCCTTATATAATGCAATGAATTTACTACTTTTACAGCAAAAAAAAAATAGATTATTTTTATAGTAGATATTTATATTCATTCCAAGACATTGAATTGTCATCAATGAGTCGTCATTTTCATTGATTTAGAGTCATTTTTATCCATTTGGCGAGTTTTTCGTTAATTTAGCAACATTTAAAAAAGTCGCCAAGTTGGCGACATTCCACCAAATTCTTCGCCAAAATCTCGCCAAACGTTATGGACGAAGAAATAAGTTATTCGTACAACAAATAAATGATTATTGGCGTTCAAATACAAACGTATTACTCAAAGTATCTTTTTTTATAAACGGAACGAGCGAGATCCACGAGAATGTCACCAAATTTATCGCATGGTATTACATATGAAAGTGACCATGTTTCTCAATAGGAAATATTTTTTTTTATTTTATATGACTTTTTGATAACGTTTTTAAAAAATGTGCAATATCTCAAGAACGGTTCATGTTAGCGTTCTAAAATTTATGTCAATCGTTTTCTAATGATAAATTACATAAGAAATGTCTATTTGTGTAACTTTATTAGCGGTTTTGATTTCTTGACGATTTTTTCAAAATTTCACTCGAAAATTTAGGGGGTTCTGAACGTTTTACTGCGTATAAAAACAATAGGCTCCCAGTGTTTACGGATTGTGATATTTGTACCAAATTTCGTTCGAATCGGTCTATTCGTTCGTCAGTTATCGTCTCCACAGTCTCACTGACATACACACACACACACACACACACACACACACACATACACACACACACACACACGCACGCACACACACATACTTTCACACACACACACACGCACGCACACACACACTTTCACACACACACACACACACACACACACACACACATACACACATCACTTCAAAAATGTTTGATTCGTGATCAGGGATTCTTGAAACGTGCTCTCCCGTCGAAAACTCGAATTTGAATTTTCGACCCCGTCACAATACTTTCCTTATACATTATAAGGAAAGTAATAAGTCTTTAAAATGGATAAATAGATACCCACCTAGAAAATCTATTTCCTCTTGAAATTTTCGTGATAGAATATTTTTTATCAGACTACAGCTAAATAAATATATTTCGAAGGGCTCCCATGGGCCAATACTTTGAGAGTTTTGCCTTAGTTTTTAACACAAATTTTCAAAATTTTTTAAGCAATTTTAAAGTTAAAATTTTTTTTTTTCACCATTCATCTTCAAAAGCTAAGATTGCATGGTTGCAAACGATGTTGCTAATTTAAAAGAAATAAATATATTTAGATCATTTAAGCAAGTAAAAATAATTTTATTATCCAGAGCGTTAATATTGAATTAATGAAGTTAGCTAGAGACACCTACCTCTATGACTGAATCTACTGTTGAGACTTTCGTTATTGTTGGCGTTTGACGTCATGAGCAGACCTGGATTGAGACATTTGGAAAAAAAATTGCGATTTGTATTCATCGATCGAATCAGAAGAGTAGTGGAAAAACAAAAACCATGTGTACAATTGGTCTAATTGTGATGACTGAAAGTAGTATATATATACCCGTATGAGCGCACATGTACTTTATACACTAAAAACTATATTTTATACCTTATTTTTTATCTTTATATATAAAAAAAAAAGGTATCGATCCATTTTAATATTAAAAACATGATTTTATAGTTAAATAAGGCCTTTTTTACATTTAGACCAAATTTTAGATAAATGCGTGAAAAAAGATAGGCTGCCCCATATTGGGGCTACCTCATACATAGGATGAAATTAAATAAATGCGTGAAAAAAGAGGACTTCCAAAATGTATGGAAGTCCTCTAAGCTTTAAAATAAATGGGGGGACCGTTAGTCCCCCCATAAAATTACGGTGAAAAAAAGGATTTATATGAAAAAAGAGGAAATGAATCCTCTAAATAAACTTTAAAATAATCTTAATATAAGATCTTCATTACAAAGTGACTCAAAATATATTGAAACGTAATTTACGGACGTGTTTTTTAGAGTTCATAAAATCTTGAAGTTATAATATAATTTTTTAGAAGAAGATGTTAAAAAAGCATATTTCCATACTTAGATATAAAATATAATCACTTTTTTTCAATAAAAGTAAGTTGTATACAATCTTTACTAAATTTTTTCTCTCCACCAAAATTATAATATGACTTAATATTCTTACTAAATTTTTTAAGAACTTTATCATTATAATTACTTAAAAATGCTGTTCCAGTATCACCGTTTGATTCTATAAATCTTGCTATTACACTAATTCCTTTCTTTTCTAGAGATTTTTTAATCTTATAAAGATCCATTTATTTAGAATTATTTTTTAACTCTACTCTATTTAGTCATAATCTGTAAAACCTCTATTTTTAAGACTGTCTAAATATTCTTACTGAGTAGACTTAAAAATACTGTCCCATATTGCGATATCCTTCTCCAAATAAGAGTTATAACTAAATCTTCTTAACATCAGGGGTAAATTTATTTTATCTACATCATACCATATATCATTTATTCTAGGTAAAAATATTAATTCATTTAGAGATGTAATATCATTTTCGCTACAATATAATGTTTCTAAATTAGTTAAATTTTCTATTCCTTCAAGGGATGTTAATTTATTTCCCTCACAATATAATTCTTTTAAATTAGTTAAATTTTTTATACCTTCAAGAGATGTTAATTTATTTCCTCCACAATATAATTTTTTTAAATTAGTTAAATTTGTTATACCTTCAAGAGATGTAATATCATTTATGCTACAATTTAATGTTTCTAAATTAGTTAAATTTTCTATTCCTTCAAGGGATGTTAATTTATTTAAATCACAATATATTTTTTTTAAATTAGTTAAATTTTTTATACCTTCAAGAGATGTAATATCATTTTCGCTAAAATCTAATGTTTCTATATTTATTAAATTTTCTATTCCTTCAAGAGATTTTAATTTATTTCCCACACAATATAATTCTTTTAAATTAGTTAAATTTTCTATTCCTTCAAGAGAACAATTATATATAAAAATAGATTTCACTTCAGTAGGATTCTCTATATTTAAGAAAGACATAGTTTTTTTTTCCCATACCATTATTATATGTAACATCCATTTATATAGAAACATTTTTATTAAATATTTATTTATCATTAGTTAATTGTCTCAAAATATAAACACACTCTCTCAAGACTGATTTAACTTCATATATCTCTTCAATAATTTTCTCTTGGTAAGGTTCTATTTCATGATGACCAAACTTTTTATTTAATTCACTCATCTGTATTGCTTGTACTTTTTTCCAATAAACATTAAAAAAGTGATTAGGTAATAGCTCAAATTTATATTTAATCAAATAACAAAAATCTAATTTATGCATAAATTCTTCTATAAAATTTTCACTAAATGTTTGATATCTAGTTATATACAACCAATTTAAATCATCTTTTAATACTCTCATGGTATCTTCTGTAACCTTTTGAAATATTGATACTTTATATAAATCTAAATTATCAGAAAATTTTATGATAAATTCGTTACTTAAAGTTTGATATTGAGATATGTTTACCCAATCTACTTTATCTTTACATTTTTCTATAAAATCTTCTGATAATTTTTGATATCTAGAAATTTTACACCAATCATCAGGTTGAGCAAATTCTTCAATAAAAGATTCAGACAGTGTTGAATATTGTAAAACTAAATCCCAATTTACATGATCTTTAAGATTTCTAATTACATCTTCAGATAAATTATTTCTAGAAAATTCATTCCAATCAATATCCATTTATTAGAAAGAAATTTTTTCAATATGCATATAAGGTTTTAAAGCGTTACCATCACATTTTATCTTTAATGTGATGATATCATCACGTTTACCATAAGCAAAACAGGTTACTACATCTCTATTAACATTTAAAATTTCCTTACCATTGATTTCCAGAGATATCATTGGACTTTTATCATATATATATCTATATATATAGAAATTTTCATATACATATCGGTAGATAATCGCATCTCTTGATCCAGTAATTTTGAGCTCATCATGTTGAAATTTACTTTTTTATAATCCCCATCTGTATGAAAATCATCTAGTATAGTAACCCAGATATCTCTATTATCTAAATATATTTTATTAACAATATCGTTATCATTTTCAGGTTCAGAAACATTCGTAATTATTTTATTTTTTGCATCAAATTTATCATTCTGTAATATTAACGAATTTTTTTCAAAATATCTTTTATTCACAACATTTTTTTCATCTTTAGGATCTGCAACATTTCCTATTCTTTTACCTTTTGCATCAAAAACTTTACCTTCTAAAGAATGTAAAGTTGTATCATTTAATTCTTTTATTCTCTTGCCTGTTTCTACAGTAAAGGATAAAAAACTCTCATCATATTTAGTTTCTATATGATCTCTCAATTCATGATGATTATTCTCTATTTTATTCAAAACAAAACTTTTAGTGGTTAAATCTAAATCATCTATAGGATTTTCACAATTTTTTAAAATTCTATTTTCCATATCATAATTTCCATCATTCATTAATTTAAAACCTATACCAGGAGGTCCAATAGGTCCTTCTTTCATTTGATCATCATAAGGTGGATAATAAGCACTCATTTATTTAATTTTAAGATTTTAAACTCTTAACCATTGTTATAGTTTTATTTTTTAAATTTATAAAACATCTCTTTCTTTCTTTAAAAATAAAATAAAACTTATATTCCTTTTGACTATTCGTTATCCAATTAAATTCAATATCTAAATTATTTAAATCGGTATAGTTTTCATGATTTGATGAGTCAAAAGGAAAAATAGGATACAGTTTACCAAAATTCTCCTTATTTATCAAAGGTCCTGTTTCTGTATTATTATCGTAAAGTCCTTCATGTAAAAGAGCTTCATACACTCGAATATAATCTTTATTGGCAAAATTTGTTTTATAACGCATAAGAGGAATTGGTTATTATTAATCATCAACCAGCATTCTGCCATATCTATATGATCAAATATCATATTATTTTTTTCATAATTATTATCTCTTTCAACATATTGAGGAATAACATAGACACTTAAAACTTCATCTGACGCTGTAGTTGCTGTCACAGATCCACTGTTGCTTCTATAAGGGCCTACCATCTTAAATCTATATCGATCCCAATTTACCTCTATATCTTTATTAGATAGATATGATTCCAGAAACAAACTTTCTGCAGAATTTTTTAATTCTATATAAGGTAAATGTAAGGTTAAACCTTCAACTACTACCTTATAATTTTCGTTTCTTATATTAGTATATATCATATTTTTATTTTCATTTCTTTGAATTTCTATTTTCACTTCAAAACCTGAAATTATCTTTTCATATTCTCTAAAGAAATCGATTATATCTTTTAAAGGTGTCCATATTTTAATGACATTGCTATCTTTCGTTAGTTCCCATCTCTTTACGAATCCTTCGTTATAATCTTTATTCATTTTCAAATTATTAAAAAACTCAGTTATTTTAGTAGTATCTTCTAAAGTACCATCATATTTGAACTCATTACGGTCAGCTGAATTAGATGTATCTAGATAAAAAAATTCATTTTGAGCTTGTGATGTTACATAATCAGGAGTATAATGAATTAATCTTAAAACATGATTCATGATTGAAAAATTTGACTGTGTATTTGATTCAATTTCGGTATCTCCTATATGTACTTTTAAAGTTTTGATAAAACCTCCACCATTTACTAGACTCACATTTTCGTTTCCAATGGATGATTTATCATTTTTTGTAATTTTTAATTTTTGTTCAAGATATCCTCTAGAATATAAAATTTTTGCTTTAGTATCATTAATATGAAAAACATAGGTAGCATTCTCATCTGAACTATGTTCTTTTGGATGAATTTCTCTTAATTCATAACTTTTAATGTGATTATTATAATAATAACGAGTATCACTTAAATCATAAATCATTTATTTAGGAAGAATTTTTAAACCACCTCCTTTCTTTTTCATAGAAAATATTTCATTTAATATATTCTTAGGTTTCAATAAAACCTTTAAAAATCCTTGTATTTTTTTACTTTTTCTTCTATTCATTTATTTAAGAAGAAATAAAATTAAATTCTACAGCTCCTTTATTTAAATCTATTAATTCACCTTTTTGATTAGTAATCCTCATTTTTATTCTTTCAACAGGATCTACTTTAACAGGAAAAAATATCCAATTATTAAATTCTTTTGAAATTATACTACCTGGAGGGTTTTTATTAGTGAAAGAATATATAACTTCTGAATTATATTGATTTATTAAAGATCCTTTTACAATATCACAGTGAATATAAATATTATCATTTCCATTAGATATATCAGCAATATGTTCACCTTCAATCTCTATTTCTTCATCATAACTTCCATATGTCGGTTTTAAAAAGCCTATAATTTTATGAAAGTTACTTTTTGTAAAATCAATTACCCAATCTTTTTTCAGTTTAATAGATATTCTTTGTCTTGCTTCAATAATACCAAATTTGACAGGTGGATCCTCACCGAATATTTTCATCATATACTCATTTAATCCTCTTATAGTATAATTACCATTTGATATAGTAATTGTTATATCTGTGCCTAATGTATACAATCTAAATATGTTATTTCCATAATTCTTACTTATATTAAACCAGGAAACTTCCATAGAGAATGAGTGTAAAGCTAATTTTTTTATTTTAAGAGGTGTAATAAAATTTACAGTAAATTCCTCTGATCTCTCATGACCTTCAGATTTTAATATTATCATTTATACATAACAAAATTTTCATTATAGTCACTAGGTTTTTGTGTAGGAAATGATTTGAGAACATTTTAGGTGATATACCTTTATTCCTTTCTCTTATATATTTCATACAAAATATACCACATTTCACAGATGAAGGTTTCTGTAAAAAACTATCATTATAACCTATTTTTTTATTGGATGTAACAAGAAATGATTTAATATTTTTAGGAATATAGTCCTTCTTCATATTGTCATATTCACCAAACGGATCAAAATATTCCACATATTTATATTTAGGATCATTATAATAACAAACCCAATGAGTTCCGGGACCTGTTGATACATCTAAATTAATGATTCCATTTTCAAATTTTCCTATTGTTTTAGGTAATAAATCGGAGGTAAACACACCTCGAAATCCTTTTTCATTTTTCATATTATCTTTAATCATTTTGTCACTGATTCCCACTGTTGATATATTCCCTTTTCAAGTTTTTTTTTTTCCCAGACCCCTTTTTTTGCATAGCTGAACTAGCTAATCCAGATAAAGTACCTGATGCTAATGCTGTACCTGCAAATTTAGCAGCGGTTATTAAAGAGGGTATAAGTGTTGCTAGAAATGGTAAAAATCCTCCATTTTTATCTAATTGAGTTTTACTAATTGTAATTCTTTTTTTATCATTAATATGATTAATTTGAGTTTTAGTTAAATACATCTCATGATTAGGAGTTTTAGATATATTTATTTGTAATGTTACTTCTACTTTATTTCTAAAACCTGATTTAAGTTTATTTTTCTGACCTTCACTCAAATAAACTTTATATTTTATCATTTATTAACAGAGAAATTGTTTATGATATCGTTGTACATCATTATAAGTCATTTCTTTATTTTTTAATAACATATCTAACAATAAAGTTACTTGATTATACAATTTCTTTGATTTACTTCCGTTACATATTTTTTCTGTTAAATTTGATAATACATTCAATCCTTTACCCACCTTCATTTCTTTACTACTTCGAATCATATTTAATCTATGCATATAATTTTGCAACATATTTTCTTTATTTTTAATTTCTTTTATATCATTCTTTTTCTGGTTTAATTCCTCCTCTGAAAAATTTTTAGCCCTAGAAATTGTACTTTTTAGGTTGCCTCTTTTCTTAGATAATCCTTCTTTTAACTGTTTAGCCCTTCCATACATCTCCTCTAATTTTTCTTGATCGTTTAAAAATACTGACGGTCTGTATAATTTTTCCTCTTTTAAATATTTTAAATTTAAATTTTGATCGATATCATAAGTATAAGATACTAATTCTTTCACAGCTTCAATAGGCTCTTCTATAGATGGAAATGAAATATTTTCTACAACATTTTGAATACTTTTCACAACTTCTTTATTTGATTTTTCATATTTTTCAATTTCTTGAGTGACTGGTTTATGAAATTCTTCTAAGGTCTTTTGAATACCTATTTTTTCTTTTAGTTGATCTTCATTATTCTTTCTTATTTCTTTTTCTATTTTTACTATTTTAATTTAATCTTTTATTTGCTTTAAAAACTTGTGTTTCCGTTCTTTTTCTAAGTTCATTTATATAATATTAATTTTTTTACTGCAGCAAATTTTATTTTTACTGCTAGTAAATTATGATAAAAATTAAAGATTACACAGAACCAGAAGAATTACCTGATCCTAAACAACATCCTTTGTTACCTAAACATCCATTTAGATTACTTATAGTAGGATCTTCAGGTTCAGGTAAACCAAATTTACTGTTAAATTTGATATATGATTTTTTAAATTTTGATGCACTATATATATGCGCAAAAGATTTATACGAACCTAAATATTCTAAATTGCAAGAAAAATATACAATGTTTGATGATATAGAAAGAGAAGATATTTTGAAATGTAAGAATATAAAGAATAAGAAAACATTATTAGAATTATATGATAAATACAAAAAAACAGAAGTATTCTTTTCTTCAGATGATTTTATTACTGTAGATGATTTAAATCCTACATTAAAGAATTTAGTTATTTTCGATGATTGTGTGACTGAGAAAGATCAAAAAACCATTCAGGAATTATTTATCAGAGGTAGAAAGAAAAACGCATCCCTTATTTATTTATCTCAGTCATATTTTTTAACACCTATCAATATAAGAAAGAACTGTAATTACTTTATATTTTTCAATCTACAACCAAAAGAAATTCAACAGATTATAAGAGAGATAGATGGTAAATTAAGTACTGAAGAATTCAAACAAATATATAATAAAAGTGTTCAAGAAAAATATGATTTTTTTATGTTAGATTTAGTTAATCCAGAAATAAGATACAGGAAAAAATTTAATCCTTTATAAATGGATGTATATTTAGAAAAAAGATTATATGTTTACAGAAAGAGTAGAAATATGTATCAAAAGATAAGTATTTCATTATCAGTAAGTAAGGTTATTCTAAGTGGAACAGGTTTATCAGCAATAGCCTTTCTACCTCTTGCATTTTTAAGTTTATCAGTTGGTATAGTAGAAGCCATAGATCTCACATTAAAAATAGCAGAAAGGAAAGAAGAATATAGACATTGTTATAATTTTTATAAAGAACTCATTAATTCGTTTAAAGCTAAGGATATGACAGAAGAAGAAATTTATATGTGTGAAAAGGATTTCATAAAAAGTTTAAAATTTAATCCAGTTGAAAAATACGTAAAACAAATGCAATTGAATGGATATAAATTTCTAAATAAATAAATGGTGTGTAAAAAAAATATTCATATTTTTAAAGAAATAAAAGGTGGAGGTTATGTAGGTTTAATTAGAGGTGGTGATATTATAGGATGGTTACAAGATAAAATAAATCCTCCAGAATTACATTTACCAGGATATCAATATTGTGGTCCATTTACAAAATTAGAAAAAAGATTAAAAAGAGGTGATCCTGGAATAAATAGAGTTGATAAGTTATGTAAAAAACATGATATTGAATACAATAAAACAAAAGATACAAAACAGAGACATGTTGCTGATCAAGAATTAATAGATGATTTAAATGCTATACAAGATCCAACATTTCAAGAAAGATTAGCTAGAGGAATTATTAAACATATTATTATTAAAGCTAAAAAAACTTTTGGATTAGGTCTTTCTATATATTGTGTCAAGTGTAAAGATAAAACCCCAACTAAAAATTATCATAAAACTACTTCTAAAAATAATAAACCAGTTGGTAAAGGTATCTGTACTATTGGTGGAAGTAAAAAGAATACTTTTTTAGGAATTTAAAAGAGGTCTATTATAATCCAGAAACAGGTTATTGTGGAATTAATGAATTGAAAAGAAAAACAGGGTTACCTAATGTTGAAGAATTTTTACATGAACAAGATGTATATACTAGATATGAACCTATCATTCGTAAATTTAAAAGAAGAAGAGTTTATGTTCCAAACAGTAATAATCAATTTGACGCTGATTTGTTATTTATAAAAAAATATAGTAAATATAATGATGGAACTAATTATTTGTTAACGGTTATAGATGCTTTTAATAAATATGCTTGGGCTTTTCCTATAAAAAGAAAAACATCTGAAGAAGTAGTACAAGGTTTTAAACAAGTTTTTAAAGAAAGTATACCAAAATTCATTTTGACAGATGAAGGTACTGAATTTACAGGAAAACAGACCCAAAAACTATTCAAAGATAATAATATACATTGGTTTACAACTAAAAATAAAGAAATAAAATCTGCAATAGCTGAGAGATTTAATAGAAGTATAAGAGAAAAAATTATAAAATATATGCATGCTAACAATACTAAAAGATATATTGATGTATTACCTAAATTACTTAAAAATTATAACAATTCATATCATAGATCTATAAAAATGACACCTGTTGAAGCTAGAGAAAATGAATCTCAAGTTTATAAAAATTTATATACTAAAAAGATCATGAAAAAACCTAAATTTAAGATAGGGGATAGTGTTAGAATATCTACAATTAAGAAAACATTCAGGAAAGTAGATGATTCTACATTCACTGAAGAGATTTTTATAATTTCTGAAGTATTGAAAACAGATCCAATTACTTATCGATTAAAAGATTTAAACAGTAAAGAAATTGAAGGAACTTTTTATGAAAATGAAATGGTAAAATATAATAAAATAGATGATGTATATAAAATTGAAAAAATTATAAAAAAGAAAGGAAATAAGTATTTTGTAAAATGGCTAGGATATCCAGATGAATTTAATAGTTGGACATCTGAATTAGTATAAATGAAGATGAAATTAATCTATGATTCGGAAGAAGAAGAATATTTTTATGTTATCGATTACGAAAGTTTAAAACAAAGATATAATAGTAGAGTTTGTTATTTTAATCGATTAAGAAGGAGATATAATATATCTCAAGAAGTTGAGGATATGTTTTTAAAATTTTTAGATTTTATGTATTATGAGAAATCAATTAACTATTACTATTTTATGAAAAAGATTTGTGATATTTTAAATATTGAAAATAATATAAAGGTTCAAAGTGTTAAAAAGAAATATGAAAAAATATGGAATGATTTCTTACAAAGTATTACAAAAAATGTTTCTTAATAAATGGAGCTTACAAAAAAGTGCATACACTGTTTGACTATGAAATCAGTGAATGAGTTTTACATATATCATAGAAATGGAAAAATTAATTCCCAAAGTCGTTGCAAATGTTGTGAATCCATAATTAAATATAAAAAATATATATGTGAATGTGGAAAGTAATATACATATACACACAAAAAGAGACATTTGAAAAGTAATTATCATAGTAAGCATGGAAAAAGTATTACAAAAAATGTTTCCTAATAAATGGAGTTTACATTAAAGTCAAAGACTATTAATGAACTTAGAAAAGTAGTAAAATTATTGAATATTAAACAACCTAAAGGTTGTAAGAAGGTTGATTTAATTAAATTATTAACTAAATATATCAGAAAAACAGGTGAATATAAACCTGTTTTAGTAGATTTATTAAATTTAGATTTGTCAGCATACTTGGAAAAGAAGAAAAAAAATATTTATTGATAAACCTAAAAAACGTAAAAAAATTAAAAGGATTTTTGATTCTTTTAATTTAAGATTTGATAAAAATGATTTAAAATCTGTCTTTCCTGAAGAAAATGTATTTACAGTAGAAGAAAATCTTGAAAAGTTATTTACAGAAGATAGAAAATGTCGTATATGTGGTAAATATTATGAAGATGAAGAAGAACATATAAAGAAAGACTTAATGATTAAAAGATCAAAACAAAAAAGAAAATGTATTATTTGCGGTATATATTATAAACATTTAGATAATCACATATCAAGTCGAAAACATAAAAAAGCATTAGATGAAGGTAATGTAGAAATTAAGGAATATGAAACTGCTTATAAATCTAGATTAAGATCATACAGAATTAATAATTTTAATAATATTAAAATCCCTCTAGAATTTTTAGAAGAGAAAAGAAAGGTTGTAATAGAAAAAATAAAGCATATTATGAAAGAATTTAATGGAATAAAGGTAAATTTTAAATTGTTTTGTTGGTATAAATTAAATGAAGAAATTCAAGAATTTACATTCAAAACTGAGAATCAAATTATATTAAAATCTAATGATTTACATACTTTTTATGATTATGTTATTGACAACTTAATAAATGAATCTGATGATTTTATATCAAAAGGATCTGGTTGGAGTCTTGAAGAAATTAAATTTTTGGAATTGAGAATAAATAAGTATCAACCCTTGAGAGGATCAAGTTATATTGATTTACCTGAAAAAATTAAATCTAAACAAGCCATAATAAATGTAAAAAATAAAGATAATAAATGTTTTATGTGGTCAATATTATCAGCAATTCATCCTGTAAAAAAAGATCCTCAAAGAGTGTCAAAATATGAGCAATATAAAGATGAATTACATTTTAAAGGTATTGATTTTCCTGTTTCATTAGACAATATTAAGAAATTTGAAAAACTAAATAATATATCTGTAAATGTTTATAGTTATGATGGTTCAATTTATCCACTTAGAATAACTAACAATAAATTAGAAAAACATGTAAACTTGTTTTATATGAAAGATCATTATTGTTGGATTAAAAATATGAATAGTTTGATCAGATCACAAATTACTGATAATCAAATATTTTTATGTGATAGATGTTTAAATTATTTTTATTCTGAGGAAAGATTAAAGATACATGTAGAATACTGTAAAGATGCTGTCACAATTAATATGCCTAAAAAAGATGAAGTTATTCAATTTAAAAATCATGAAAGAAAAATGAGAGTACCATATACTATATATGCTGATTTTGAATCTCTCTTACCTAAAATTGATACATGTGAGCAAGATCAAACTAAATCATATACTGTGAAATATCAAAAACATGTAGCAGATGCATTTTGTTATTATATCAAATATGAAAATGAATACTTTAAACCTCCTGTTGTTTATAGAGGACCAGATACAATCAAAAAGTTTGTATCTATGTTAAAAGAGGATACTCTTAAAATTGAAAAAATTATAAAAGACAAAACTAAAAAATATGAAAATATCAAATCAATGATAGAGTTCGATGAAAATCATTATAAAAGAACTAATATTTGTCATATATGTGAAAATCAAATCTTAAATGATGAAAAAGTAATTGATCATTGTCATATAACTGGAAAATATAGAGGTCCAGCTCATAATGTTTGTAATTTAAATTATCAAATTCCAAAATTTATTCCAGTAAAAATTCATAATTTAACAGGTTATGATTCTCATTTGTTTATAAAAGAACTTGGATTTGATCAATCAAAAATAGATGTTATACCTAATACTGAAGAAAAATATATATCTTTCAGCAAAAAAATAGGAGGTATGAAATTGAGATTTATTGATTCATTTAAATTTATGTCTTGCAGTTTAGATAATTTATCAAAAAACTTGAGACCAGAGAATGAAATAAATAGATATCCTCCAAAAATACGAAAAATGAAATATATTAAATACTTAAAATCAAAATTTAGAGAGACATCATTACATTTTCCTGATGATAAATTAGATCTCATTACAAGAAAAGGTGTATATCCTTATGATTATATGGATTCTAGAGATAAATACAAAGAAACAGAATTACCTTCAAAAGATAAATTTTATAATAAATTGAATGAATGTAATATAACTGATGAAGAATATAAACATGCTCAACGTGTTTGGAAAGAATTTAATATAAAAAATTTAGGTGAATATACAGATTTATATGTCAAAACAGATGTATTAATTTTAACAGATGTATTTGAAAATTTTAGAGATGTTTGTTTAAAAACTTATAAATTAGATCCAGATTGGTATTTTACAGCTCCTGGTTTATCTTGGGATGCAATGTTAAAAATAACAAATGTTAAATTAGATTTATTAAATGATTATGATATGATTCTCATGATAGAAAAAGGTTTAAGAGGAGGTGTTTCACAATGTTGTAATAGATATGGAAAAGCTAATAATAAATATATGAAAAATTACGAAAATAGTAAAGAATCGAATTATTTAATGTATTTAGATGCTAATAATTTATATGGATGGGCTATGAGTCAATATTTACCATATGGAGAATTTAAATGGTGTAATGATTATGAAAACGTTAAACGTGAATTATATAATAATAAAATAAAAGATGAGATTGGATATATATTTGAAATTAGTTTAAGATATCCAAAAGAGTTACATGATTATCATTCAGATTTACCATTATGTCCTGAAAATAGAATTCCCGAAAATTCGAAACAAGGTAAGTTATTAACAACTTTATACGATAAAGAGAAATATGTAGTTCATTATAGAAGTTTAAAACAATATTTGAATATGGGTTTAAAGGCTGTAAGAGTACATAGAGTATTGCAATTTAAACAATCAAATTGGTTAAAAAAATATATAGATTTAAACACTGAAATGAGAAAGAAAGCTGCTAATGATTTTGAGAAAGATTTTTATAAATTAATGAATAATTCCATATCTGGAAAAACTATGGAAGATATAAGAAAACGAATCGATGTAAGATTATGTTGTAATTATGATCAAGTTAAAAAATTAATTGCTAAACCTAATTTCAAATGTAGAACTATTTTTGATGAAAATTTGGTAGCTGTTCACATGAAAAAAACAAAACTATATTTTAATAAACTGATTTATGTTGGAATGAGTATATTAGATTTATCTAAACATTTAATGTATGATTTTCATTATAATGTTATGAAACCGAGATATAAAGATAATATTAAGTTATTATATATGGATACAGATAGTTTTATATATGATATTAAAAGAGATGACTTTTATGAAGATATGAAGTCTATGATTGATTATTTCGATACATCTGATTATCAAGTAAATAATCTGTATAATATGCCTAGATGTAATAAAAAAGTATTAGGTAAAATGAAAGATGAAAATAACGGTGTGATTATGGAAGAATTTGTAGGTTTAAGAAGTAAAATGTATTCAATAAGATTAGAAAAACAGAGTGTTGAAGATAATAATAACCATAAAATTTTTGAGATTAAGAAGTCTAAAGGTACTAAGACTAGTACCGTTAAAAACAGAATATCATTTGAGGATTATAAAGACTGTTTATTAAATAAAAAAGATCAATATAGAACACAGAATTTAATTAGAAGTAAGAAACATGAATTGTATTCAATTCAAGTGAACAAGATAGCTTTATCAGCAAAAGATGATAAAAGATTTATATTAGAAGATGGTATGAATACTAGAGCTTTAGGACATTATAAAAATGTTTACTAATAAATGGATGAGTGCTTAGGTGATATTCGAGCTTTAAATTTTACAAATTCTGAAGAAATTTACTATATGACTTATCTTTGTAATGTATTGTATGATATAAAATATGATAAAAAACTATTATCAGAAAGTTTTCATAGGTTGACTGAATTAATTGAAAAAGAAGAAAATGAAGATATTAAATTGAAAGGATTAGGAGTTTTATATGTTATTTCAAAGAATTTATTCTATTGGTCATGAATATATAAAAAATGTTTTATATCCTAGGATTGAAAAAACAATAAGTCTTAAAACGCTTAGCCGTTCAAATTCGCCGCGAGTACAAAGATGAGCAATCCTTATCTTTCACACCCGGCGCAAATCAATCAACGCGCTTTCTAAAGAGGAAAAATAATGTCATAAAATTCTCTGCAGTGCACAAGTCAGTGCATTTTTTAATATATTAGAGCTATTTTATTAAATCTAAAACTTTCTTAATATCATATAATGTTTAGAAAAAGATATTTTATTTATAAATGGATGTTAAATGACCTACTAAATATTGTACCTTAGTTGAATTAATAAAATATAAAGGTGCTTAATCAATATATGATTTTTTTTTAATATATTAGAGTGTTAAATCTTTCTTAATATCTCTATAATTCAGGGGGGATGACTATCCCCCCCTATAATGTTTAGTTATAAAAAAATGTTTACTAATAAATGGAAGAGTTCAATAGACTGAGAGGTTATCCTAAGACGTTTAAATTAAATGATTTATATCCTGGGGAATATGATCTTATATCATTGAAAAAAATTAAAACTAAATATGGAGATACAGTAATCGCTAAGTTATATGTGGAGAATATAGAAAAGTATTATTACTTAGCGAATAAGCATGGAATTCTTTCTGATGAATCTATATATAAAATCAATAAAGGTAGATTTATATTTAAGTATTCAGGTATGATTAATGATAAATATGAATATGAATTAGAAGAAGCTTAATACTCTCAAGAGTTAAAAAATCTCTAGAAAAGAGAATGAAACGGTGGAACAGCATTTTTAAGTCTTAAAAAACTTAGTAAGAATATTAAGTCATATTATAATTTTGAGAAAAAGTGATGATTTTCTAAGTGTATATTATATCTATAGATGGAAACACTAGTAATTCTTTTAATATATATTAATCTTTTAATATATATTAAACTATAGTACTTTGTGTATATATTAAACTTTCCTTCTATATTTTATATTATTTATAAACTCTATTTTAGTCGAAAAGGTCTTAGATGTTAACTTTTTTCGACTAAAATTTATTATGTCATGTTTATATTTTTAAAAAATAGATGTTTTATTGCCCCGGGGTTGGCTGAATGGATAAAGTCTTAGTCTACTATCAGAAAGATCCTGGTTCAAATCTCCATGTGCACTGTGAATATATGATCCGTACGTTATTTATTAGAATTAATTAGATTTAATTAGTATTAGTCTATATATATATATAGTATATTATTGCCTTGTCTATTTCAGTCATAGAATTTCCGGAGATCTGGGATGAAAGGAGCCTGATGAGTCCTGAGATGAAAGGAGCCTGATGAGTCCTGAGATGATGAAAGGAGCCTGGCTGATAAGGAGTCCTAAGAAAAAAAAAGGATTTCCCCCCCGTAGACCTTAACCCCCAACGTGTTGAGACGTATTTAAGATCAGAAAAGGTCTACGGGGGAAGGGGGTTTTGCTGAATTTTACTATATTTTATTTTAGATTGGTACATTGGATAGTGCTGCCATCTATCAAATAAATCTTCAACATTCATTCACGCTTGGGAGAGAAGTGATAAAACTTCGCTGTGTCGATAAACACTTTTATTTATTTTTTTTTGCTTCTGATATGAGAAAGCTTAAAGAGCCTTTCTATCTGTGGACACGTTTCAAAGTAGATATATATTTATATATTCTGGTATGATTGGTGGCAAATATGAATTAGAGAGAGTTATTTATTCTATGATTTTCTAACCTATCGTGTTAAATCACTTTATTTTCTGACTTTTATCTTTAATTATGTTTTAAAAAATCTTTAGATCAAACTTTTATGGGGGGACTAACGGTCCCCCCATTTATTTTAAAGGTATAGAAAACTATCAAGATTTTATGATCACTATAAAACACGTCCGTAATTTACAGACAGAAGGATTTTTTGACGCCATTTAAAATGGCATTATATTTTTTTAATATTATTCAAATTTATAGTATCTTTTTAGAGGACTTCCATACATTTTGGAAGTCCTCTTTTTTCACGCATTTATTTAATTTCATCCTATGTATGAGGTAGCCCCAATATGGGGCAGCCTATCTTTTTTCACGCATTTATCTAAAATTTGGTCTAAATGTGAAAAAGGCCTTATTTAACTATAAAATCATGTTTTTAATATTAAAATGGATCGATACCTTTTTTTTTTATATATAAAGATAAAAAATAAGGTATAAAATATAGTTTTTAGTGTATAAAGTACATGTGCGCTCATACGGGTATATATATACTACTACTGAATTTGTGATTTCATTTGTATCCGTCGTATGGGCATAATTGCGATCATAGCTGCCATATTTTTACAACGGCGTATTAGCGTATTTTAGCCCTTGTAGCTCCGATTAACATGAACTTTTCACTGTTATTGGGTATCACGTCTGCTATGCAAGTGTACACTGATTTGCATGAAATTTTTGTTCTTTAGGGGTATCACGCCTGCTGCGCGGGTTTACAAAGATAATATCAGAACGTAAATGTTACAACCGGTTAAACACAGAGTATCATTAATTGACGGGTTTCAACTTAATTTGTGCCCATTAGGGGAATTTGCGTATTATATTTAGCGATCGGTTTAGAAGAGTATTGGAATTATAAAAATGGAAGAGAGTACAATTAGGCTAATTGTGTTATGATTGTGTAAATTGCGATTTATTTGTATCCGTAGATCTACTGACGCTAAATTTCTCTTGCTCATGCTAAATTTAGACCCACATTTGTGCTTTGCGACATTTGCGCTTGTGCAAAAAAAAGGGGGGGGAGGCACTGGATTCTCTTAAATATTTCATTTTTATCTATTTTAGAAACTCTTGATCCGATTTTAATCCCCTTTTTACGTTGTATTTTCTACCTTGCAAGGTACCAACAACTTGACTTGCTCTTGCTAAACTTTGACTCACTTTTTCGCTTTGCGACTTTTGCGACAGCGCCGGTGTGGCAGAAAGTACTAAAACACAATTTGTTATAAAAACTGGTTGCTAAAGTTAGTGACAGCTAGCGGGTAAATTTCGCTAGTCGAAATCTATTGCCTGGCGCTCAGTATTTGTCGTTGCATAATAAATATTGTTATTCCTGAATGTTCATCACTTGGCGTTAATTTGAACATCGACGCAATTAACTAACATTTTGGTACTGCCCTGAAAAACATTGAAATATATTTGCTCAGTAAAGTTTTTTCAGTTTAATATAACTTGAATATGCCATAAAAATAAAAAATAAATTATGGGGGGAAAAACATGTTTCTCACCAAATTCAGAATTGGCTTTTCTTTCGCTCAAAGAATGTTTTCATTTTCACAACATTTTGTGTTGTTCAAATTAATTCTCTGTTACTTTGAGAGACGAAAAAGAACACATGAGTGCTAAAAGTTAGAGTTGATTTTTTTTTTCTCTACGGTGAAATCATGTAACAAAAGACGTAATGTGATTAACAAAATGTTCCATGTTCTGAAAATGCCAGAGGCTAAAATTTCTTCATCACATCAAAGAACTTAAGGAAAACAACGCTGAAATATTTCATCCCTAAAAGAAATAAAACAGCCTTCTGAAATTTTCAAACTTTTGTAAGTAGCACCTATTCCATTATTTGATAAGATTTTTCATTTTGAGTGTTCTGCAAATTCGTTAATTAGAAATGTTTTAAGTGCAATTAAAATTCTAAACCAGAAAAGATCATTAAAAAATTTGATGTGGGTAGCACATGATTTTCCCCATGTAAATTTACTTCTTTCACATTAAATATAAGATATAAAGCCTACAACACAATATTTTTAATGATGTATATTTGGCGCTGTGTTTTCTAGATGACAACATGTAAAAGCATTTCGAAGTACACAATTAACTCACATTTCACTTTACTCAACATTGATATTTATCAATATTGATAGCCTCCACAATAAATAATAGTCCATATATTAAAATATTTTGTAATTCACTCATAAATATGGCATCCTTTTCATTAACTTAGCGATATTTGGGCAAATTTAACAATATTTTCGTCAATCTGGGGCGTTGGCGATATTTCACTAAATTAGTAGCCAAGTTAACCAAATTTATCGCCAAACGCTACAGATTAATGGAGAGAATGGCATTTCGTATATATAAATAACTGTTGGCAAATAGATTCACGCGAATGATATTAACAAATGTTTCGCTTAATGTTACATATGAAAAGTTGATATATTTTACAATAATTAATACACTTATTTTAATTTCATGTTATTTATTTCATAAATTTATTTGAATGAAAAATCATATAACAAATTATTATTTACGTATTATATTATTGAATAATATTATACGTAAATACGTATTGATCAATAATATTATTGAAATTTCTAATTTTTTATGGGTTTATTTTTAAATTTTCAATCTAAAATTTGGAGTCTTCTGAACATTTGATTGCTTTCGAAATCAATAGTCTTCCAGTATTCACCGATTGCAATTTTTGTACCGAATTTCGTTCAAAATGGTTCATTATTTCGTGAGATATCGTCGACAAAGACACATATACATACACCCGACCACCCACCTTGCTGCTCCATGTCTTCGGACGAGTCGGACGGCCTGGGCTTTCGACATATACATACACAGACATGACCTCAAAAACGATCGATTCGAGTTCACGGATGCTTGAAACGTGTTTTTCGTTCGAAAACTAGAATTCAAATATTCGACCCCGTCCCAATGCTTTCCCTATGCATTATGCAATGTATACAGGAAAAGTAAAAAAGATAAAATTATTTTTTTTCACTTTGAAAGATGCACCAGAGCTAGTATGATCAATTATGAATTGATATATAAATTCCATTTTTTATTTCTCTTAAGATTTTGTTAGATGCATCAATTATCATATTTATTTAATATCCACTTGGGGGGCTCCTCCCCTGGTTGCTCCGCTCATCAACCACGAAAGCTCTTCTGGCTTTTTTACGAAATCCAATGAATAACTATTGTTACTTCATTACGATTGTTATAATCCTAGACGGAGAAAACATCTCTAACTCTTTTAATATCCCAACTGTAAGAATAACCGACAACCACAAAGTTTGTTAATATTTGAAACTCGCTTCCATTGTGCTGTTGTGCTTGTTAGAGGATTAAGAGAAAGAACCCTTCTAGTAACTTGGTTCAAAGTTCTGTACGCTGCAATTAATGTCCAAGTGTGCTAATTAACATTGTAGTTTCTAGAATTAAATATGGATGCTTTTATTGTTTTCCATGCTTCACAATAATTTAGTCCTCGGCCATCTTTCTGACGTTTTACAATCAACCAAGTTGGAAGTTAGCTTGATTAACTATATATTTTCCCATACTAACAATGCTAACTTTTATTAATTAAACTTTAATTACAAAGTCTAAAATCCAAATTTCAACACATCTTGCACATCTACGGATTTATATTAGTCTATATGTAAAATTTCAGAATGGTGCGTTTCACCGTTTATTTACAATGCAGTGTCAAAAATTTGAAGAATGTTTAACACTTTCCCACAAAGTTGTAAAGTGTTTATGACAGAATGCAAAAGTGTTTATGACAGAATGCATGAACAAAGTTGTAAAGTGTTTATGACTTTGTTCATGCATTCTGTCTGCCCGTTCGCACAATAACTGTCGTAAAAATGAATTTATCAAAATGAAATTTTAGTATGCTGTTGAGACGATCTGTGGGACATATGGGAATGCATATGGATAATAATACCTAATTAGTTTCGGATTTTACAGGAGTTGAAATAATGAAACACATTGAACCCTGTAGGACCTAATTTTTCAAATATTTTTTAAGCGGCGTTAAAATTCACAAATTATTTTGAAAATTTTAGTAAATATTCAAATTATCACGTAAAACGTGTAAAAAATTGTCAGCAAAATATGTTAGGCAGTTTTTTAAATAAAAATTCAAATAACAAATACACCCATATTATATGAAGAGATCACATGGCTAAGTACAAAATGAAATGTGGCATCCATTTTTCTTCTCCAGTGTGAAAATCGCGATGGTTAAAGAAAGTTTAAATTTATATTTAATGTTGCATCCGTCCCTAAACTGCTTTATTTTTGCATATTATCTGTGTATCTAAAGTCTATGACAACGCAATTAGCATATTCTTCATTTTATATGATCACTAAACTTTGATGATTTCTACTACAAAGCTTAATTTTAACTTATGCAAAATGTAAACAAATCAAGTGATTGTAAGATGCGTTGTATAAGAATTGCTGATTTTTTTAACGCAAAATTATTTAGCTCTAGAGACTGCAATATAAGTGATATGAATGAACAACTATTCATTGATTTTACAGAGAGAAGCAGGCGATTATATAGTCTTGCTTTTTCGGATGCCTTTTTTAAGTTTCCAAGTAAAACGAATTATTGTAGTACTGTGATAATTTAAAAATATCACCGCTGAATGTATCACATTTTATTCATGTTTAAATGAAATAACATTTCAGTTGGAAAGTGTTTCATAATCAATGCTTTATGCATGATTCATATTTCTTGTTTTAATAGAGATATATAAATCTTAAATATTTAAACTATAAACATATAAATGTAGCGAACCCGGACTAATATGCTGATGTCTAAAATGAAAGTTGATACTCATTTTTGGAGATATTATCTTGAGAACATTGAAATAAATTGGTTATGCGCCATCTCATAACCATGAGGAGAATAAAAATATTATTAAATCATAAGAATATTAAAAATTTCATATACCTAAAAAGGTGAGGTTATAAAATTTGTTTCAACATATACATATGACTAGGTCTTTTAAGAACAGAAATCTCCTTATCGTACAAGCCACACACTGATAACGTGGATGTTTTTTTTATTTTTTATTTTGTTAATTTCTCGTAGTGTTGTGGTAACTGTTATTTTCATAACAATTTAAATGCATGGATTTTAAAGGGTTTTTTTATGAAATTACTTAATTCAGTTTCCATAAGAACGTTTTCCTTTCATTTCTTGTTTAATACCATGAAATTTCGTTGTTTTTTATTCACAGATATCTCTTGTCTTACAGCTGTCTATTTTATTCATAGCTGTATGTCTGAACATTTACAATTCCCTTGAAACATATCTTTTTCAGGATTTATTATAAAAACTCAGATGATGGCTGACATAGATTCAACATACATTTTTCGAGATGGTAGGGGTTCATAGGAAATTTCCTCTCACGGTTCATCAGATGTCAATTACGTTTTTTCTTTCGAAAATTCTTACGGCTATGCGAATAAGTGTGCAAAAAAGTGTAAAAATACTTCAAAGTTTCGTTAAAAATAAATGTTCACACTACTTGCTCAATATGAAGACTCTTTCATAAATTTCTCGTTTTCTGTTATTTTTATCGCGTTAAAATTAGTTAATTTTTGCCATTTCTTATTTTGTACTTTTAATTTTTTTAATGTGTAAGCATCCTCTTATTTCTAATTTTCTATTATTACTGAAACCTGATTGGAAAACAGATCAATTCGCATAGCGCAACACCGCTTCTATAACTTAAATAAATTGCGCCCTTAATTTAGGGACGGGACTTCTATAAATATTCAACGAACTCATTAAATACATTCTGACGGAACGTATGATAAATATTCGTTATGGCATTGGAATGCTTTGAATTATATTAGACTTGAAGTGCCATGGCTTTTGTAATTAAGTACAGCGCTCTGTGTGATTCGTAATGAATTTACTAATTGGAGTAAATCTTATATTGTAATTGAAAAGAACATTTGTGAATACTCTGACTAAAGAAGAATAGCAAATTGTCAGTAAATCATTTGTGTTCCTAAACATTGGAGAATTGATTATGATTAGGAACTCATTCCGCTTAAAGATGAGTTTCCAGAAACTTTTGAACTGAACTAACAAATCAACATCGTGACAGACTATGAAGTGATTTTTAAATCCATATTTACAACCTTTAATTTAACTTGATCCGGTATTTGTTTGTCAGTGTCATTCAAATCTTTGAGGTCCTAATTAATCATGTTTTAGTATGTCGGTATCTTTTGTGGTACACTTTAACCTTTTGCTTACGGGTGGGACACCGTCCATCCCAAACTAAGAACCTCCCCAAAAGACAGGTATTTGACATACCCTATCCCAAACAGTTCGATCCCCCTTTGCAGGCATTGGCGTCCAAGGACGCCATAATTATTCTATTACAGAAATTAATATAAGTGGACTAAAGCATGGATTGAACAAAAAAAAATTACAAAGAGCATAATTCGTAATAAACTGGTTTAAAATGTAAAATGCAGTGCAAATCAAAATAAATAGATATATGATGAAAATCCAATTGATTTACGAAACGTACATATTTTTATTTATCTTAATATGCGCTGCATTTTACGCTGTGAGATAATTGATTATTTTAAAATATATTAGAAAAATATCGATAAAACTCGGTTTCATTTATGAATCTTAAATGTGAATTTTGTTTTGAAGGAAGTGAATTGCTACAAAATAAAATTAAAAAAATCTGACAGGGGCAGCACTTGACTTGCTCTACAGACTCAAATTCATTCTCTCTTTATTTCTTTAATTATTCAATAAATTGAGTTTAATTGCCCAAAATAACACGCATAATGATTTGAAATTACACTGGATTTGCACTTTTAATTATATGTTCGTTTTCATTTAGTAATTAGAGGTATTCTCAAAACCTGCACAGCAAAAATGTGAAAAGACTGAAATATATCGAGAACGGATAATTTGAAGGTAAAGGGATTTTACTTATTCCTTTCATAGTCAAATATTACGTATAAAACAAGCATTTAACTGATACATTTGATCATACGTAGTCTTTTATATTAGACTTAAACGATTTTTTGAGGGCCATTTCGCAAAGAAAGAATTTTTTTTTTCAGAATTGAACCAAAATTTAATCAACAATAGAGTAACCCACAAGTGACATACCAAATCAAATTTCGTGAAAGCGGCTGAATTAATTTTTAGCTAGATGTGGATACATACGATTTTGAGGGCCATATTCCGCAAGAAAAGTCAGATTCTTCTATTTCGAATCGTACCTAAACCTAATCAGACCAGGGTAGCCCACAAGTGATGTATTTAGAAAAAGTTATGAAATTTGGTCCATTAGTGTTTGAGTAAGAGTGCATACATTCATTGCACCCCCCCCCCCCCCACCCATCCCCTACACCCAGATGTCATGCTAAAACAGGTTTTTTGTATTCTAGAGGTCCTAATACGTGTAGATTCGTCGAAAATTGGAGTGACGATTTTCGACATGTTTCCAATCCTTTCCCTATACATTACCTAATATTATAAGGAGCGTAAAAATAGTTCTTTGATTTAAATAAGTGAAAGTCTGGAAATGTTAAATGGTGGGAAAAATGGATTTTATATTAACCATGTCTTAGTTTGACATACTACTAAAATGTTTGTCCATATAGGCGTCAAACGACGAGGAAAGTGAAAGTGTGAGGGATGAATATTTTCTGTATTGAAGAGCTTACAATTAACTTTCATAACTGGAGGAAATGAAAGAAATGTTAACCTCAGAAACAGAAAAAATAATGATCTATAAATATTTCAGATGAAAACAATGACGATAATACACAGATAAAAGTACTGTATTTTGTGAATTACAAACAAATTTTGTTTTAAATTGCGATTTAAACATTCTATTTATTATAAAATTCTTTACCTAGCCTATTTTAAACGGAAAAGCAAAATAAAGATATTCTTAATTGATATATCATTGCAATACTACGAGTAAAATATAACACATGTAGATGATATTATTAATCTCAACGTCAAAGAGGGCAGAACATCACACAATATATTAAACCAAGATTGCTAACCCTAAACCACAAACTGTTTCTCAATGGTGAAATTGCGTTACTACCCATGTGATAATTTACATGTCAGAATAAAATAGCATGCGTCTCCCACTTCAGTTATAGTAGTTACTAAAGTGACCTATAGTTTAACCTACACCGATAAGGGTTTCCGTCTGATACAAGTGGTTAAAATATCCATACACAACTTGGTAATCAATCATTTTGGAAACTGCTCTTCGCATAAAGCTTGATATCGTGTCAGAATATAGTTAATTTATACATGACATGGGCTCAATACAATGCAATTGATAAAGTAAATTTTAATAGAAATTGAATAACACTGCTTTGATTATTAACTACAAGTACTTTTGAATACTTGAAATTAACGTAGATATGATAAAGCATGTCGGCACATAAACGGTTCTTACTCACAGACACGTAAAAAATGCTGATATCAAAGAAAATGTTGATATTAAAATAATTTGTGATCCTTTAAAACGTCTATAAGTTTTCACACTTCCAGACAAAATCCAGCATCCAAAGGGTTGATATGTTTATGCTATTTCATACTGCAACTAGTCCACATATGATGGCCGTTGTACTGAAAGTTTGCTGAGGCATTGCAATTCTGTCCCAGTAGCTCAATGGTAGAGCATCGGCTGACCAGTACGAGGATTCCGTGGTTCGATTCCCGGTTGGGGCAGCAAGGTTCTTTATATTGAGCATTATGCTCAATATGGGGTTAATGATAAATTTCTTCCCGTTTTTGAAAAGACTTTCCTTTTGGTTCGTTGTAACAATCCACGTAGTATTCTTCTTTATGAATTCCTGTTTATTTATATTTACCGTGAATCCATTTGTAATTTTGATCCTGTTTAAATTTTAAGTTATGATTAGCGACTCATTCTCGACTTTATGCAGTTCAAGCCTCTTAAAAGTTATTTGTGACGCCATTCTCAGGAATATCATGCTTGACGTTTTCTAAAATTTGTATTAGTTCTGTTCCTGTAATAATTTAAAATTCGTAAGCGTTTAAACTTATCTTGTAATTTCCGTGTATGTTTTTTGTATTATTTTTAGTAAGTTCTTTTATCATTTTATACTTTATGCAAATTTGCTTTAAACTGGTCTCTGTTTATATAAACATTCCATATTTTCACTATTCATGTACCCACTGATGAAGGGCGTATATACGTCCGAAAGCGCTGTGGCAGTTTTTAATATTTTGTACGTCTTTTAGGATGTGTTAAATAAAAGACCTTTTCGTTTTTTAAAACGTTTTGTCCTTAATTTCATCTATTGAATGCAGACGTGATACCAATCTTGATTATTTAAGGTTCTTTACAATGGTGCCCGGACGAATCAGCTCTGCAGGTTAGTGAAAAGATGTTGGAAGTCTGAAAGTAACCCTAATACGAATAGCACATATTCAGTACGTTGGGCTCCGATTTCAAATCGGAGGTTAAAGACCGCACAGGAAGCTAACCGGGAGGATAAAATTAAAATTGGGAGGCTAACCTGAGGTATAGTGGAAAGTAATTAGTCATATTGTCAGTTGTACCTTAAAGGGTTGTAAATGCAGAGTTCACTTAAGAGTTCACTTATGTTTAAGAGCTTGTAATTCAGTCCCAGAAGCTTAATGGTAAAACGTTGGCAGACCAGTACGAAAATTCGTGGTTCAATTCCCGTTTGGGGGGGGGGGAGGAAGGTTCTTTACAAGTTCGATTTCAAACATTGGGGTCGTTCAGTATAGATGTGTTCCGTTATTATGTACTTTGTTATTTTCGCATCTTACAGTTGGAGTTAAATTTTCAGTAAACGTGCAACTTACAGAAATATATAATTGATTTAGGCCATCACAGATGTTTTCAAATTTACGGCATATAACAAGTTTTATTGCAGTCAGATTATCTCTTGGTTTCTTCAAGCTGGATATCGCTCAACTTTTCCACGGATGTAATTTTATTAATAATTTCCATCTTTATTTGTCTACCTGGTGCATTTTGAGTAGTGACAAGAAGTTTAGAAATAAATGATCATATTAGTAGCTTAACTTCAAAACTAGTAATTAAAAACTGATATTATGCTTTAACATTTTGATTAAAGTCTTTAAATGATCCTAAAACGCCTTTAAAACGTTTCCCTTGTCTTATCGGTTAGAGAACCGACATCCATAAAAACTCTACCTAAAATTCCCCTAAAATTTTAGGAGAAATCTCCTAAAAAATAAAATATGTTTTCTATCATCAACTGGCTGATTTATTTGTAAGATATTTTTTCAAAAAATTAATGGAACGTATTATTTATTAGGTATCACGAACAGTTCTCGATAAAATTAAAATTTTACAGTTCCGCAGGTATCACTCCCCCCCCCCCCTCGTCTCCTAAAGAAACAAGCGAATTATATAAAATTGTGTATATTTATTTGAATCGGTAACATAAATAAACGTATTGATTTAGAGCGAGATCTACTAATAAGAAATCTTTAATTTGATTTTTTGTTTAATTTTTATTTCTTTAATTATTTATTTTATTTATTTATTTTTGCTATTGGGTGAATGACTTTAGGGGTCCCAAATGATGAAATTTTATTCAGTTGAATGCCTAGTAAGTAGCATTTCCAATTCGAATTCACCATTAACGAAGTATTTTTAGTCTGCCCATTTCGCTTTCAATATAGTACAATTTAAAAATGGTTAAACTGAAGTGCAATCTAAGTTATTTAAGTTACTTGATTAAGTATCCATGATTGCGAGACCGACCATGTCTGTTCAATAGTGGTGATATAAAGAGAGAATTGATGTTATAATATGTAGAAAAGAAGGGAGTGATGTCCGTTATTCCAAACATCTTATAACCTTCGTTTCGTGGAACCCCAAACGAGGGAAGATATGTTTTTTTATTAAATGCAATTTCAGCACTGTTTCTTCGCTTTATGAATTTAAGAACACCCCCGGATCAAACCCGCATTATCATGTTTAGATCGGATTGCAGACGAATAAGATGATAATTTTGACCAAGGAGCAAGCCAAGAGACAAGTTTTTTTTATTTTTATTTATTTTTTATTTATTTAAAAAGTACTGCAAGCTGCAGGACGTAGTCTCAGTTACAGCGTGCAGGAATAAAAATACATTAAAAGCTTAAAATACATTAAAAAGTTAAAGTACATTAAAAGTTCAAATACATTAAAAAGAAAAGCAAACCTTCAACAACAAATGATCGTCATAAACAGATTCACATGAATACATACAATGAAATACAGGATGTTTACAACAAATGCTTTGGGGGCGTGGTAGCCCATTGGTTAGCGCGCTGGAGTTGCACTCGGTAGGCCCGGGTTCGATTCCAGCCACTGCCAAAACTGCCGCCGTGTTCATGCGGAGTACGTTGCGGAGCTGGTTGTTCTTTTCCGAATCGTATCAATTCCAATCAGAACCAGAGTATCCAACAAGTAACTTATATACCAAATTCTGTGAAATTTGGTAAGTTAGTATTTTAGCTAGAGCAGATAAATGAAATTTTTACGGACCATTTCGCAAAAAAGCAGAATTTGTGTTTACGAATCGTACTAAAAATTAATCAGCACCAGGGTCACAACCAAGTGACTTATCTACCAAATTATATGAAATTCGGTCCATTAGTTTTTGAGTTAGAGTGATTGCATACACTGCATAGACACACAGACAAACACACAGACAGACACACAGACAGACACACAGACACACAGACAGACACAGAGACACACACACAGACGTCCCGCTAAAAAGAGTTTTTTCGTATTCTAGAGGTCTCAAAACGTGTGGATACGTCGAAAACTCGAGTTGCGATTTTCGACATGATTCCAATACTTTTCTTATACGTTACTATGCATTGCAGGGAAAGTAAAAAAGAAAAATGTACTTGGAATCATTTAATAGCAAGAAATTCCTTCAATTCTTGCACCAAAGCAATTAGGAAAAGTTCAATAAAATTTATCTAAACTTTTTAATTCAAATATTTCAATACCAAGGCAACTAAAATTAAGAGATAGTGGTCAAAGAATGATTTAGTGTAAAATATAACCAATAATTAAGGTATTTGGAGGAATGTGCGGACTTTTAAGGAAGTTACGTAATGATATGAAAAGTATATTATTTAACCAAAAGTTTTTTTTTTGCTTAAATAAATAATTGTTTTATTGTTAATAACTTTATCATTTCTGTGTTAAATGTACTTTCGTGATTATTTTCGGAAAGATAAGATTTCCAGAGTGAGCTCGACCATTCTAACATTTGATGCTAGGCGATAACCTCAATGTTTAATATTAAATCAAGGGAACAACACCACAGTCTGTTTTTAAATTGTTAGGTTGCATTCATTCAATGAATATATTTTATTTTACAAAAATGTTATAAACTGCTACACTAACATACATTAATCACATACATTAATCACATTCATTACATGCAGTGTTTTCGAATTTGTGATACCTCACAGCATTTGATATGCTTTTCGTTTCATTCTGCATTTGCAGTATATTATTAAACTTGAGAAAAAACACTCATTATTTAAAAAAAATATATCTATAAAAATCAACCGTGTTTTTTTTTGTTTAGAGAAATTCTTTTCTGCAGGCGGTGTTTTTATATTTATATTAATTTTATACATTCCCATATCATGCATTATTCATGAGCTCAGAAATAACTCAGAGAAATATGAAAGAACATGAAAGAAAACCTTCAGGTAAAGAAACCCAATTACAATTCTACTTTATTGCAAGAAGTCACTTTCAGGTTGAACAAATTATTTTTATCATTATTATATAATTGGATATATTTCTGGTATTTGAATTACATGCTGAATTTTGTTCTAAGAATCTTTTGCACAGATATTTTACTATGAGTCCTTGTACTGTTAAAATCTGTATCCGCAAAAGTTGACCCGAGTAAGAATGGAATAAATTAAAAATTTAGCAAAGGAATTTGTTATGCTGTATTTAGGTTGTATGTTTTTAGTTTTCCTATGTATGCTTGTAGTTTTGCCGTAAGATGTTCTTGTATAATTGCTAGCATTTTGAAATGGTTACTTAACATTTTTTTTCTTTTTTTTTTTGCAGTTAAGTTGCATTAGCATAACGTACGCATACAAAAAATATTTTATTTTAATAAACATGTTTTAGATGTTTCGATATCACGCTCAAAATAGGGTGATACAAAACATGAAATTTTATTAGAGTGCCATTTCTAAGATAGTTGAGTTTTCCAGGTGGTGATAAGAAACCAACAATTTGGGGGACCGTTCTATTTTGCACTATGGAGGAGGACATTGTAAATAATTGGCAATACTGAAACACACTGAGAATATATTAAGGTAAAAGAAATAACATATATATATATATATAAATATGAACCTCTGTAGATGTAAGTATTTTAGTACAAATTTACACCTTTTCTTCATTAATTTTTTGTCATTTTAATATTTTGGGCTTTCAGCATTTACGATTTCTTTGACCCAAATGCTTAGATTGAATGTATCTCTCTTGTAAACTGCTAATTTAAGTCCCATGTTTTATTACTATAAAATTTTAGATCAATTTTAATTCTCTGGTATCATGGTTTTCCTTTTGTTAGATATTATATTCCAAATCCTCTTTGATGGATATCATTTAACCTCTTTAATGTTATTGAACAAAGGTAGTATGTCATTTGTTTCATGTTCTATATATTAGCTTCCGTATCGCTATATTTTATTATATATATATATTAAAATGTCAAAATTCATGGTGTAGCAGTATGGAAATTTACAAGCGGTGCTCGCATCGCGCTAAAAGGGTAAAAAGAGTCAGATGGTTGTCAGTGTTGCCTGCTGAACTCTTGAATGTCTTGTGAAAAGTTAAATAACGTGATATTGGGATGACCATGGATTCTGAATGATCCAGACCAACGAAGTTTGAGCAGAAGCATCCCGGCTAACAGACGAACGACACTGCGTCAACTGACTACCACATTCAATGAGGGACGCACTAGAAGATTATCTGTGAGATCTGCGCAGCGAAATTTGATGTTAATGGGATATAGCCGAAGAAGACTGACTCAATTGTCTTTACTCACAGGACATCTTCGACTTCAGCACATCACCTGAGCTTGCGAACACATGCAATGGGCTCTGGATAACTAAAAGAAGGGTGTGTGGTCCAATGAATCACCTTTCCAGTTGGTACGAGCTGATGGTGTGTTCGGGTGTGGCGCAAACCCTCATGAGGCTATGGATCCAACTTGTCAACAAAGCGCTGTGCACGCTGGTGGTGGTTCCTTAATGGTATGGGGAGTATTTATTTGTCATAGATTGCGTCCTGTGGTAAAGTTGGAAACGTCATTGATAGTAAATTGCTATGTTCAGCTGCTTGGGGATCATTTGCAACCATTTATGGACTTCACATACCCCAATAACGATGAGATGTTCCAGGATGATAATGCTCCGTGTCACCGGGTTCCATATTGCTTGCAATTGGTTTCAGAAACATTCTGAACAATTCTAGCCCATGATTTAGCCACCTAGATTTCCAGAGATGAACCCCTTGGAGCATATCTGGGATATGATCGAAAGAGCCATTTCGTGCCCAAATTTCAGCACCTAACATAACCGCGGAATTACAGGCTGCTATCGAGGCAGCATGACTAAACATTTATCCTGGAGGCTTCCGCCAACTAGTCGAGTCCACGCCATATCAAGTTGCTGCACTTCGCTGGGCAAAAGGAGGCCCTACATGATATTATAGAGATATCCTATGACTTTTGGCACTTAAGTATATATATATATATATATATATACACTGCATTACATATTTGATTTATACAAATACTTTCATCTAAATGTGTAATAAAAAAATTTTCACCCATCTTTTTTACCACATGTAATTCTTATTCCATTCCTCAACTTATATATAGAGAACAGGGAAAATAGGGAATTTTATATCAATTTAGTACCTGTTTTATTTATAATGTTTACATATCATGTTCCCTTTTAAATATTCCATTGCTTGTTGTATATCACATTTACAGTTCAGTCCATCTTGCATTCACTTTTGCTATACAGAACATTTTTTATTAATGATCATTGTATTTGAAATAAATTTCCGAAAATCTTTAGAAAGTAATCCTTTGTCGAATATTGCAGATAATTACATTTTTTTCCCTAAAACTAGTTATTGTGCAGCCCAACTTCTGTTTTAAATGAACGACTTTTTTGGCTCAGGGAACCACATGAAAATTTAGACTCCCTATTTTTCTGAAAATGTTCTCCCTCCACACACCAAAAATAATTATATAAAAAAATTAACATTTAAATATAACAAACTTTTAAATTAGGAGTATGTGTCTGAAGTAAATAAATATTAAATCAACACGTTCCATTCTATTAAAAGATTCCCTTGCAAATTTAATCATGGTTTCTTTGAGGCAAATTCTCCGCTCACACGATGTTTTTATATTTGTCTTAATTCTCCAATTTTGTGTTATGAATAATTCACGAGTATTTCGGTAAGAATACAAGCAGACGAAACGTGAATAAATGTGAAAGAACGAAATTGTCAAAAGAAAATAATTTGAATTCGTGTCTAGTTCTTATTACAAAGCTTCTCTATGAAAATGATTTCAGAGCATTACTATTTTCATTCGGAATTAATCTACAAATTCAATTCAAATCACATATAAATTAAATTGGAGCAAAAGTCCCTTATATATAACAGATGGCCATATGGGAGAAATATGAGCCTACAATATACTTTCATTTGTTTTATAATTTTGAAAACGTCTTAAATACCTTGTAGAATTAACTATAATCGATAGCAACAACAACAACAACAAAAATAATCTGATGTAGGCAGCACATGACTTTCCCTACATACTTAAATAAATATTTTCTTTATTTTTTTAATAATTCATTAGATTGAGTTTAATTGCATCAAATAACAGTAAATTTGCTTTTTTAATTCAATTTTTGTTTTTATTTGGTAATTGGACATTTTTCCGGTAGCGACGTAACAAAAACGCAAGAAATCTGAAATATCTTGAGAACGGTTAGTCCAAAAGTATAATGGAGTGTGTTATATTCCTTTCCTCGTCAAAAATTGCGAATAAAACAAGAATTTAATTGATACATTACAGCATACGTAGTCTTTTTTTTTTTAGATTTTGGCGACTTTTGCGTATCATTTCGTAAAAAAAGGTAGATTGTTCTTTTCCGAATCGTACCAAAATCTAATCAGCACCAAAGTGTCCTACAAGTAACTTATCTACCAAATATTGTGAAATTTGGTCAATTAGTATTTTAGTTAAGGTGGATACATGGAAATTTTACGGGGCCATTTTGCAAAAAAAGGCGGGTTCTGTGTTTACGAGTCATACCAAAACCTAATCAGCACCAGGGTCACATTCATTACCTACCAAATTTTATGAAATTCGGACCATCAGTTTTTGAGTTAGAGTGGATACATACATTGCACAGACACATAGGCATACACACAGACGTCACGCTAAAAATAGTTTTTTTCGTATTCTGGAGATCTCAAAACGTGTAGATCCGTCGAAAACTTGAGTTACGATTTTCGACATGATTCCAATACTTTCCCTGTACACTACCATGTATTGCAGGGAAAGCAAAAAACAAGTGATACTGAACTGGCTGAGTGTTAGTGATACTGTTTGTAACTTGAAACCTGAAAAATTCCAATTTTTCTTCTTTCGGTTTTTATACAACTTATGTAGGTGCAATGTAGCTATGTAGGTACAATTCTAGTAATAATATATGTAATGTGTAGATTTAATACGTAACACATTTTTATTCATATAATTAAGTAGAATGACTTTGATTTAAATATCTAATTATCCTATAATATTTTCAAAATAATAGATGATAATTAATATGAAGTTGGAAAGTATTCAAAACTTTGACTAAAAATATAAAATATATTTTGTCAGCGTGTAATATAAAACTATCGATATATTTTTACATAATTACTGAGATTCATAAAAGAGACGAAGAATATTCTCATTGGGAGTGATAAAACTTTTAATTACTGTATTTTAGTAGGGGTATGTCTAGGGTATGTCTAAGTAAATTTGAAAAATATTTTCAAGTAGCTAATTATACTATTTCTTTTGTAGTTACAAGAAAGAAAATATGGTTTTTGTTGAGACCCAGACCGTCCGACCTACTAGAAAGGTGTAAGGTAACTGTTTGGACGGCCGGGAAGTTTCACCCAATTTAGACCGGAACCCAGTGGAGGAGGCATCCACAGGGACCGTACCCTCATTCCCTTACCACCAACCTCTCGGAAGGACTTACGGACCCACAAATTGGCGGCGTAAAACATTTGCAAAGAAAAGCATTGTAAAGGACCAGTGACAATACAAGTGATGAGAGGGGGAAAAACTTGTATTGGAATTACAAGTTTTCAACGTGCCCACCTTCGCAGACGATAACGCATTGTATGTACAGTGACGAACGTAACATCGCAGGAGGAATCTGTAACGTCACGTTTTATGGCATCTTTCCATTCTGGCAAATCTCGTGAATTTGATGTGTACACCTTAGATTCCAGATAACCCCAGAAACAGAAATCCATCGGAATGAGGTCGGGGGATCGCGGTGGCCACGAAATTGCAAAGTTACGGGATGACTCTATCACCAACGTTCTATTGCAGCATTTGTCGAACACATGTAGCGACTTGTTGTTGTTGAGACCCAGACCGTCCGACCTATCAGAAAGGTGTAAGGTAACCGTTTGGGCGGCCGGGAAGTGCCACCCAATGTAGACCGGAACCCAGTAGGAGAGGCATCTACAGGGACCGTACCCTCCTTCCCCTACCACCAACCTCTCGGAAGGACGTACAGATCCACATGTTTAATGTGATCGTACTCCGCATGAACACGGCGGCTGTTGTGGCAGCGTGCAAATCCAGCGCGCAAACCACCGGGCTACCGCGCCCGAAAAGTGGCAACATCATGCGGTGTTCCCAGCTGGTCACCCACCCCAGTACTAACCGCGCCTGATGCTGCCTGACTTCGGTGATCTAACGAGAACTGGTGTTTTCAGCACGGTACGGCCGTTGGCTAAAAAAATAATAAGAAATTAAATAAGAAAATAAAAAATATATATATATATATAAATATATCTATATAATAAAAGGCAATGTCTGTGTGTCTGTGTGTCTGTCTTATACACTATACGTTTCGCGACCGCGCGTCGGAGAGCTACGAAATTTGGCAATCGGAGACCCGGGGGGAGGGAAGGGGACACGTGAAAACCGATTTTTAAAATTTTAATTAATTTTTTTATTTATTTAATGTTTTATGCGATTTCGACCGTTTTTTGCCCTTTTTGCAATTTTTTCTCCACGATCCAGACATCGTAGAAAAAAACAAATTACACCATCGGAAAGAGCAGAGAATTTCGAGTAAAAATATATCAATTTCAAATCTGAATTTCGATTTCTAATATTTTTTAAAGATTTTAAAACAAAAGTCACTTTTTGCTCAAGAAAACGATTTTTGGTTTTTAAATTCTCGCATCGTGAAAAGTACTCATATTTTCGACTAATAATTTACATTTTCAGAAAGGTCAAACATCTGGCATTCTTACAAGTCTAATCTGGTCCAGAAATAATGAAAATTGCCTTCAGGATCGCAATTTTAAAGACGTCATGATTTTAAATTTCTCGCCGTTCCGCTCGGCGTGACGCTTCGTTTCTCCCCCGCTGAAGCAGGGAAGGTGGTGGGTGGGGACGTCAAGGTGGAGGTGACGTCACGGTTCTGAATAGAGCGCCTTTGCTCTATATAAATTATTATATTTATATTTTAAATGATGGGACGATCTGGATTTTTTAAATGTATATTTTAACTTTTGGATATTTTAATTTTATGGATATTTTAAATGATGGAACAATGAAACAATGGAATGAGGATGATGGAATTAAGCATATGGTCATTTTAAATTGCAAATTAGCGCGCGGGAAGTTAGCTGTAGGCCCGGGTTCGATTCCCGCCACTGCCAAAACTGCCGCCGTGTTTACGTGGAATACGATCACGTTAAATATGTGGGTCCGTAAGTCCTTCCGAGAGGTTGGTGTTAGGGGAAGGAGGATACGGTCCCTGTGGATGCCTCCCCCACTGGGTTCCCGTCTAAATTGGGTGAATATGTAGAAAGTTATGGATATTGTCGCGGAAGGCGCGGCAGCCCAGTGGTTAGCGCGCGGGAATTGCACTCAGTAGGCCCGGGTTCGATTCCCGCCACTGCCAAAACTTACGCCACGTTCACGCAGAGTACGATCACGTTAAACATGTGGGTTCGTGAGTCCTTCCGAGAGGTTGGTGGTAGGGGAAGGAGGGTACGGTCTAAATTGGGTGAATAAAAAGAAAGTTATGGAGATTGTCGCGGAGGGCGAAGTAGCCCAGTGGTTAGCGCGCGGGAATTGCACGCGGTAGGCCCGGGTTCGATTTCCGCCACTGACATGGAGTACGATCACGTTAAACATATGGGTCCGTATGTTTTTCCGAGAGGTTGGTGGTAGGGGAAGGAGGGTACGTTCCCTGTGGATGCCTCCCCCACTGGGTTCCGGTCTAAATTGGGTGGCACATCCTGGCCGTCCAACCAGTTACCAGGCCCGGGTTCGATTCCCAAAATTGCCGCCGTGTTTACGCGGAGTACGAGCACGTTAAACATGTGGGTCCGTGAGTCCTTCCGAGAAGTTGGTGGTAGGGGAAGGAGGGTACGGTCTAAATTGGATGAATAAAAAGAAAGTTATGGAGATTGTCGCGTAGGGCAAAGTAGCCCAATGGTTAGCGCGCGGAAATTGCACTCGGTAGGCCCGGGTTCAATTCCCAAAATTGCCGCCGTGTTTACGCGGAGTACGATCACGTTAAACATGTGGGTCTGTAAGTCCTTCCGAGAGGTTGGTGGTAGGGGAAGAAGGGTACGGTCCCTGTGGATGCTTCTCCCACTTGGTTCCGGTCTAAATTGGGTGAATAAAAAGAAAGTTATGAAGAATATCGCGGAGGGTGAAGTACCCCAGTGGTTAGTGCGCGGGATTTGCACTTGGTAGGCCCGGGTTCGATTCCCAAAATTGCCGAATAAAAATAAAGTTATGGAGATTGTCGCGGATGGCACGGTAGCCCAGTGGTTAGCGCGCGGAAATTTCACTCGGTAGGCCCGGGTTCGATTCCCGCCATTGCCAAAACTGCAGCCGTGTTCACGCGGAGTACGATCACGTTAAACGTGTGGGACTGCAAGTCCTTCCGAGAGGTTTGTGGTAGGGGAAGGAGGATACGGTCTCTTTGGATGCCTCCCCCATTGCAAATTAGCGCGCGGGAAGTTAGCGGTAGGCCCGGGTTCGATTCCCGCCTCTGCCAAAACTGCCGCCGTGTTTACGTGGAATACGATCACGTTAAATATGTGGGTCCGTAAGTCCTTCCGAGAGGTTGGTGGTAGGGGAAGGAGGATACGGCCCCTGTGGATGCCTCCCCCACTGGGTTCCCGTCTAAATTAGGTGAATATGTAGAAAGTTATGGAGATTGTCGCGGAGGGCGCGGCAGCCCAGTGGTTAGCGCGCGGGAATTGCACTCAGTAGGCCCGGGTTCGATTCCCGCCACTGCCAAAACTTACGCCACGTTCACGCAGAGTACGATCACGTTAAACATGTGGGTTCGTGAGTCCTTCCGAGAGGTTGGTGGTAGGGGAAGGAGGGTACGGTCTAAATTGGGTGAATAAAAAGAAAGTTATGGAGATTGTCGCGGAGGGCGAAGTAGCCCAGTGGTTAGCGCGCGGGAATTGCACGCGGTAGGCCCGGGTTCGATTTCCGCCACTGACATGGAGTACGATCACGTTAAACATATGGGTCCGTATGTTTTTCCGAGAGGTTGGTGGTAGGGGAAGGAGGGTACGTTCCCTGTGGATGCCTCCCCCACTGGGTTCCGGTCTAAATTGGGTGGCACATCCTGGCCGTCCAACCAGTTACCAGGCCCGGGTTCGATTCCCAAAATTGCCGCCGTGTTTACGCGGAGTACGAGCACGTTAAACATGTGGGTCCGTGAAAGTCACTTTTGGCTCAAAAAAACGATTTTTGGTTTTTAAATTCTCATATAGTAAAAAGTACTCATAATTTCGACTAATAATTTACATTTTTAGAAAGCTGAAATATCTGGCATTCTTACAAGTCTAATCTGGTCCAGAAATATTAAAAATTGCCTTCAGGATCGCAATTTTAAAGACGTCATGATTTTAAATTTCTCGGCATCGGCTCAGTTCTTCAACGGCATTTCCCCCCCATCCGCAGTAGTTTCTTCACCGTCTCCATGGAGACCGCGCTTTCGGTTTTAAATGAATTGAGAGCCGAGCATAAGTGTTGTATACATCGGGCGAAATGATATTTTAAATGGATATTTTAAATAATTTAAATGATTGAATTATGGTGGTTTGAATTGTGGTGATGTATTTGAAATTATTATATTTATGGATTGGTGGAACGATATGGATGTATTTTTGATTTTAAATGCATATTTTAATTTATGGATATTTTAATTTATAGATTTTTAAATGGATATTTTAATTTTATGGATATTTTAAATGATGGAACGAGGATGGTGGAATTAAGAACTTAGCATATGGCCATTATAAAATTTAAATTAACGCGCGGGAAGTTAGCGCGCGAGAATTGCACTCGGTAGGCCTGGGTTCGATTCCCGCCACTGACGCGGAGTACGATCACGTTAAACATATGAGTCGATAAGTCCTTCAGAGAGGTTGGTGGCAGGGGAAGGAGGGTACGGTCTCTGTGGATGCCTCCCCCACTGGGTTCCAGTCCAAACTGGGTGAATAAAAAGAAAGTTATGGAGATTGTCGCGGAGGGCACGGTAGCCCAGTGGTTAGCGTGCGGGAATTTCACTCGGTAGGCCCAGGTTAGATTCCCTCGACTGCCAAAACTGCTGCCATTTTCACGCGGAGTACGATCACGTTAAACATGTGGGTACGTAAGTCCTTCCGGGAGGTTGGTGGTAGGGGAAGGAGGGTACGGTCCCTGTGGATGACTCTCCCACTGGGTTCCGGTCTAAATTGGATGAATAAAAAGAAGGTTATGGAGATTGTCGCGGAGGGCGCGGTAGCCCAGTGGTTAGCGCGCGGGAATTGCACTCGGTAGGTCCGGGTTCGATTCCCGCCACTGCCAAAACTGCCGCTGTGTTCAGGCGGAGTACGATCACGTTAAACATGTGGGACCGTAAGTCCTTCCGAAAGGTTGGGGGTAGGGGAAGGAGGGTACGGTCCCTGTGGATGCCTCCCCCACTGAGTTCCGGTCTAAATTGGGTGGCACTTCCTGGCCGTCCAAACAGTTACCTTACACCTTACAGGTAGGTCCCGCCAGCGAGTGTGCCACGGTTAGAATTTGCCACGGTCAGAATTTTCAAGGGTAGCGAACAGGCTGGTCGCCAAAGGCGGCTAGTATATAAATAAATAAGAAAATATGGTTGTAAAAGCTTCGATTTTGTAAATCCAAGTCAGCTCAAAATGCGTGGGTTAAGCTATCTAAGGATTTCTAGGCTATTATAACTTCTTTATGTGTGTCACCGATAACTGATAAAATCCGGGTCAAAATTTTGTCAACATTTTATATATTTAGCCTGCTTTTAATTTTATAACTTATGTATTCTCCTATTTTAGATTTTAAATTTCTACAAAGAATCAATATATATATATATATATATATATATATATATATATATATATATATATATATATATATATATATATTTGTCTGGCAACATCTCCATTTTTTTTGTCCTGAACCATATTCACGGTTCCTTGGAAAATCCTTAGAAACTCTAATAACTTTGTAAGGAGAGGTTCATGAATGTATATGTCTGGTCTGTCTATAGTACAGTTACCATACTCAATTTTTCTTTCGACCCAAACCCTTTGACTTATCCGAAGGTATAAGGTATCTGTTTGGAAGGCAAAAATTTAATGTGTCAGTACTCCACGTAAACTCTGTGACTGTTTGGGATTAGTCGGGGATCGAACTCTTGTCCTCCGTTTGATAAAATGCCCTTGCCGTAACCACTGGTCTATCCCGTTGCGGCCATACTCGGTTCTTTATTTCTTTCGACTCAAACCATCCGACCCACCCCCCAAAAGTGTAAGGTACATGCTTGGACGGCCGAAACATTGCTTCCCAATTTTGATCGGTAATATAGTGAGGAATGGCAATAAATATGTTTCAGAAAGTCGCATCATCAAAGTCTGGAAC
Organism: Amaurobius ferox; assembly: GCA_951213105.1. Taxonomy (NCBI): domain Eukaryota; kingdom Metazoa; phylum Arthropoda; class Arachnida; order Araneae; family Amaurobiidae; genus Amaurobius; species Amaurobius ferox. Next base: position 15,545,264 of record OX578144.1, read on the forward strand.
ACGGTGACTCCTACAATGCTTGTCCAAGTATATGGTCATATTCTTTCTTGAATTCGAATGTGCTTTGTTGCTTGATTGGTGCATTTTAACCTGACTGTGCACTCAATTCCTTTGCATTAAGTGTTGTTTATTGGTACTTATTGCCTTGTGATGTCTATCCCTACTAAATAGACAGTACTATATAACTTTATAATTAGTTTTTAGTCTTTATTAAGACCCAGACCGTCTGACATACCCGAAATTCTAAGATATCTACTTAGCCGGGAGGACCAGAACCACCCAATTTAGAACGGAATCCAGTGGGGACGACATTTACAGGGACCGTAATCTCCTTTCCCTCTTACCAACCTCTCTGAAGGACTTTCAAAACCACAGATTTAACGTACCCGTACTCCGTGTAAACACCGGGATAGTTTGGGCAGAGTCGGGAATCGAACTCGAGTCCTCTGAATGCAATCATCGTGCCTTAGCGACTAGGCTAACCCTCCCGACTCCCCGGCATTTTTGTCTGTATCACTTTGTTATCGTGTTGGTTATCCTCACTTTTTAAATTCCCCGCTGGGAGTGCTGCAATCGTTTTTATTGATCGAGCATGATCACCTTAGTATTCAGGGAGCTAAAGTGTGTTCTTATGGACATTTTCGTAAAATGCTATTGGGGCGTTAAAGACTTTCCTAGGAACCTTGAATTTTCCGTACAAACGGAGTTTCATTTGATTGCCGAAAATTTAAAGTGTGTATTCAAAGTGTTGAAATTCAAAAGTGTGCATTACGAATTTTTTTATTATTAGGGGCTATAAATACATATAATTTCTAGTGTGTACTGTATTAATAGTGTTTGATCAGTTGAGACACTAGAGAAAATTAGGTTGCAAAATAAAATTTATAATTTTAGTGTGTTAATTTTAAAGTTGTTTAAATCCAAACTTGCAATATGTAAGACATTTTTGTAGTTGTTGATAAAGACAGAGCTTATAACTTGTAAAACTTTTTGGGTTCTTCAGTTTTCATATATTTTCCTTACGTCTACAATCTTTTATTCACTGATAATTTTAATAGCAGCATGTTTTGTTTTTCTATTCTGTGGATTGATGAAAATAATTCGTGCATCTATCCAAAATCGGGTTATTTCATTTAATTTTATTATATTCTTTCGGATTCTTGTGCCTTTCTTCATTAGTATTTTATACAATAGTTAATTCTAATGCCTGTTAATTTAGTTAAAGAAGTTACCTCATATAAATAATTCGGCATCACGTCTAATGTTATAATAGCAAAAATTAAGCACACATCCACAACAGAAGGTCTTTATTTTACTTCCTATAAGACGTACAATTTTTTTTTTAATTTTTGTACGTCTTATAGGAAGTAAAATAAAGATCTTCTGTTGTGGATGTGTGTCTAATTGTTGCTATTACCTCATATAGCTGTCACAAATCAATTATTTTATTTATTGTTATTTTCTTAACTTTCGGAGTATTTTATAAAATGGTTCTCTTTTACACTGATATGAACGAATGTTGAAGTTTTTGATGAAGATATCTCATTTAAGTCATTAAACAAATTGTATTCTTCATTTATGTTATATACTACATTATACCATAGTATTTTATTCAAAATATTTTTACGATAATTGTACATTTTCTTTTAATCTGTTGATTGTATTTCTGCTGCTTATAAAATTGGTTAATTTTCTATTCATTTTATCATACTATTCCTTTTCACTGCCAAGGTATTTTGATTCCTTTTCCAATTTTCTTTTATATTAGGATTTATTTTTCATGTTTTATGTTTACTATTCTTTTCGCAAAAATACCCTAATTGGGTCAGGTGATACAAGTATTTATCGATAAACGCCGACTTATCATTGTTGGTGTTGTTGCTAGTCTATGATTCTTGCAAAAAGTGGCTGTTCTTTGTCCTAAAAAACTGCTTGATATCGTTACTAATTTGTTGACTGTTTGTTCCGGTTTTTACTTACATTTATGTTCCATGGTACTTAGTTATACTTTATCACTAACAAAAATATTTTATTTTTGTCATATTTTACACAGAAATTATTAATCTTTAACATTTTGTAAAAAAATATCAAAAAGTTTATTCTTTCGATTTTAAAACGTCTTGGTGGCACTGGTAAATTTGTCGCATTATGTGTGTAAACAATTTTGATACCAGTAATATACATAGTATATAGAAGGATAATTTGAACTACGTTGTGTACTGCCATAATTTTTCCAAGAATTGTTAATGTTTTTCGCCTGAAATTATGATATGAAAATCTAAGAATTTTAACAAGTTCTAACCGCGAGAATGACAAACATTTCTTCACTGTTCTAATATTTTATATAATTTATGTACACATACGATTCGATTAATTTTTGTATGTGTATCCATTTTTACTTTCCTTATATAGATAATGTATAAGGAAAGTATTGTGACGGGGTCGAAAATTCGATTCAAGTTTTCGACAGGAGAGCATGTTTCGAGCATCCCTGATCACGAATCAAACATTTTGGAGGTAATGCTTGTGTATGTCTGTGTGTGTGTGGAGACGATATCTCACGAAAGAATGAAGCAATTCGAATGAAATTTGGTACAAAAATCATAATCCGTGAATACTGGAAATCTATTGTTTTTAAACGCAATCGAATATTCAGAATCCCTCCTAAAATTTCGAGTGAAATTTTGAAAAAATCATCAAAAAATCAAAACATTTAATAAAGTTACACAAATAGACATTTCTTATGTAAATTTTCCTTAGAAAACGATTGACATAAACTTTAGAACGCTGGCATGAACCGTTCTTGAGATATTACACATTTAAAAAAAAATATCAAAAAATCCCATAAATTAAAAAAAACATATTAGCTGTCGAAAAACATGTTTACTTTTCATATGCAATATCATGCCAAAAATTTGGTGACATCATTCCCATGGATCTAACTCATTCCATTCATGAGAAAAGATACTCTGAGTAATACTTTTGTATTTGAACGCCAATAGTGATATATCTGCTACGAGAATAACTTATTTCTCCGTCTATATCGCTTGGCAAGATTTTGGCGACAAATTTGGCGAAGTGTCGCCAACTTGGCGACTTTTGTAAATGTTGCCAAATTAACGAAAATCTCGTCAAATGGATAAAACTGACGCTAAATCAATGTAAATGACGACTAATTGATGAAAATTCAATATCTTGGAAAGAATATAAGTATCTACTATAAGAATAATCTATTTATTTTACTCTGTAAAAGTGGCAAATTCATAATATTATATAAGGAAAGTCATACGTTGCTCACTTCAGATTTTTAAATATAGTGTACACACCAAACAGACATACATACACATACACACATTTGTAGACGGACATATTTACATAAGTGTTTGAAATAGCATTCAAGCGGTTTGGAAACGTGTTGGTCCGCGAAAATCCCTAATTAAAAATTTTTGATAAAAACAAATACTTTCTATGCACAATTGTATAAGAAAATAAAAGTAAATGATAAAATTGTACTGTTTTTTACTTTGCTTTCTTGTTTAATTGGTCTGTGTTTATTATGTTGATGAAAGAAACGTTTCTCCAGAGTGTGCGATGTTCCCCCTCAAATACGACGAAAAATCTCGGAACATGAAGGGGGGGACGCATACTGGAAATTTTCTGCTAAAAGAAAAGCGGAGAATGACGTCGATCCAGCTAGTCAAATGCGACTTAAAAGTGCAGAGTATAGAGGGGGAGTTTTAAAATCTTGAACCAATTTATACTAAAGTACATGATAATAAGATAAAATAAAGATATTTTTTCATCAATTAATGTATTTTATTCAGCGTAAAAAAATAATTTTTTTTTTCAGTGTAGGAGTGTTGTTTTACAGGATTTTTCAAAATTTCAAATCCGGACTAAAAGTAGAAGAAGAGACCTTCTTCCGGGAAGAGCAGATCAACGAAACTCTAGGATGATTGATCATAATTATTCTAATATTACTCATTTGGCAGAGAAATAACTGTGGGACGTGGTTTTTAAACAATGTAAGATTTAGGTTATATTAATATAATTTATTAATATTAATTATTTATTATAACGTTGCCGTAAATTCATATATAGTGGAATTAACATTTAAACGTACATCGCTCGTTGTTGTGCCGCAATAACCCTCCAATTATTTTTACCTTTTGTGTAAGTCCTGAAAAGAATTCATTAATCATTACAAAAAGACTAGCCTATTTAAAACTTAAACAATTTCCTTTATTAACAACATCACTTTATCAAAAGCACTATTTTCAACAATATCAACTTTCAATTATTATCGATTTTCATTTAATATTTTAGTTCGGGGAGATATGACCAGTTAGTTAGCTTTCTAAATTGTCTAGGACCGGGGAAATGAGCACGTACCTTACAGTTTAGACTTGGGCTCATCATCTCGCTTGCATCGGTCTTAGTGCTGACCGTACTGCCATAACTCTATGGTGTGTGGCTCCTACTCGTACGTTTCACCTCGACTGATACTTATATCTGCAACTGCTAGGTCATGGTCGCTTCGCTCCTTTTGTCAAACTCTTTTCACCAACACTTCGATATCAAAGTTACTTCTACAACATTCTGGATCCGAGTTCTTTCTTCCACATTTTGTATCGAAGAGTCTTGGTTCCTTCGGCGGGGGGGGGGGGGGGGGGGGAGGTAGCTCCACCCTTCTTCTCCTTGCTGTTCATTGGTTCTTCTGAACCCAATGGCATCACTTGACATTAACCAAGGGCTCTTTCAGCCCCCTTTGGCATGGGACACTCAAATTTATTGTATTTGACCTAAAAGTTCACGTTGTTGTAAACTTCGGTGCCAGCCAGTCTGCACGCTTTGTTCGGTGTTCTGGCCACCATAAATACTGCAATAAACATGCCTCATGTGAGGACATATTCTGGCCTCACATATCTCCCCACAAACAGAAAAAAAAGAACAAAAAAAAAATTTTTAAACCATCAGAGTTCGAAACAAAAGTTCGATGCACTTGCAACTCTGTAATTGGCATTTTTCACTTTTGGACAACGTCCGTCCAGAAAAGTTCAACAGTCTTGCTGTAACAGAAAAGTTTTTTTGCACACATAATATCACAAAATAAACATAAGTTACGTACTCATGAACTTTACCAGGTCCAGCTTTCAATTGAAGCTAAATTAAATTTTGAGTATTTAAAAGACTGTTAAACATATGCACATTCACTTTGAAATGTCACACACTACTATCTTCTCTTATATTATTAACATCATTACACACATTTTTTTTTTTTTTTTTTACAAATCACACAATATTATTTTTTGAACACAATTCTTTACATACTTCATCAAATATTTTTCTAAAATTGATAACTTTATCACATATATGACATTTTTGCTGAACCTTGATACTGGTACATACTTATTAATACAATCACATATTTTTTTTTTTTTTTACATTAGCCATTAAAATATAGTTTTCACATAAGTCAGTAACTTTAACTTTTCCACTGGGAATGACACATTTAGACATTTCCCTTTAATAGGCCATCTTGTCCCAGAATGTCAACAAACAACAACAACCCCTGATTTGTGACAGGTACTGATTGATTACTTTGAAAAGGATCGCTTAGAAGAACCCCTTCTATTCTTAAAAGCTACGATACCGGAAGTGCGAACCGGACACTGCGTTCAAATTCCCTTTCCGAACTTCGGAACAGTGACCAGTCTGCAAAGGAGACCCTCAACAAAGATTCCTATCTATTTTAATCGTTTTTTTGAATGGTGATTAGCAGTAACGCCCCAACTCAACTCCTCTTGCTATGACAAAACAATGCAGTTTGAAGACGTTGAAATGGACAACGTGGTGCGCGAATTCAAGCGGGCTAACAGAAACAGCTTTTTAAAGGCGCTTGTAACAAAGTATTGTAAAAATTTTATTACCCATTCGGCGTGTTCTATAAACGTCGACTTATTCTTTTTAAATATAAACCTGTTCATCAATTTAATTATATTATTTATTCCTATCTGCTATTGAACCATTATACTTGCATGCTGCAGATGGACTTGTACATCATTTGCCTTTTATAACTCTCTCTTTTTTTTTTTTAAACTGAACTTAAAAAAGCTCCCTTCTTTAAATATTATTTATTAGGTTCCTTTGAGGTGGTTTGTATTATTATCAAAATCATCTTAATGGTACCTTCTATATACTGACTTCATGTAAAATTTAACATTATATTACTGTATTATTTATTATTTAAATTTTACCTTTCCATTTGATGTTGATATTCTCTCTTATTTAATTTTGTTTTCTCCATGCCTTTCATAAGACTTTAAAGTTAAAAAAAAGAAATTGAAAAGTTTTTTTTTTTTTTTGAAATTTAATTTTTTTTTTTTAATTTTTAAATTTAATTTTAAACTTTTAAAGTTTTTGATGTAGTTTGTTTAAATTTTATTTATTTTAACTCCTTGCTTAATACTTTCATAACTTTTATATTTTATATAAAATTATTTCATCCTTTTAAACACACTCAAGACTTTATTTTGTTGTCTAAAAAACCCTTTATTTACCTAATTGCAAATTTTGATATTATATTTTTACCAATTGAAATCCTTTTCATTTATTATTTATATATCCTTTTTGAACGCGGATTTATTTACTCACCGTATAATTTTTTTTTTTTTTTTACTCTATAAAATTTATCATATTTATGTATTTCAATTTATTTTAATCCTTATGACTTTGAATACCTGACATTTATAACCATTTATATGCGCGATTGTTTCTCATTCTATCTCACACATTATTATCTAATTATTTATTTTGACATTTTGTTAGCTGCGGCTAACCCCTTTATCGCCGTAATACATATTATGATTTATGTATTTACATATGTGACATTTATTTCATCCTAATTTATTTTATTTCTTTCATAAAATTTCTCAACACCTTATTCAGATTATATTTTTCACACAATTTAATATTTACAAATACCTTTCACAATTGCTACAGTATCTCATCGATAACTCTAATATTTCATTTACATTCCCCACTGACATCTGAGTGCCCTATTATTTTACATTCATTTATTCATTCCGTATTTATTTATATTCATTATATATGTATTTCACATTTATTTATTATCGTACAATTTTCCTCAACGATACCTACATTTTATTTTCATTACCATATTTATTTACATTTTATTTTCATATCCATAATTTATTTATACACACATGATTATCGCAACCTTTCCTTACGATGGAAATAAACAACAAAAATGCTTTATTTCGCACTCAACATTCTTCACTTATTTTTTTTTTTTTTTTTTTATTTCAACCCTTTTTTAACACCTTCTGTGCAATTATTCATTTTTTCACTAAACAAAATTTTAACTAAATTTATTTACATTTATCCTTTCATTTTAAGATTAATTTAGTTACTTAAATTGCCTATAAAATTTATATTCTTCCTCAAACATTCTTATTACCTAATCATTTTCAATGCATTTTTCACTTTTGACCATTCCTACACGAGATATCGTGTCCTCGATTGCTTTATTGCACCGGGCGATTTACAGCTATTTTAACTGTTCATAATTTAACATTTTAAATTCAAATTGATTTAAAATTTTCAATTATTTACGCCTTTATTTACTTTTTTGACATAAAATTATATCATCTATGACTAAGCTCTACATTCTCACTTTCAGCTCATTACTTATTTTTTCATTTTACTTAAATCTGTCATTCAATTTTTAAGCTTCAAGACTCTCCCTCAAAAGACCTCTCTTCCCTCAGAAGATTTTTTGCTTTTGAACACAACTTGAAGTGAAGCCCCTGAACAATGAAGTATTTGACTTATCCTGAACAATGAAGTATTTGACTGGACTGCCTGCACAACATTGCCCTTGCCTGTATTTGTTTACAGACCTTATATCTACCCCATTAGGTAACATATTTTGATTTTACCTTTCATTTTTTAGATTTATTTGCATAAATTAATCTTTGCATAAATTTTTGATCACATGTACATTTGAGTTAACATTATAAATTATATATAATATTTTTTTTTGGAAAAGAACCATTTGTACACTCCTTATCAAATTTTGTAACATTCATACTTGTTCATTTTTAAATCATTCAATGATTATCCATATCTTTTTCTTTGAAATTTATATCATTTTCATTCATAACAATTCTTTCATTATTGCCTTTTTTTTTTTTTTTTGAAATTCATATCATTATCCATTTTTTCATTTTTGAAAATTTTTTCCATTCCAGATCATTTTTCCTTTAATTCATTTTTGATTTGTTATTCTTATCTCTTTCTCATTTTACAATTCTTCAAGTACCAATCATCAGCAAAATTTGAATTTTTAAAATTTCTTGATTTCTTTAAACAATTTTGACCAAGCTCTCTCTCCCTATGTTCATGAATATTACATTCAATTTCATTTGTGTCATAAATATGTATTTCATTTAGTAACTTTAATTTCTGCCTAACATACTCTTTATATATGCTTTGACTTTCAATTATTTCTGAATCTACTTTTAGAATATCATTACCTTCATTATCATTGTGATTAGTATCCCTTATTATTTTTTTATTTTCATTTTGAACATTTTTACACACATTTGAATTTTGTGTTTGTTGAAAATTATTATTTTCATCATTCAACTCATCCATTATTTTATTTTCAAGAGAATTTTGAGTATTTGCATTATCATGACTTTGACTTTCATTTTGTATTTCTTGACAATTAAGAATTTCATTCTGTTTTTCTTGAAAATTAACAATTTGAGTATTTTTATCATTATGATTTTGATTTTGACTTTGCATTTCTTTAAACCTTTTACTTTCATTTTCATTATGTACCCTTTGAATTTTAACTCTTTCATTTTGCATAATTTCATGATCAATATTTTCAAAATTTTTATCACCCTTTTGATTTTGCATAATTTTGATATCCGTATTTTCGCTTCCATGCTGAATATTTTCATTCATATCTTGAACATTTTCAATATGTGCACTTTGTACAGTATAACATTTTTTTGATTGAATCTCAATTATTTCACCGTTACCGTTATATTTATTTTCACTTTGTAACTTTTGTGCTATATGACATTTTTTTGCGTGAATATCATCGATTTCACTGTCCATATCATATTTTTCCATCAATTCTTTCGCACTTTGTACATTTTGTTCGATATAACATTGGGTAGCGTGAATTTTAATTGGTTCATCTTTCATGTTATATTTATTTCTAATGGTCAATATATTTGCTTTTTCAATTTCAATTATTCGAAACGGTCCTTGAAATCTATCTTGAAACATATTTGGTTTATTTTCCTCTTTCAAAAATACGGTATCTCCGATTTGCATTTCTTCATTAGTAATTGTTTTGAAATTTTTAATCACTCCTACTCGCATATTTTGATTTAACGTAATTTTAACCTTCTTTTGATTACTAATTACAATATGAATTTTGTTATTTTTTATTTCAGTTCGAATTGCACCAAATGGAAAGAGTAATTTTGCGTGTTTTGTGGGGATAAAGATAACCTCCTTATCCGGAATTTCCTGACTTATGTCGAATTGTTCTGCAATTAACTGACCTTGTTGCAAAGCTATCCTGCGTGTGAGCGTGACATATACTTCGTCATCAAGATTTGACTCTTCATTACCACATTTTTTTTTAGCAAAATCACTAACCTTTCCATTTTCAGGAAAATCGGCCTCATCGAGCTGTGCAATTTTTTTACTGTCATAATACTCATTTTTAATATTTCCACTAAATTCAAATATACTTTTAACTTCATCATGTGTGACAATTGGATTTTTCGACTTCGTAACAATTTTAAAATTATTTTCTGCATCAATATTTTTATTACTTTCATTATTTGAAGAAGTATAGTCATTAACATGGCTACCTTTAATATTTTGTGAATCAATTTGTGAAACTTTACAACTAGTTTCCTTAATTTTATCAAACTTTTTATTCTCGATCTGAGTCGATTTTGAGTTAACTTCATTTTTGTGCTCATCATTTAAATTTATTTTTGCATTGCACGCCTCATTTTCATTTTTATTAATTTCTTTAACTCCTGTATTTTCCTTAATATTCTTTTTATTGATATTTGCCTCACTTTTTAGACTTTTAACGAATTCTTCATCGAAGCGGACCCATCCGGGCCGTGCCAACGACTCTACAATAGAATCAAGAATTGGATCTCTTATGCAAGAAACATGGGTGAATTTTTGCATGCTTTCAATATTATTTATATTTTTATTGTTATTTTGACTTTCATTTTCATTATGTTGATTTGCTTCAATTATATTTAACTGTAAATTGGGACCTGGGCTTCGCGTGCGACCCTCCCTTTTATCATTTTGCATTTTATTTGCGTTTTCATTTAAATTCAATACCTCATTTCGCGTTTGCACTTTTTTTTCTTTCGATTGGGACTTTGGTCTATTTATTAAATTTTGACTTGGCCAAAGCCCCTCCCTCAGTTTAAAGACCCGTGATTTTGACTGCTTTCTTTCGGAATAGTTTGGGTATTTGACCGACTATCCTTTCGTTCTCTGAATCCGCTATTTTGAGTGTTACGAAAACCATTTCTTTGCCCATTTCTTATATTTTGACTCCCATATTTATTTTCCCCATAATAATTTTGTCCGTTTTGATTATGCCAACACGTAGAAAAATAATGACCTCTTTTCCCGCATCCTATGCAATATACATTTTCATTTTGTGATTTTTCCTGTATTCCCCGTTGATTACCATTAACTTTTCTAGCATTATTCTCCTTGCGATACACTGCATTGATTTCCGAGCGGTCACACTCCTCCTCCATAATTTTCTCCAGATTTTCTGCGAATTCAACTGCTTTATCAAAATTAGTAATATTTATTTTCTTTATTTCAAATGCAATATCTCCTCTTAAAGTTTCTAAAAATTTAACTAACATGATATTATTTTTAATTTCAAACATTTCATTAGTTGAGTTATTTCCTACAAAATCATTTGTTGCATTTGAAATATTTAACGCTAGCTCAGCAACTTTCATGCCTGGCGTCATTCTAATTTTATTTAAATTTATTTGCTTTTGAAGCATAGTTACAGATGGCTTAAATTGTTTAATCAAAATTTGTTTAACTTCTCCCATGTTGTTTGCATTCTGCAATTCCCTTTTTTTTGTCAGAAATTCTAACGCTTTTTCCTTCAATCTAGTTTTTAAAATTATAACTTTATTCTCTTCTGACCACTCTGCCATACCTGCGATATTTTCAAACTGCGTAAAAAAAAATTCAATGTCCTCATTATCCTTTCCATTAAACAGAGGTAACAGATTTATTAAATTAAAGTTTTCCATTCTTGTTCTCTGATTTTCACTTATTCTTATTTGTGATCTATCGGGAGACATTTGACGTCTTGAATTTCGTGTACTCCTTTTAGGCATTTAACAAAAAATTATCCCTTCCAAAATTTTCTAACTTAATCTAAACACATTAATACACTTAAAAATATACTGCACATAAAATACTTCATGCAACAAAATATTCTTAACATATCATAAATTTTTCACACATTATTTTCAATTATAATATATTCAAAAGATTTTTCATTTTCAAAGTGATTGTGCATATTTTTTTTTTTTACCAATGCAAAATATCTGGTCAACATATGCTCCCCAAAAATTTTCATTCATTTCTTTATTTAAATTATTTTTATTCACCTCAGTATTATTCATTAAAATTTTCCGTTAAATTTATGACTTACACAAAAGCGTCACGGTAACCAAATGTGGGACGTGGTTTTTAAACAATGTAAGATTTAGGTTATATTAATATAATTTATTAATATTAATTATTTATTATAACGTTGCCGTAAATTCATATATAGTGGAATTAACATTTAAACGTACATCGCTCGTTGTTGTGCCGCAATAACCCTCCAATTATTTTTACCTTTTGTGTAAGTCCTGAAAAGAATTCATTAATCATTACAAAAAGACTAGCCTATTTAAAACTTAAACAATTTCCTTTATTAACAACATCACTTTATCAAAAGCACTATTTTCAACAATATCAACTTTCAATTATTATCGATTTTCATTTAATATTTTAGTTCGGGGAGATATGACCAGTTAGTTAGCTTTCTAAATTGTCTAGGACCGGGGAAATGAGCACGTACCTTACAGTTTAGACTTGGGCTCATCATCTCGCTTGCATCGGTCTTAGTGCTGACCGTACTGCCATAACTCTATGGTGTGTGGCTCCTACTCGTACGTTTCACCTCGACTGATACTTATATCTGCAACTGCTAGGTCATGGTCGCTTCGCTCCTTTTGTCAAACTCTTTTCACCAACACTTCGATATCAAAGTTACTTCTACAACATTCTGGATCCGAGTTCTTTCTTCCACATTTTGTATCGAAGAGTCTTGGTTCCTTCGGCGGGGGGGGGGGGGGGGGAGGTAGCTCCACCCTTCTTCTCCTTGCTGTTCATTGGTTCTTCTGAACCCAATGGCATCACTTGACATTAACCAAGGGCTCTTTCAGCCCCCTTTGGCATGGGAGACTCAAATTTATTGTATTTGACCTAAAAGTTCACGTTGTTGTAAACTTCGGTGCCAGCCAGTCTGCACGCTTTGTTCGGTGTTCTGGCCACCATAAATACTGCAATAAACATGCCTCATGTGAGGACATATTCTGGCCTCACAATAACCAACCAGTCTTGAACAGGACTTGAGAGCAGGTCAGGAATGCAAACATGTCTATATCACACATTAATAAAATGAAACTTAAATACACAATTCATCTTATGTTCTAGTGTATTATTAGTCGAGTACAGAGAAATTTAAAAAAATCTGATGTGGGCAACACATGACTTTCCTAATGAATTTACTACTTTTAGAGTAAAATAAATAGGTTTTTCTTCTAGTAGATACTAATATCCTTTCCAAGATATTGAATTTTCGACAATTAGTCGTCAATTTCATTGATTCAGCGTCACTTTTATCCATTTGGCGAGATTTTCGTTAATTTGGCAACATTTCAAAATGTCGCCAAGTTGGCGACATTCCGCCAATTTCGTCGCCAAAATCTCGCCAAGCGTAATGGACGAAGAAATAAGTTAATAAGTTATATATATATATATATATATATATATATATATATATATAAATTAAAATAACAAATACTAAAGTGCAGGAGTGTTAATCAGTAACCACAGTATCAAACTGCGAGCAATATAAAAGCGTGTAGTGAATAGTAAAAAGCAACGAGGAAGGGCCGGAAAACTAGAGCACGGAGAGGCCAGGACAAGTAAAATATATTAAAGAATAGTATATCTGCCAGAATAGTATATCAGGGGCACATTCTGGACAGACATACTAAAATCCGTTGTTTCAATGATTACATAAAAACACGTGGTTAAAATATTATGCAATCTGTGCCCAACAACGGAATAACAAGAATAACAGAAAAAAACCAAATAGGATAAAATTCAATTACAAAACATAAACACAGTTATATATATATATATATATATATATATATAACTTATTAGATATTGAATTTTCGACATATATTATATAACTATTATTATATATTTATATGTTATATAACTTATTAGATATTGAATTTTCCACAATTAGTCGTCATTTTCAATGATTTAGCGTCATTTTTATCTATTTGGCGAGATTTTCGTTAATTTGGCAACATTTCAAAAAGTCGCCAAGTTGGCGACATTCCGCCAATCTCGTCGCTAAAATCTCGCCAAGCGTTATGGACGAAGAAATAAGTTGTTCTTACAGTAGTTAAATTGGCGTTCAAATGCAAAAGTATTACTCAAAGTATCTTTTTTCATGAATGGAACGAGCTAGATCCACGAGAATGATGTCATCCAATTTATCGCATGATATTATATATGAAAAGTGAACATGTTTCTCAATAGGAAATATTTTTTTTCTATTTTATATGACTTTTTGATAATTTTTTTGAAAAATGCGCAATATCTCGAGAACGGTTCATGTTAGCGTTCTAAAATTTATGTCAATCGTTTTCTAATGAAAAATTACATAAGAAATGTCTATTTGCGTTACTTTAATATTGGTTTTGATTTTTTGACGATTTTTTCAAAATTTCATTCGAAAATTTAGGGGGATTCTGAACATTCGATTGCGTATAAAAACAATAGGCTTACAGTGTTTACAGATTGTGATTTTTGTTCCAAATTTGGTTCGAATCGGTCCATTCGTTCGTCAGTTATCGTCTCCACAGACCCACTGATATACACACACACATACTTTCACACACACACACACACACACAGACATCACTTCAAAAATGTTTGCTTCGGGATCAGGGATGCTTGAAACGTGCTCTCCCGTCAAAAACTCGAATTCGAATTTTCGACCCCGTCACACTTTCCTTATACATTATGTATATAAGGAAAGTAAAAACATTTTCTTCTTGAATAAATAACTTCAATAGTTCTCGAAATATCCTCCAGTTTTTTCTTCATGGAATAATATTTAAATTGATGATTATCTCTTTGTATATTTGTATATCCTAAAATATCAATTGAAATGACAATTAATTAGAATCGAAAGAAAGTGTCTACCGTCATCAATAATATTTGTTACTAAATGTGGCACTGCATGTGATCAATAATATTTTTCATCCACTATGGCAGTGAGTATTAACAAGAATTTCAAGAACGACACAAAGATGCAAATGACATAAAAATACATTTTTGTACGCCACGTAATGACATAGAAACATTTATCTGGGATCTCACTCTCCATATTTTACAACTGCTTTTAAGCCATTTTTGATTGGATTTGGGGGAAATCTATTTATATTCTATTAAATATTCCATTTAATGTAATATTTGATTAAGGTAAAACAATATTTAAAAAGCCGATTCAGCTATACCATGAATTGAGGGGAAATGAAAGGTTGAATTGAATAAAATTTATCGAGAATACATTTTATCCATTATTTAGTTTCTCAAATGGTTAAATATTTTTTCATACTCTTGTTTTGAGAAAGTATATAGTCTTTCTGAAGATTTTCGGATTTCAGGTTTTGATGAATAAGTACGATTTAATAATGCTGTGTGTGTGTGTGTGAACACTGCAGAGTCCACTTCCACAATAAGAGCTTGCGGACAGAAAATTTCTTCACAATACTCAAGACAGCATACACATACCACTTTCAAATTTTGCTTGTAGATAAATTATGTGAAACACCAGAACAAGATGGTAGATTTTCCGAGAAATTTTCATACTTATAACACGAATTATTCGAATTTTGATATTTACATAGCATTATTTTCTATTTAAACAATGATAATTTTTCGAAAAATGATGGTAGTACAGTAGAACCTCGATTATCCGACGTAATTGGGACCAGACCTACATCGGATAATCGAAATTTCCGGATAATGGAGAATATTTCAATAATCGTCTAGTTTAATATGTAACACCGTCATCGAACTGCTATTATGACTATTTAAACTGCTAAATAAATATCTAAATTCAAATTACAGTACAGTATAGTAGTACATGAAAATTTATTTTGAAACAAAAAACTTACAATGATTTAAATGGAAGCTTCATCTGGTGTAAATTGGTCATCCTTTGTCGTGCAGCTCTGTCACGAAGCTTTTTTAAAAGCATTAGTTCAGAGGAACCACACTGTTCTTGTTGTTCCAACCAAGCAAGACCTTTTGAAAAACACTCAAAAGCATCATTGTTACTAATCTTTACTTGAGAATCATTCTCGCCTTCATCATCACCTTCTTCTTCGTCTTTTGCAGAATGTCGGTCTTCTGCGATAATTTCCTCATCATTAAGCAACTGGAAGTCTGCATCTTCCATGTCACAAATCAACCAATCTGTGATTTCTTTTACCCCACAGATTTCAAAACCTGGCATCGTGCTAAAAATGTTTGAAAATTCAGTAACACCATCTTTCGCAGTGCCTGTAACATTTTCGTCTGCGCCAGTTGAAAAATTCGGTAAAAGTTTTCCCCAACTTCGTCTTTCTTAAATTCTAGAGCTGTGAAAATTTCTGTTTGTGGAAAGATGTCAAAAGAGGTTTTGTTCCCTGCGCTTGCTTACAATCAGAGGCTGCAGTAGCAGGGAGTGTTTTTGCTTAGAACAGAGACAAAGGAAGGACAGGGAAAAATGTCAGGAAACCGACGTCGGTTAACGAAGCGTTCCGGTAAAATGAGGGTCGGATAATCAAGGTTCTACTGTATATAGTATAAGGAGGGGGGGGGGTTTATTGACAATTTGAACAACACTCTATGTTAATGACATCAAAATACCGATATTTTAACGCAAATAAGCCAAAGATATCCAATTCAAAGGCTTTACTAAGCTGTTGCCAACTTCAAAAGAAACCTTTAAAGAATTGCTATAAAATACTTTTTTGAGAATAACTTATTACGAAATATGTAATAATATTATTCTATCATTATTATATCGATTATGATACAACTGAAACTAAACAAGATTGAATAGAATTGTATGATAAAATTAATTGGTGACTCACATTTCAGATAAATTTTATTTAAACTCTTCATATATTTAATGAAAATGAATGAAATAAGAATACGAAAACATAATTATTTTCCAGATATCTACATTCAATTTCAAATATTATCAGAGTACAATTCTTAAAATTTATGCTTAAAAGTATAAGCTTAAAGTATTATGCTTAAAATTTTATTCCACAAGTGAAAAATAATATTATTTATAAAATACCATAATTTATGTTTGACAAAGAAGATATATATTTTTTATTTCGAATTCTCTTTGTTATTTCTAAACTTCTGACATTTCTTACAAAGTTTTCTTATAAAATTTTTGAAAGTTGGATATCTGGAATGTAAAAATATTTTATTAAAATTCGGATATCAGTCATACAGTTTGAATGTGTATATTATTTTGAAAGTAGTGAATTGTATTAAATAAAACAGAGGGCTTACAAGAGAAGGGCTCAAAATTTCCAATGGTTGAGAGAAGGATATTTTTAATGGCTAGGTTCCAATGAGGGTATAATATTAAAGGATGGATGTTGCTTGTAGCGAACTTTTTAAATATTTGTAAAAGGAAGAAAAGTATGGGCTTTTTGACGTGAAGGAGAATATGATTTGTGATTATTATAATGAAAATAATATACTTTACAATAGTTTAAAATGATAATATTTTAGAGTGTTTTATTTTATTAAAATAGCAATAAGTACTGTATTTATCATAATTTTATGTACTAATCTAATAATAAGTAATTAAATGTGGCACACATTTAGAAAAGAGAACTTTAAATTTGAACTTTTTGATTAATTATCATTAACATATCTATCCCTATTTAACATGGCCGTAAATTCATGCATAGTGAACTTAATTATTATTGTACATTGCTTTGTTGTGCCGCTATATAAAACCCTCCAATTATTTACTTTTTGCGTGAGTCCTGTAAAGGAATATTAATATGTTACTAAATGGATTACACCATTTTAACTTTAACAATAACATTTATTAAAACATAAATACTTAATTATTCATTTACAACAATCAATCATATTATTTCGGCGGTGGGAATATGTGAGACCAGTATGAATAAAATTACTTAAAATGTGTCTACGACCTTTGATTATTGATGAACACATACCTTCAAATCTGTCTTGTACTTTGCCACCACCAGGTACTTCGCCGATCATATTATCGGAATAGACTCGCAGTACTTATTCACCACTCGTAATTCGACGATCATATTGTACTGCTGGCTCGACACTCGTACTTGTGTCATTCTTGTAGTCAACACATATTTCTAAGTTTCATGCTCCTAGATTTCGAGCTGTTAATCTCTTACATTTTTTTACCAAGTCTATCGTTCTTAAGTCATCGTCTCCAAGTTATCTGTATAAGCCTATTCCTAGTGTACTTCTTCGGTCACAGGCTGCGGCTCTCTTTTTACTTCGGGGGTGTCACTCCCACTTTGCTTTCATTTGCAGCATTCAGTGTGACGCAACAAATATTTCCTTCATTGGTTAATCATTGAACCAATGTCGCTACTTGGCATCCTCGTAAGGGCCCGTTCTGTCCCCTCTGCCTTGACGCTCCTAAATTTTTGGTTTGCTGTAAACCTCGACTCAATCCGGACTACAAGTGTTGTTCGATGTTTCGGACACAATAAATAACTGGCATAAACTTGTCTCACCAAAACACATGTGAGATCTATTTCTGGTCTCACAATTATCGTAAAATATTTTAAACAAAAATAATTAAGACAATACCAATAATTACATTTTCTTCACTTACCAGCAAAAAGGGTTTTTTAAGATTTCACTTGTTGCGATCATGGGCTGTTCTCCTCATGTGATCGGATACAGATAGACAAAATTACTATTAAGCATAGAATATAGTAAACTAATACAACATAGCATAAACTATTATAACACAATATGTTTTTTGTATGAACATTTTTCAATAGGCAATTTGGTGATCAATTATTTTGAAATTCTATAATCAAAATCGTGATTTAATGTCAAAATACAGTTAAATTATATTTAATGAGGTATTTATACAAGGATTGACTAAGTAACTAAACATTTTAATAGAAATTGAATGCAATATATTTCATACTTAATTCGCTTATTTGTAGTTTATAAATATTGAAATTATTGCAGTAGTGATGGAAACATATAGGTTGATTTATATTATATATTTATAGTTGTAGAAGTATTATGTCTTTAACACACAGTAACATTGGATAGTATGAAAATATGCAAATCTAAACTAAAAACTACAATACTACCACATTACTAATAACAGCTTTTCATTCAAATTAAACTAAAACATTTCTTAATTCTTCCACATTTATCCTTTATTAACACTTCACAACAAAGTTGAAAAGTGTTTATGACTTTGTTCATTCTGTCTGTCTGTCCGTTAGCACGATAACTGCCGTAAAAATGACTTAATCAAAATGACATTTTAATATGTTGCTCAGACGGTCTGTAGGACCTATGGGAAT
Source organism: Amaurobius ferox (assembly GCA_951213105.1). Classification (NCBI taxonomy): domain Eukaryota; kingdom Metazoa; phylum Arthropoda; class Arachnida; order Araneae; family Amaurobiidae; genus Amaurobius; species Amaurobius ferox. The sequence goes on from OX578144.1 coordinate 15,564,310, forward strand.
ATAAATGAATAGTATCATCCAATTAGTTTTGGATTGAACCCGGGTTGAAAAAATGATATACATTGAACCCTATGGGACCTAATTTTTCAAAAATTTTTTAAGCGAATTTAAAATTCACAAATTGCTTCGAAAGTTTTAAGAAAAATTCAAAGTATGCCATTAAAATATATAAAAAAAATTCAGCAAAATATATTCAGTAGTTTTTTAAATAAAAATGAAAATAATAATTACACCTCTTATATAAAGCGATCACGTGACCATTATATGAAGAGATCACGTGACCCACTTCAAAATAAGATATGGTGTCCATCTTGTGTCGAAATTGTGATTTTTAAAGTTCTTTTTAATTCATATTTAGTGTTGTATCCGTCCTAAAACCGCTTTTTTTTTGCTTAAATTCTGTGCATCTACATACTGAAACAACGCAATTACAATATATTTGAGTTTAAATGATCATCCAAATTTGATTATTTCTACAACGAAGCCTATTTTTCACTTATGGAAAACGTGAACAGCAAAATATGTGGAATGAGTTGTATAAGAATTGCTGCATTTCTTTAACGCAAAATTAGGAGTCTGCATAGCTGATATGAATGGAGTCTGTATAGCTGATATGAATGAAATATTCATTGATTTTACAGAGAGAAAGACGATTTTTTTCGATGAAGTTTTAAAAATAGAGTTTAATTACTTGCTCCTCCATGGTCCTAAGTTTTTAAGTAAAATAAATTATCATAGTATTGTGATGAATGAAATGAATGGGAAAATGTTTAAGAATGAAATGCTGCTTTTATAGAGAGAGCCAGGCTTGTTATATTTCGATGGCGTCATTTGAATAAATGTCAATTGTTTTCGATGTAGTTTTCAAATATAATAAATTATTGTAGTATGATGATAATTTTAAAAAACATTACCAAGGAATGTATCGCATTTTAGAGATGTTTAAACCAGGCAATTTACATTTCAACGCCGTAATTTGAATAATATTCATTTTTTCGATAAAGTTTTAAGTTTTCAAATATAATATATTAATGTAGTATCGTGATAATTTTAAAAAATATTACCGAGGAATGTATTGCATTTTAGAGATGTTTAAATGAAATTGCGTTGAAGTTGGAAAGTGTTTCATAATCATTGCTTTATGCATGATTGATCTTTCTTGTATAATATGATTTGTTTAATTGACAGAATTTTGTTTTACTGGAAAAAATTATACCATTAAAGAAACAAAAGTTGGTAACTTTTACTATCATGCGAACCAAATTCCTGGAAATATTTCGAAGATAAATTGATCTAAATGGCAAGCAAATCATGAAAACTTACCAGATGTAGTCTCTACAACTCTTTGAATTAATTCTGTAATTCGTTACCTTATAGTTCAAGAATCAGAATCACGACAACTATGCTATGAGAATTCCACACGTTTGATTGAGTGTAAGTCTAGAGACATTTATAAACACTGCTTAATTGCATATAAAAAAATCTGATGTGGGCAGCACATGACTTCCCTTATATATTACAATAAAATTACTACTTTTACAGAAAAAAAATAGGTTATTTTTAGAGAAGATTCTTACATTCATTGTTTCCAAGATATTGAATTTTCGTCAACTATTCGTCATTGATTTAGCATCATGTTTATCCATTTAGCGAGATTTTCGTTAATTTGGCAACATTTAAAAAAGTCGCCAAGTTGACGACATTCCACCAAATTCGTCGCCAAAATCTCATTATGGACGGAGAAATAAGTTATTCTTGTAGCAGATAAATGACTATTGGCGTTCAAATACAAAAGTATTATTGAAAGTATATTTTCTCATGAATGGAACGAGCTAAATTCACGAGAATGTTGTCACCCAATTTATCGCATGATATTATATATGTAAAATGAAGATGTTTCTCAACAATTAATATATATTTTTTAATTTATAGGATTTTTTGATAATTTTATTTGAGAAATGTGCAATATCTCGAGAACGGTTCATGCTGGCGTTCTAAAGTTTATGTCAATCGTTTTCTAAGGAAAAATTACATTAGAAATGTGTATCTGCGTAACTTTATTAAAGGTTTTGATTTTTTGATGATTTTTTTAAAATTTCACTCGAAAATTTAGGGGGGTTCTAAATACTTGATTGCGTTAAAAACAATAGGCTTCCAGCATTCACGGATTGTGACTTTTGTACCAAATTTCATTCGAATCGCTGCATTCGTTCGTGAGATATCGTCTCCACAGGCTCCCTGACACACACACACACAGAGAGAGAGAGAGAGAGAGAGACATCACCTCAAAAATGTCTTATTCGTGATCAGGGATGCTTGAAACGTGCTCTCCCGTCGAAAACTGGAATTTGAATTTTCGACTCCGTCACAATACTTTCCTTATACATTATGTTTATAAGAAAAGTAATAACCATACGGATAAGTCATATATGTAACAAGTTTAAAATATACTTTAGAGGGAATATACATGAGCTGAATAAATATAAATTTCGTTTCTGAAAAGTTCTTGTAACGTTAAGTATAATCATATTCATGTGAAAAAATTTTCGGTATACACAAAATGCGAAGATAAATATTCTTTTTATATGAATTATCTGTTTTTGCACAATTATCGTACTACAATATAAAGATAAGCAAGCAACAAATCAGTTATCTTTGACTTATCCTTAGAAGTGTTTCCCGAATGTTATACTTTTCAGTCGTTTTGATTTTAATCATTTATATTTATCTCGCACATGCATTTAAGTAACAATAAAATAAATTATGCTATTAAATTAAGTAGACTGATATCTGAAGAATTCAAACGTTCTTAATGATTCATACAAAGGTATGCACTATGGAGTTATCATTGTTTAAACTCACAGCGGGAAATAAACCTGAGCATTTAATGAAATGTGCCTGGTTATTTTGTAAGAGAGTCAAATACAAATTAGCAATTAAATCTTGAAAATCTGTTTGAATCCAAATGTAGTTATAGTATATCACATTTTGAAAAAATCTGATGTGGGCAGCACATGACTTTTCTTATATAATGCAATGAATTTACTACTTTTACAGTAAAAAAAAATAGATTATTTTTATAGTAGATATTTATATTCCTTCCAAGATATTGAATTTTCGTCAATGAGTCGTCATTTTCAATGATTTAGCATCAATTTTATCCATTTGACGAGTTTTTCGTTAATTTAGCAACATTTAAAAAACTCACCAAGTTGGCGACATTCTACCAAATTCGTCGCCAAAATCTCGTCAAGCGTTATGGACGGAGAAATAGGTTATTCTTACAGCAGATAAATGACTATTGGCGTTCAAATACAAAAGTATTACTCAAAGTATCTTTTTTCATGAATGGAACGAGCTAGATCCCCGAGAATGATATCACCAAATTTATCGCATGGTATTACATATGAAAAGCAAACATGTTTCTCAATAGGATTTTTTTTATATATGACATTTTGATAATGTTTTTGAAAAATGTGCAATATCGCAAGAACGGTTCATGTTAGCGTTCTAAAATTTATGTCAATCGTTTTCTAATGAAAAATTACATAAGAAATGTCTATTTGCGTAACTTTATTAGCGGTTTTAATTTTTTGACTATTTTTTAAAAATTTCACTCGAAAATTTAGGGGGTTCTGAACACTCGATTGCGTATAAAAACAATAGGCTTCCAGTGTTTACGGATTGTAATTTTTGTACCAAATTTCGTTCGAATCGGTCCATGCCTTCGTCAGTTATCGTCGCTACAGACTCGCTGACACACACACACACACACATAAACATCACTTCAAAAATGTTCGATTCGTGATCAGGGATGCTTGAAACGTGCTCTCCCGTCGAAAACTCGAATTCGAATTTTCGACCCCGTCACAATACTTTCCTTATACATTATTATATATATAAGGAAAGTAACAATGAAATATAAGAATAAGAATTACACCATTCCAAGCTAGATAGTTGTTCTAGAAGACTTATATTTATGAAAATTAAAAGAGACTTTCTCTTTAAATAAATATATTTTCATACGATATTTCCCTTGACTTTCATGATTATTTCTTTGCACTGTAACTGTCATACCTATTTCTAAATGAAATGTTCAAAGGAGTTTGTGAATTTTGTGCAGATGGTCATTACATGATTTCATTTATTTGTCCTTTCCAGCGAGGAAAGATATTTTAAAATGGTTTAAGTGCCATGTTGTTTGTCTGATTAGAATTGCTTGCATTTGAAAGTTAAAATTAGTAGTGACAGTCTGCCATATTGCTTCTATATATTTACAGTTTAAAAATATAGAGTTCTGAGATTGGACGAATTTGGTAATCGTCAGTAGAAGAATTTAAACTCTGAATGTTAGCAAACATTTTAAAGTATTAACATGTTTCTAATATTAAAAATCTGATGTGGGCAGCACATGACTTTATCTGCAGACACAAATTCATATTTTCTTTATTTCTTTAATGATTCATTAGATTGAGTTTAATTGAACCAAATAACACTAAATTTGCATTTTTAATTCAATTTTTGTTTTTATTTGGTAATTGGATATTTTTCCGAAATCGGCGTAACAAAAATGCAAGAAATCTCAAATATCTTGAGAACGGTTAGTACTAAAGTATAATGGAGTTTGTTATGTTATTGTCCTCTTCAAAAATTACGTATAAATCAAGAATTTAATTGATGCATTTGACCATACACTACTTTGTCTTTATTTTTAGATTTTGGCGATTTTGGCGGGTCATTGCGTAAAAAAGGTGGATTCTTCTTTTCAGAATCGTACCAAATTCTAATCAGCGACAGAGTATCCAACAAGGAACTTATCTACCAAATTTTGTGAAATTTGGTCAATTAGTATTTTAGATAGAGCGGATAAATAAAATTTTTACGGACCATTTCGCAGAAAAAGACGGGTTTTGTTTTTACGAATCGTACCAAAAACTTATCAGCACCAGGGTAACATGCAAGTGATTTATCTACCAAATTTTATGAAATTCGGTTCATTAGTTTTTGAGTTAGAGTGGATACATACACTGTACAGATACACAGACACACACACACACAGACGTCATGCTAAAAATAGTTTTTTTCGCATTCTATAGGTCTCGAAACGTGTAGATCCGCTGAAAACTCGAGTTGCGATTTTCGACATGATTCCAATACTTTCCCTATACATTACAATGTATTGCAGAGAAAGTAAAACTGCAAATATTTAAATTACCGAAAAATTACGTTATTAAAATAATTCATTCACACTAAATCAAATCATTTTAATATAAATTTATTACATTATTGAAGAGTAAAAACTTTTATATGTAATATAAACAAAATCATGCACAACAATTATTCTAGAAATACTTTCGAATTAAAAATGAAAAAAAAAGATGGTTTCGGAACGCTAACTTCAACGAAAGAACAAAACTTTGTTTGACCAATACCAATGAAGAACAATACCAATGGATAAACTCCGGAATTTAAATTATAACAAAAATTGAAATAAAACAGCTGGTTTTGGGGAAAAAAAATTGCAGTTCCCAATTATTTCATCATGGTGTACTTTCGTTGTTTTTTTCTTAAAGAAAATGTTTTAAAATCTTCGCCCGTTATTTTTCCTTTTTCTTAATAATTCATTTAATTTTTTTTAACTTTCGTCTGGCAATAAACTGCCTGAGTCTCGGGATTCAACATCAGGCAGACGTCATCTTAGTTCTGTTGCTCTTTCTCATTTATCCTGAATGAAAAGGCTTTTTCTGCATTTGAAACCGGTTGATAACTTTATGTGACATTTTTATGCTATATCGAACTTAGATGTTATTTTAGATAAATAATTGTTTTAATATTATATAAATACATTTTATAGTCATGTTTATATTCGAATTCTAATCAGTATTTATTTTGTATTTAAATTTTTAAAGATAGTCAATAATCAAATAAAATCAACAGCTTTTAACCGGAATATAAACAAAATCACTGATACAAATGCAAATATGCTAAATACTAAGTATATATTGTCTGTTTGCTAAATATTAAATTTTGTAATTGAAAGGCGGTTATTCTAATTAAAGTTTACGACGATAAATATTCCATTTTTAAAATAACTACATAACTTTGAAATTTCATTAAAACACAATTATAATTAAAACAAGCTGTTTATTTAGTGTGAATATGTGTATAGATGAATTGTATTTAGGTAGGCTCCCTATCCATTAGAAAAATATATTTGTTTATTGTTTCTAATTATAAATTTAAATAAAATTAAATCATAAAATACATATTTATTTACAATATACGAAATGTAAATCTTTTGGAAGCAAAATCGAAAAAGGTTTTCTTCAGTACTTCGATCATCTATTTGCACCCTTCTGAATATATTTTTCTTTAAATCTTTCATTTTAAATTTGAGTTAGTTACTAAAGTCATTTGCAAAACATGCATTTTTGGACTCGAAAGTAAAGATTTCCAAACTTATTTATCCTAACATTAAAGAATATCTGCCGTGAGAATTTCTTTCCGCCATTCTTATGCATTCATGTTCTATATTATCCGGCTTTACTTTGTAAAGGTGACGGAATGAACACGCAGGAATTTTTTGATAAAACAACAAGTTTATTCTTAAAACTGTAGAAAATCATAAAATAAACATCCATTAACGTAATTTACAAATAATAAATCAGAATGTACATGGTCCACTCTTACTACCATCGGCTGCAGCCGCACACGCCACTTCCAATTCGTGCTTCGCACTTCGCATTTTAAGAACCTGGTTAATAACTCCCTCTGCCGTTCACGTCTGTTACTTAAATTCAGACTCTTCTATCCCTGGGGAAGACATTGCTTGAAAAATAAGAAGTCGAGAATAGAAATTGTTAATCCTCACAGCTTCAGTTATATTTTCTTTACTGATGAGACACAAATGTAAAATCTTGATGATATTTTTGCAAGTTTATTTAACCCTGGTCAGAATCTTTATATTCTGACTAGATTATTTCCAATTTAAAGTAATTAATAAATTTTAATTTCCCATTAATAAATTTTAATGCTGATCAAATCATGCTGATCAAATCATGCTGATCATACGATCATGCATGCATGAATGCGATCTATCATGCATGAATCATACGATCATGCATGCATGAATCGTGCTGATCATACGATGATGCTGATCATACGTCAAATCATACTGATCATATTATATCTCAAAACCGAAACTGGTATACAGAGATAAAAAAATATATTTCCATTCATTTATAAAATTAATTTTATATCCATTTATTACTTTCCTTATATACATAGTATAATGTATAAGGAAATTATTGTAACGGGGTTGAAAATTCATATTCGAGTTTTCATCGAGAGAACACGTTTTAAGCCTCTCAGAAAACAAATCGAACGTTTCTGAGGTGATGACCGTGTGTGTGTGTGCGTGTGTTTGTTGTGTGAAGAGAGAGACGATTTCTCACAAATAAATGAAGAGATTTGAACGAAATTTGTATACCTTAAAAAATTACGTAAATAATCATATTTTATGTAATTTTTCATTAGAAATCTATTGACACAAACTTTAGAATGCTAGCATGAACCATTCTCGAGATATTGCATAGTTTTTAAATAAATGTATCAAAAAATCATAAAATTAAAGAAAAGTATTAACTATTGTGATATATATTCACTTTTCATATGCAATATTATGGGTTAAATTTGTTAACAGTATTCTCGTGGATCTAATTCGTTCCATTCAAGAGCGAAGATAGTCTGGTAATAGTTTTGTATCTGGACGCCTTACAATTTGCTAATAGTTATTTAACTATTATAAGAATAACATATTTCTCTCTCCGTAACGCTTGGGGGAAATTCTTGTGGATAATTTAGCGGAATATTGCTTAGCGACTATTTTTAAATGTTGTCAAATAGACGAAAATGTCGCCAAATTGATAAAAATGACGCTAAATCAATGAATTCTAAATCAATGACGAATAATTGGTGAAACTGCAATGTCTTAGAAAGAATATAATAATATGCCCTAAAAATAACCTATTTCTCCGTTTGTAAAGCTCAGCAAAATTTTGGTGACGAACTTAGAGGATTATCGCCACCTGGGCTAGTTATTTTAAACATTACGAAATTTTGGTGACGAAATTTATATCGCCACCTTGGTTAGTTATTTAAAACATTGCGAAATTAACGCAAATATCATCAACTTAATAATATTGTACTAAATTGATAAAAACGATGAGAAATCAATGGAAATTATGAATAATTGATGAAAATTCAACATTTTTCAAAGTTGCAAAAATGACGCCAAATTGGTGAACTAATTATTAAAATGTATTAACATATTTACTATATTACGAGCAGCATACCCGTTCTTCATACGAAATGCATAATATAAGGAAACTTAAAATGCACAATCATGTGAAAATTCCAATAATATACTAGATGACATTTTTAATCAAAATATTCTGTAAAATATTTAATTTAATGCTCCTGAAAAGAGTTTTAGAATTTCTGTTCTCGCTATACAACATTATCTTCACGGGCAGATCTGAAGAATGAAACATGCTGGCACTTTTTGTAAGCAAATTTACAAAAATAGTGGATTTGAATCAATATATGCAAAATTAAGGCTTTAAAAATTGTATGAGGCCCGTGGTACTTATATACGCGAATATTAGAAGATATAACCTGTATTAGTAGATTTCATGTATAAATTGATATATCAATAAACCTGTAATCTTTAAACCAGAAGGCAGTAATTGATTCCAATATATGCCAAAATGAAAGTGCTAAAATTATATGGGAAGATGTACCCTTACTACTTATAAGGTCGTAGATTAGAAGATATGTCCGAGTGTTAGTGAAATATTACCCGTATTACAATATGAGTCTCAAATATCTTTGCCAAAATAAGATAGATTGTGTAATAAATTGAAAATATCAATAATCTTCGTAATTTTCATACCAGAAGGCCGTACTTGACTCTATATGCCAATATATGTCAAAATATATGCCAATATGATACCTGTACTACTTATATTCTCGTAGATTAGAAGATTTACCCGTGCATTTGTAGAAGGTTACTCGTACAACGTACAATATGTGAGTTTCAACAATTTTTGCAGCAATGAAACAATGGCATAATAACTTGAAAATATCAATAATCTAGGAATCAATAATTCCCGAAAATTTCAATAATAATAATGTTTAAACCTGAAGACCGTAATTGATATTATGCAGTCAAAAATGCAATGTCACTGAAATTTATTTAATATACATGCCTTTATTATTCAAATGGGAAAAGATTTAATAAAAATCTTCTGCCTCATAAACACATTGGATTTAAATCATTTGCTAAGCGACATAGTATTATTTTCCTCAAATAAATTGATGGAAAAATATCGTCTGAATAATGATATTACAGTGGAAGGTTTGGCGATATTTTCGTCAATGTAGCAACATTATAAAAAATCGCCAAATTTATCGCGAAGTTGGACTATAGAACTGACAGTTTCACTTGGCGAAAAATTGACAAAACATCATCACGATACTATCTCCTAACAAAACACAATTAATTTCATTTATTAAGCGCAATTTTATCAATTCCAATATATTTTACTAAGTAGGACGGTTGGACTGACAGACACATGCTAACGAAACATCTTTTCAGTACTCTCTTCTAACACTAAAATTGTATTAGAAGATATACCCGTTTTACTCTTTTTCTGTTTCAATAATCGGCTGAATGAATTTATTTGCTAAACACAATATATGAATTTATTAGCTAAACACAATATATAACCTTGAAAACGCTTTGCTAGAATACATGAACGTGATATACACAGCCGCAATTTATATAATTAAAAGAAATATCAAACCGTTCATTTATAAGGTATATTTTTATATCCATTTATTTATTATTCAAATAGTTAAAATAATAATAAACATTAGTAAACACATTTAATTTACGTTTTCAATGAACATGATATAGAATAGCATCTTCATAAAAATCTAATAATTAGATAACTGTTTTGATTTCTTAATACTTTTCATTGTTAAGGAAAAGCTTGTGAAAAATAAACCATTTTGATAGATCTTCCATTAAAATTCATGTTTCAAACATTCATGATTTCAAACAATTCATGTTTTCAGAAAGGGACTAATGAACGCAAAAATCTTCCACCAAACTCAGAGACAAAGTTTTAATTCACTTTCACGCTTTAAACAAATGATTTTCAACCCTTTCGTTTGGAGGAACCAGGGACTTAGAGAGTAGAACTCCTAGGAAAAAGTTTCGTTTTCATTAATATCTCGACAACCCCTGGTCTTAGAAACTCAAATTTGGTTTAAGGGATAATAAGATTTAAGGGGGGGGGGGGAAGCGCTATTTCAAGGCTACCCACAAAATTTCATTAAATTCCGTTCTCCCGTGATCATGAGACAAACAAACAGACAGACAGACAGTCAGGCAGACAGATTTTCAATTTTTGTTTTATATAAATTTATTGAGGATGCTTTCAATACTGATAATTGTCAGTTTAGAATTGCGTGAAATATAAATTAATTGGGTACTTCAAAATACTTTTAAATGGTGTCATTCGGCAAAACACCAAATATGCAATTCGACGTTAAAAACAATGTGCCGTGGGTCTTGCACATTATTTTTTCACTGTGAAAAGATTAAATTCATTGCATTGTATATGGAAAATCATGTGCTGCCCACATCAGGTGTTTACAATCAAATTAGAAAAACTGATACAGGCAACACATGACTTTCCTTATAATAAATATTCACCTTTTACAGTCAAAAAATAATGTATAAGATCCATGGTACTGTGTTTTTAACGTTGAATTGTACATTTGGTGATTTTCCGGATAACAACATGTAATACTATTTACAAGTTCCCAATTAACTTATAATTCAAACTCTAAATTAACAGTTATCAATATTGATACCATCCTCAGTAGTCCCTATATTAAAATACTTTAATAACTAATTCATCAAATAACGCCATATTCATTAATTTAGAGTCATTTTTGCAATTTTGGTGAGCTTTTCGTCAACCTTGGATGAAATATAGCTAAGTTTGCAATACTTTGCTAGATTATACGCCAAATTTGCCAAATATATCACCAAGCGTTACAAGCAAACGGAAAGAAGAGCATTTTTATGTACTAGAACGTATGCCCGTCATATGAAGGAATTCAGATTTTTCGAAACCTTACATCTCTTTTGACGTCATTTTTATCAATTTTGCGATATTTTTGTCAATTTGATAACATTTCAAAATGCCGCCAAGTTGGCGACGTCCCGCAAATTTTTCGCCAAGCGTTAAGGACGGATGGACGGAGAAATGGGTTATTATGCTATTCTTATGTTCTTTCCATGTTATTGAAATTTCATCAATTAGTCTTCATTTTATTGATTCAGCTTCAGTTTCATCAATTTGGCGAATTTTTATCAATTGGGTGACATTTTCGTCAATTTGGCAACATTTAAAAAGTCACTAAGTCGGAGATATTCCGAAAAATTCGTCACCAAGATTTTATCCATACGTTACGGACAGAAAAATAGATTATATATTTTTATAGTATTCGTAGATACCTATATTCTTTCCAAGATATTGAATTTTCATCAATTAGTCATGATTTTTATTCATTTAGCGTCATTTTTGATAATTTGTCGTCATTTTCGTTAATTTATCAATATTTTAAAAAGTAGCCAAGTTGGCGATATTCCGCCAAATTCGTCGCCAAAATTTTGTCCAGCGCTATGGAAGAAGAAATACGTTATTCTTATAGCAGATAAATCCCTATTGGCACCCAACTACAAAAGTATTACCGAAAGTATATTTTACCAAGAATAGAACGAGCTAGATCTACTGGAATGATGTCACCAAATTCATCGATTGATATTACATATGAAAAGTGAACATATTTCACAATAGTTAACATTTTTTTATGTTTTGCGATTTTTTGATAAATTTATTTGAAACATGTGCAATACCTCATAAAGGGTTGATCCTAGCGTTCTAATGTTTGTGTCAATAATTTTCTAAAAGAAAATTACTTAAGAAATGACTAGTTGGCTAAATTTATGAAAAGTTTTGATTTTCTCATTATTTTTTCAAAAATTCACTCTAAAATTTAGTGGGTTTCTGAACATTAGATTGCGTTTCAAAGCAATAGGTTTCAAGTATTTGCGAATTATAATTTTTGTACCAAATTTCGTTCGAATCGCTCCATTCGTTCGTCAGTTATCGTCTCTACAGTCTCACTGACACACACACACGCAACAAACATCACCTCAAAAACATTTGATTTGTATTCAGGGATGATTGAAACGTACTCTCTCATAGAAAACTCGAATTTGAATTTCGACCCCGTCACATTGCTTTCCTTATACATTATACTAAGTATATAAGGAAAGTAACAACTATGTTCTTTTAAAAGAGAAAGATGCAAAATGCATTGATTATGAAACTCTTTCCAACTCAAATGCTATTTTATTTAAACATCTCTAAAATGCGATACATTCTGCGATGATATTTTTAAAATTATCACAGTACTTTAACAATTTATTACAACAATAATTTATTATATTTGAAAACTTCATCGAAAACAAATTGACTTTATTCAAATAACGTCATCGAATTATAAATCGCTTGGCTCTTTCTATAAAAGTATTTCTGGTTGGAATCTCAAATTTTTCAAGTAAATCATGTTTGGTTCCATTTAATTCATTGAGAAACCAATAAATAACCCATACACGATTTAAATCTTGTCCTGCCTTTTTTATTTCATCTGATGTTTGTGTATGCCATTGCTTGAAAAACCTACTTGGCTATATTTTGCCCTAGATTGACAAAAATATCGTCAACATTGCAAAAATGGCTCTAAATTAATAAAAATGACGGCTAATTGATGAATTAATTATTAATATATTTTACTTTTAATTTTATAATAATTTATATCGTAAGTCGTTGATCGTAAAACCTTAAAACACATTACGTTATGTGCCGCTTGAACCCACCTTATTTATATTTAGTGCGAATTTTTTCTGTAAAAGAATATTTATTAACATACCACCACTAATTATTGCAACATTTTATTAAATTAATTACAACAGTTATTTATATGAATTGCGGCGAGGAGAGCAAGTATGAGGCCATTACCTGAATGCCTAAATTGCATTATGACCTTTATACTTATTGATAGGAACACATACCTCCAATTTTGTTGCACTCTGCATGGACACACAACTCGTACTTCGTTTCTGTTGCATTTCGAAGTCTGCTGTTGAAGTTCTGTTAGCATGTGGACATTTCGTTTCTGTTTCACTCGTCGTTCGTTTTGTCTCACTACAACCTACTGATCAGACGGTGTTATCGATCAGTGTATAGGTGTATCGTGTTGCAACAAACATCACTTATTGTTCGTTGCTGTCTCTCTCCCTGTTTGCCGATTTTCATCACTTTCTGCCCACTCCTTCTTGGTGTCTCATTTTCATTGTCACGTAGTGTATATATATTTATATTCGATCCATTAAGGGAAAAGATAGTTTGTGTGATAGCTTTGTACTTTTGAGGCCTAACAATTGGAAAACAATCATTTATTTATAAGAAATGCTTTTCTCTCCGTTTGTCGGTAACATTTGGCTATAAAGCAGAGTAATAGTTTTATAGATTGACGCTAACAATTCGCCAATAGTCATTTATCTAATATTAAAAATATATATCTTCATTCGTAAGGCTTGCGACATTTTAGCGAATAATTTGGTGGAATGTCACCAACTTGACGACGTTCTTAAATGTTGCAAAATTGGCGAAAATATTACAAAATTCATAAAAATGACGCTAAAACAATGAAATAGGCAACTAATTGATAAAAAATTAAAGATTCAATATCTTGAAAAGAACATAAGAATTTACTGTAAGAATAAGCGATTTCTCCGCCGTCCGTAACACTTGGCGAAAAATTTGGTAACGAATTTGGTGGGACATGCTGCCAAATTAACGAAACTGTCGCAAAAGTGATAAAAATGTCTCCATATTTATAAAAGTAACAATAATGGGAGGTAATGTTTTGCAAATTTTGAATTCCGTCATATAACTTTCAGTTCCAGTATATAAGACAATCTCTTCTCACCGTTTGTCTGTAACGCTTTGCGATACATTTGGCGAACTTGGCGAATAATCTAGAGAAACATTGCCAACTTGACAATTTTTCTTTCCAGTTTGATGAAAATATCGTCAAATTTGAAAATGTGACACCAAGTTAACGAAAGGGGCGCGGTAGCCCATTGGTTACCGCGCTGGAGTTGCACTCGGTAGGCCCGGGTTCGATTCCAGCCACTGCCAAAACTGCCGCCGTGTTCATGCGGAGTACGATCACGTTAAACATGTGGGTCCGAAAGTCCTTCCGAGAGGTTGGTGGTAGGGGAAGGAGGGTACGGTCCCTTTGGATGCCTCCCCCACTGGGTTCCGGTCCAAATTGGGTGGCACTTCCCGGCCGTCCAAACAGTTACCTTACACCCTTCTGGTAGGTCGGACGGTCTGGGTCTCAACAACAACAACCAAGTTAACGAAAATGACGCCAAATTTATGAATGAATTATTTATTTTTTAATATATGGATTCTGTTTCTTTTTGAAGATGCTATCAATATTGATAATTTTTAATTTCGAGTTACACGAAGTATAAGTTAATTGTATACTTCGAAATATTTTTATATTTTGTCATCCTTAAAATGTACAATTCAACCTTAAAAACACTGTATCATGAATATTTTACATAATTTTATCACTATGAAAGTAGTAAATTCATTGCATTATATAAAGACAGTCTTGTGTTGCCCACACCCGATTTTTTCATTTCATATGTTTCTTTCTTTTTACTTCGGTAATTTTCATCTTTTCTTGATTTTTTTTATTATTAAAATCGCAAATCGTGCTTCAACAGCGGCTTGCAGTTTTTATAAATGCTAGGCACAAGAATGGCAACAATTTAGCTGCTGAGAATTTCTCGCATTTAGTTTATTTTCTTTATTATCAGACGATTTTTTATTGCAAAAAAAATGAAAAAAAACACCCTGCGAAAACTAAATGATTCTCTGCATTCAGAGGCAAATGAAAAATGGAATGTTTTATGTCACACGATAAAAAAATGTAACGGTTTATGGCACTTATGGGGCGAAATTTGCAAGAAAAAGAGTTTTGTTTTATTGAGAACCATTTTTCAAGAATGCCAAATACTAAAAAGTTATTATTTTAGGATGTGTGAAGGATTACTTCGCAATGCATGTAATGTAAAAATACAATAGTTTTCTTGGCATAAATTGTGAATTTTAGAATTGTTTAATATTTCAGTGTGTCGGATTTCTTTTTACCCTTTAGAATTAATTTCCTCACAATTGTATCAAGTATGACCTGGAAATACATTTCTGGCAAATTGCTGACGTGGTTTGCTGATGTGGTGATTACATAGCTTGTACTGGCATAGTGATAACAACAATCTAACATTTTTCGTCTGGAATAATGTATGTTTAAATCTGCATTTAAATGCAGTTCCTTTTTAAAAACTGATTAAACATATGAAAACAAATATCTTGCACAGATACTGCTACTTAAGAACGAAAACATTCTTAATGCTCTTCTTGTAATGAATTTGCACCGGAATGTGCGCATTTAAAAAGAAAAGCTGCATTTTTATTCAATTTTAAAACTGGTATCATGGATATAATTTTATAAAGATATAAATTAGATTTCTGTTATATAGACAAAATGTCTTTGAAACTGTCCATATGTATTTGCAAAAAAAAAGTTATATTTCAATTTACACCAAACTTTCTATACTAAGTAAATTTTATGTGAAGAAATGTATTAGGATGATAATTTTCATATTATCTGCCTTTTCAAGACACTCAAAACGTTGGTTACTCAAACAGCGACTGTGCATATTAGAGCATGTAATTATTATAAAATTTATACCAAAATGAATATGAATAAGTGTTGGTGAGAAATGTGAATATAAAATAGAAGGTTGAGGAACCTACTATTCACTCAATTCAATAACATAATATATTTATTGCAAGTAGATAGAGAAATGTGTAAAGCGTCCGAGATTGTAAGTGTACCACAATATCACATGTACCACATAGCATAGCTATCATTTAAATAAACTAGGAGTATTTTTGAGCTATGTTACTTTAAATTAAAAAAAGCATATTGCAAATTTGGTAATCTAATTTGGCATTTGATAATGGTAAATATAAAAACACAAAAAGTCAGCTTGAGTTATGCTCGGTGGAATGTAAAACGATCCATATTACAAATTTGGTAACCATTTATTTGATAATGGTAAAATCAGAAGGACGATAATTCTGTTTGAATTTTGTTCCTTTAAAAATAAAAAAAATCATACTGCATATTTGGTAATCACTTATTTCATAATGGTAAATCCAGAAAAACGAGAAATCAGTATGTGTTATGCCCGTTAAAAAGGAAATTGTCCAAATTGAAAATTTGATAATCACTTAGTTGATAATGGTAAATATAAAAGAACGAGAAGTCAGTTTGAGTTAAACTCCTTTAGAATAAAATATCCACATTGAAATTCGATATCATTTATTTGATAATGAAGAGACGACTTTGAGGAAATATCGCAACGTTGATGATGATTTAATATACTATAAATTATATTTAATAACAGTTGTCTTCTTGTGGGAAATATAAGTTTAATATTCTTCGTTTATAATATATAGATATTTACTGTTTGTGGTGTAAAGGGTACGTTTTGTTAAGGTACTTCATAAAATTTGCATTTTGTTAGGGCATCTCACATGGAATGTACGTTTTGTTAGGGCACCTCACATGGAATGTACGTTTTGCTAGGAGGATCTAGGAGTTCGTAAAATAAATACGTGCTGTTAGGTGTCGTATAGTAATTAAAAAAAGCCACTATATCAGCCTGTCTATCACGCTTGGTAACACATTTATCATAATATCACCAACTCAGTAAAATTATATTTAGTTGCGTTAATTATGTCAGAATCATTGCGTTCAGACCAAAGACTAAAATTTTTAGCCAAAACATCTAATTTAAATTTAACATTCACTGTACAAAAATGTTTTGATTAATAAAATCTACTAATTTGATTGCATACGAAAGTTCGAAAAAGTCACAATTTTTGGCCAATACAACTTTTAAAGAAAACGTAATCTGGATGCAATCGCTCAAAATTCTGGGGAAGGAGAGCACGTTTCTGGGCCTCGTTTAAGGCATGGACGGTTTTCTTGGTAGAAATTACGAAAAGAGCACATCTTCAGAAGATGCGAACTTTACGAACATTCAGTTCGGCTCCTAGATCTAGAACCGGTGTTCATATGTACATTCCAGAACGACATTATCAACTTCAAAAAGTAGTCATCATTGAACTTCACAAAAGTGATTATCATTGAACTTAAAAAAAACATTCACACAGAAGTTATGGGAAATAAATCCCCCAAAGAACAGAAATTATCATTTCAAGTTTCATCATTTTATGAATTTAAATTTGACCTCCAAACGCGGTTGACTTGATAGCTCGTTATATTAAAAATACAATGCCAGAGGAAGTTTTCTTTCTTTTGGAATTAAAGAAAACATGTTTTAAATTACCAGACATCGCATATTACCATGCTTACCGTAGTATATTATCAATAAACAATTTGAATATTGAAGATATGCAGAAAGTGAAGCAGTATGTGCCATTAGGATTTACAGATTTCTTTAACGAAATTCCCTAGTGGCCCACAACTACAAATTTTGAGCCTACAGAAGAAGTTTTATTTTATTTTATTTTATTTTATTCAATTTAAATGTCAACTACAGATGAAATTCAGTTACAGTAACCACACGAACATGAAAAGAACATAACATAAAATACAAGAATACTAAGTAGTATACATGTCAAGAGCATTCAAACAGGCTTTTTTAAAATGGGCAGGAATCAAATTAAAAATATCAATATACAATAGGTATTATAGAGATCAACAAATTTATAGATGGAATAGTTCTTAATGTAATTGTTTTTAACAGTTGTATTGTGAAATAAAGTTTTTTTTCTAGCATTATTAACAGGTATATGAAATTCCAGGGGGAATTGATGGTTTATTGCTCTAAATTTTAATAATTGAAATGTTTTATTATTTTTTGCATTATCAATGGCTGTATTAACTTTCAATAACGATAATTTTGCTAATAACAACAATTTTAAAGTTCTATTTTTTAATAAAAATGCATTGAATTTTCTTTTAATTTCAAAAAGGACACATTTCAGAAAAGTTCAATTACATTTTTACAGTCATAATATTTTTTAAATTATGATTCCATTGTTACTATATTTCTATAAAGTCGTAAATGCTCCTTGTATATTATAATTTTTCTACTACAACCACTACACGAAGAAATTAGTTTTTTATGTCCTATAAATTTTCAATTTACTGATATTGCTTTTGTGAATTTCTTATTCTAGTCGTATTTCATTTTTTTTTTTAAATTTTGAACTAAAAAAAATTATTTTACATAAAACAATTCTTTAAAACTCTTATCAGATTAATGTTTTTTTGCCTTATATTTAAATATTCTACGTGCAATCTATAACTTATACAAAGAGCTGCTTCGTTTAAAGATAAGGTTAAGTTAATTTGTCAACGAAAGTTTCTTAACTCTAAGAGTTATAAGGAAATTTCGGGATTTTGCAATGACCGAAAGCAATTCCGAAACAACTTTCTCTAGATAAGACTTGTTAAGGTTTTGGTATTGTTCATTTTACAGTTTCTTTAAAAGTTAAGGAAACTTTTGCAAAGAAAATTAGAATTTAACAGCCAGTTAACCTCTTTAATACGTGATTATTTTTTGGCCAAAGGAAAAGTGTTTTCGTCTGCAAATCAGTACTTTATTTTAATAAATTTATGCGTTGATTATGTATTCAGTTCCTTTAACTATTAATGCATTTTTCACAAATATGCAAGTTAGTTCAGAACCCACATCGCTACAAAAATGTGAGTATTGACATACACCGTCTTTCCGGTAGCTATAATATACTAGCATGTCTCGATTTTTATTTTTAATTAACTGTGAAAGTATCTCACCAGAAATATGCGACCAGCAGTGCAACTAAAATGGCTAGTTTAAAATATAATAAAAAAGTCTGATGTGGGCAACACATGACTTTCCTTATATATTGCAATGAATTTACTATATTTACAATAAAAAAATACATTTTTCTTATAGTAGATATTTGTATTCTTTCCAAGATATTGAATTTTAGTCAATGAGTCGTCATTTTCATTCATTTAGTGTCATTTCTATCCATTTGGAGAGATTTTCGTTAATTTGGAAACATTTAAAAAAGTCGCCAAGTTGACGACATTCCGCCAAATTCGGCGCTGAAATCTCGCCAAGCGTTATGGATGGAGAAATAAGTTATTCTCATAGCAGATAAATAACTATTGGCGTTCAAATACAAAAGTATTACTCAAAGTATCTTTTCTCAATGAAACGAGCTAGATCCACGAGAATGATGTCACTAAATGTATCGCATGATATTACGTATGAAAAGTGAACATGTTTCTCAACAGTTAATATATTTTTTTAATTTATAGGATTTTTTCATAAATTTATTTCATAAATGTGCAATATCTCGAGAACAGTTCATGCTAGCGTTCTAAAATTTACGTCAATCGTTTTCTAAGGAAAAATTACATAAGAAATGTATATTTGCGTAACTTTATTAAAGGTTTTGATTATTTTATGATTTTTTCAAAATTTCAGTCGAAAATTTAGGGGGATTCTGAACATTCGATTACGTTTAAAAACAATAGGCTTCCAGTATTCACGGTTTGTGATTTTTGTACCAAATTTCATTCGAATCGCTCTATTTGTTTCTGGGATATCGTCTCCGCAGACTCACTGACACACACACACACACACACACTTTCACACACACACACACAAAGCCATCATCTCAAAAATGTTTGATCCGTGATCAGGGATGCTTGAAACGTGCTCTGCCGTCGAAAACTCGAATTCGAATTTTCGATCCCGTCACAATACTTTTCTTATACATTATGTATGTAAGGAAAGTAAAAATGAGCCAACTTTAACTTTTTATCATAAAAAATATTTTGAAATATGATACATAGTAATTATGAACGTTTGCTTTTATTTTCAATTATCAGTGTAACTATTTCACCAGAAATATGTGGTAGGCATCACGTTTGAAATGGCTAGTTTGAAATATATTAAAAAATGAACAAATTGTAACATTTTGCCATGATAAATACTTTGAAATATGAGATCATTTTATAAAACATTTTAACTCATAATATTCAGTATATCCAAATAAAATATTGCACAACGTTACATGTTTGCAACATAAATAGACTTAAATCTTACATAGCTTTATTTCCGACTTAACAGTTAGAAATATAGTATTTCGCTTAGAAACCCTTTATAGAAGAACTCTATGAAGGGATTTACTTTCTTTACAGAAACAACCATCTCTATCGGTAAGTCAGCAACAAATAGAGGAAAGAGTTATATTGTATATTGGTTTAGAGGTTAAAGGGAACCAGTTTTGCAGATAATAAATTTTATTTAACATAGTAATGTAATATTAGGTTATTTTCTATTATTAGATTGTGCATTTTTTCATTCTGTTTATTTTTACTTGTATAGTGATGTTAAGTTCTGTTCATTTATCCAAGGCGCGTTTAAAAATTCAGCTGACTGATCATTCCGGTTATGACCAGATAAACAATGGTTGTTTTTTTGGTTATTTGGTTATTCAGAAAAAAAGAAACACGTAGGATAGTATTTAAGTTTCTAGAAAATAATATATAAAATATTTTCGTATGGACACAAATCGTTTTATTGCTTTTCAAAATTTTCGCCTTTAGCATCAATACATTTTTTCATCCGAATGAACCAATATTCAAAACAGTTATACCATTCAGAAGTTGACATAGCAGAAACATGTGATTTGTAAGTTCCAACTGATTCTTCGGGGCTATTAAATCTTTGGCCACGCATTTTAGTTTTGATTGCTGGGAACAAGATAATATCATTGGGTGCTAAATCAAACGAATAAGGACAATGACTCATCAAATCAATATTTTCATGCTTCAAATAATGAACAGTTTGAAATGCTGTGTGTGAGCTTGCAGTGTCATGATGAAGAATGATGTGACGCTTCGCATTTTTTCTTTCAGCAAGTATTTCTGGCAAACATATTATCGTATACCAATCAGCATTTACTATTCTACATCCTCCAAAGTGCCATCCTACGATCCTGACTTGGCAATGCAACTTGGCAGGATTTACCAAAAAATCGGAGCAAGAATTTTCTTTCAAACAAACGACTTTTATAGGATTTGATTCGTTTTGGAATATCCAATCAGTAGATTATTGTTTTCTTTCGGATTCAAAGTAATATATCCAAGTTTCGTTACCTGTTACAACGTAAAAGACATGTTCTGAGACAACGGAGATGAATATTTTGAGATTTTCCATGCACCATTTGACATGAGCGTGCTGTTGAGTTTAAGTTAAATTGTGTGGAATCCAATGCGCACATACCTTTTTGACTGCAGTTTTTAATCGACCTTCACGAAATTCATCATTAAGATTCCTATGTCCAAGATGGAATTCTTTAAACTAATTGTAAATTATTGCAGTGGATGGTATGGCCTCACCAAAGGTCGAATTCATTCGATCGATACACTGTAGCTATGTAAATCCTTCCTCGATACAGACAGTCCGACATACCCGAAGGTGTAATGCATCTGTTTGGACTGCCGAGAAGTGCTACATAATTTAGACCGGAACCCAGTGGAGGCGGCATCCACAAGGACCGTACCTTCCCCTACCACCAATCTCTCGGAAGGACTTACGGATCTACATGCTTAAGGTGATCGTACTCCACGTGAACACGGCAGCAATAAGACAGAGGCTGGAATCAAAATCGGATCATCCGAGTGCAATCAACTGGACTGTCGCGCTCCCTGTGTCAACCCTTGTCGGAAGTCACAGTGAATCACAGCTCGAAAATACCTTCGTCTTATATCCATGTTTCGCCACTACCTTATTAACTTCAAAAAGATGCCGTTAAAGTAATTTTATAGCATTTCTCGCTTTTTAACAGCCAATGTCCGGGCCCTTAAAATACAAAGAGGTTATTGGTCATCTTGCGTGGTTCTAAATAACATTCTCAGTGAAAACAAAGTAAGTATTCGGCGCATCACGTGACCACATAATCGAGGTAACTGGGGGAAATATTCGTTATAAACGGATTGTTGCCGAAATGAGTTTTCAAACGGCAGTGGTTATGCCAAAGATAACCAAAACTTGATCATGATCGATGGTCATTGGTTCCAGCCACAAATACTTTTAAAACGCGTTAGATGACAAACTCAACTATTAATCCATTACTGCTTGAAATATGTTCAGTATCGTATTTTTGTAAAATTTACAGTACATATAACTCCGAATATTGAAATAATTTTATCACATGTTATTTCAATCAGTCGCTTTATTAACACACCTCGAACTGAAGTGATTAAAATAAGTGGCTGTCGCTAAATAAGACTACAAATAATATATCACTATATATTTTTTATACATAGAGCGAGAATTCATTTGGTAAATTTATTTATTAGAGCGTAAAAAAGTAAATGTAAGTATTGGCAAATATTTTTCTCTACAAAATAAAACACTTACTAAGAATGAAATACAGTTCATAAATATATGCTTTTGATATAATTCAATTTTATGTTTTAAATTTTCTCCTTTTTGCCTTTATTTAATGACTTCCATCAATAGCATATATCGTTTTATCTTCCATTTCTTTGTTTCAGACATTTTTAAATAATAGCCTATCCAACTTCTTAACTGTAACATCATTCCGTAAGTGCACTTTTGGCAATAACAGATATAAAAGCAAGGTGGTATTTCTATCATTTTATAAAGTTTTTCTACCATTTGAATCTTTAGGAACATTAAGAGTGCTTACAAAAGCAATAAATGTTCCTCTGACGTTTTCTTCATAATTTATTGCATTATAGGCCATACACATAATAAAAACAAATATATCTCACTGGCTGGCTGCCTGTCACGCTTGGCGACAGATTTGGCGCAATATCGCTAAGTGGATACTTTTTTAATGTCGAAAAATTGGCTATAATTCAATACCTCTCTAGATTAAATTATTTTTGAAAATCTCTGCCACTGAGTATTATTAGTTTAATAATCACGATTCAAAATATCGTTTTGTTATATTCATCATTTTGTTGCATTAATGTTTTTCTGTTCATGGGACATGGATGTTTTGTTAAGGGTCTAAAGCAGTAAAGTAACTAACTGCCTTATATTACGGGGTCTTATAGTAATTATATTTTGTTAGCGGGGTTGCAGTAATGATCCTAAGTGTGATCATTAGAGGTGCGTGACAGGAGATTTTTGGATTGCAAAGAGTGCAGGCGATCAGATGGGTGAGGATCTTATACACAAATTTATGCACCTAATCCCATAACGGGCTAAACATGAAGTGTTTTGGAATAGTACTTATGGAATAGTACAAATAATTTAAATTTCGTTGTCATTTTATAATTGGACATATTTTCAAAGGAGGCGTAGTAAAAAGACGAAGAATAAAACTAAAACATATCGAGATCAACTAGTCCTAGAGTAATGGGGATTGTTTTATTTTTTCATCGTCAACAATTACGTATAATGTATAAAAAATTATTTAATTAATACTTTTGAGCATACGTAGCCTTTAAATTTAGATTTTGACAAATTTTGCGGGACCATTTTGCGAAAATCACCGAATCGTACCAAAATCTTATCAGCAGCAGGGTAACCCATAATTGACTTACCTATAAACATTTATGAAATTTGATTAGCTAGTTTTTGAGTTTGGGTGGATACATACATTTCACAAATAGACAAACACTTTATTAAATAAAGACAACCAAAAATTGGTTAATTAAAATGTCTTTAATAAAATACCTTTAATGGAGTACTTAAAAACCACACAAACCAGAGTACTTTCGAACATTTTTACGTCCTTCTTTAGTGGCATAGTAATCAGTAGGTGACAAACATAAGATCTAGTACGAGGGTCACACTGACATTTTTGAGACAGGGGAAGACGATATGTGCTAGAAAAAGGATATCGGTCGGATATTTAAATTTGAACTCTTTTACGTCCGCAGAAGGTAATTTGTGGCAACAATTACAATTTAGCTATTGTAGAATAAATTTTGAAAGAAAAGAAAATGGAGTTACCGTGAGATCATTATCGAGCTATAATTTTCTATGATTTTAAAGTGGGACTAAATCAAGAAGAATGCTTCAACGTCTACAATTAGCATATGAAAATGATGCTCCATCTCGTGCCACTGTATTCAGATTGTTTACGGAGTATAGAAGAGGTCGGAATTCTCTCCTGGATGAAAAACACACAGGAAGACCTTTGTCAGCTGTAGTCCCAGAAAATGTGTCGGCCATATGAGAAATGATAATCGCTGTACCTACCAAATGATACAGAAGGAACTTAACATTGGTTCCGCAGCTATAAATAAAATTATTCATTAAGAACTGCAAATGAAAAAATTAGTTTGTCGTTGGGTTCCCCATAATTTAACAGAACACCAAAAGAGCGTGTCAGAATCAGTAAAGAAACTCTGTTGTTGTTGTTGTTGTTGTTGCTTAACCTCTTTAACAGGTCTGACATAAGTCAGATCAACTCCAGTAGGTTGTTGACCGCCAGAAAATCAATAACTAAAAGGGGGGCAGATGTCAAGTCCTCCCTGGAAAGTCCGACGCAACTCAGAATGTGCTCCGGGGAGGCCGGATGGACACAGCATTTATTACAAGTGGGATGGATTTTTCCACAGCGTTCAAAAGAAAGACACTTAAGGTGGCCACTTTTAAGTCTAGCTAGTGCAGTCTGGGAGCCACGATCACATTTAATTTCCAGAAGAGCGCCAGGGGAAGTTCCGGTGTACCGTTGGCGTGCAGGTGGAGTACGCCAAATTGAATTTAATTTAGATCTTGCATTTGAGTACAATTCTTGATAAGTAAGCGAAGAACTAGGGGTCGTTTCTTCCTCACTGCCCTCTTTGGCCAATCTATCCGCAACCTCATTACCACTAATGTTTACATGTGATGGAATCCATTGGAGATGGACTTCGTGGTTCTGAGAAATCTTCTTTAGCTTGAGCAGAATAGATATACTGGTTTTATCGCCTGCAGAGGACCAGCCACTAAGATGTTGAAGTGCACTGCGGCTGTCCGACAATATCCAAAGTTCTCCAAAATTATAATCAAGAGATATGATGGCGTCAAGCCCTACGTTGATCGCAATTAAAGAGTAAAGAAACTCTAAAATTACTTAATGATGGTGAATACAGCATTATTACTAGAATCATAACTGGTGATGAAACGTACATACCGTTTATTTTTATGAGATTGATGAGGCTATAAAAGCATATTTTTCATCGATTCCAAGAAATGGATGGCTTGAAGCATATAATCTTTGGAAAATTCCCCTACAAAAGTGCATTGATGTTGGAGGGGAGTACTTTGAACACTCCTAAGAATTGGTAAGTTTAACTTGTACCACTTAGTCGTATCTCAAAAATTTCAGCGTGACCCTCGTATATAGACAACAACCGCGAGACAAGATTTGCATATAGAACATTTTAAAATCGATACATTTAAATAAATATAATTTAATTACAAAAACATAAATGATAGCAGATCATAAACTACAGCGTAAACTAATATATGTCTCATAAAAAGCAAGGGAAATAATTACTTTATATCTGGAAAATTATATAATGGTTTATAATAAATTATATATAATGTTTATAATAATTATATAATAAACGAAATGAGTCGAGAAGTAGAGGCCAAGCATAAATTAGGGTTTAAAATTACAAACAAAACCACTGTAAATATAAATGAAAAGGGATTCATAAAGTGAAATATTATGAGGGTTATTGCAACTGAATAAGAGTAAAGTTTTATCGAACAAAGGGTGAAAATTCCCCGTCAAGAGTTTTTATAAACGTAGCAAACTTTTTATAAACATAGAATAATGTATATTACTTTCCTTATGTACATAGTATAATGTATACTACCTTCCTTATATACATAGTACAATGTATAAGGAAAGTATTGTGACGGGGTCGAAAATTCGAATTCGAGTTTTCGACGGGAGAGCACTTTTCAAGCATCCCTGAATACGAATCGAGCGTTTTTGAGGTGAGGTCTGTTTGTATGTGTGTGGAGACGATATTTCACGAACGAATGGAATGATTCGAACGCAATTTGGTACAAAATTATAATCCGTGTACACTGGAAGCCTATTGTCTTTAAACTCAATCGAATGTATAGAACCCCCTAAATTTTCGCGTGAAATCTTGAAAAAATTATCAAAAAATCAAAATCTTTAATAAAGTTACTAAAATAGTCATTTATTATGTAATATTTCCTTAGAAAATGATTGACATAAACGTGAGAATGCTAGCATGCACCGTTCTTGAGAGATTCCACATTTTTGAAATAAATGTATCAAAAAATCACATAAAATAAAAAAATTATGCTATTGTGAAATATGTTCTTTTTTCATATGTAATATCATGCGATAAATTTGGTGATATCCTTCTCATCGATCTAGCTCGTTCTATTTATAAGCAAAGATACTTTGGTAAAACATTTGTAATTGAATGCCAATAGCTATTTATCTATTATAAGAATAACTTATTTTTCCGTCCATAACGCTTGGCGAGATTTTATCAACGAATTTGGCAAAATGTCGCCTGCTTGGCGACTTTCTACATGTCACCAAATTAACGAAAATATCACCAAATTGATAAAATGACCCTACTAAATCAATGAAAATGGCTACTAATTGACGAAAATTCAATAGTTTGGAAATAATATGATGTATCTACTACATATATGAATAACCTATTTTTCTGTCCGTAACGGTTTGCGAGAAATTTAGTGGGTTTTCGCCAACTTGGCGACTATTTTAAATGTTGCCAAAGTGACAAAAATGCCGCCAAATTGATAAAAATGACTCCAAATGGGAAGTAAGTTTCGCAAATTCTGATTTCCTTCACATGGCGGGTATACCTTAGTGCAAAAGAAATGATTTTCTCTCCATTTGTCTGTAGCACTTGTTGATGCATTTGGCGAACTTGGTGACTAATCTAGCGACGTATCGCCAATATGGCGATATTTCATCCCAGATTGTAGAAATTATTGTTAAAATTGCAAAAATTACGCTTAATTGATGAATTAATTATAAAAACATTTTAATATATGTCGTTTATAGTCGCTATGTTGCTTATTGAGGATGCTATCATTATTGATAGTTGTTAATTTAGAGTTGTGCGAAATATAAGTTAACTGGGTACTTTGAAACAGTATTACATGTTATCATCCGGAGAATCGCCAAATGCACAATTCAACGTTAAAAAAATAGTGCCGTTGATCTTATACATTATTTTTTTACTATATGTGGCGACCAAAAGAGAAATCTATAAGTTACACTTTTAATTATTAAATTCATTATTTTTAATCACATTAACATTGCCGTAAATTCATATATAGTGGAATTATCATTAAACGTACATTGCATTGTTGTGCCGCTATAAACCCTCCAATTATTTTTACCTTTTGTGTAAGTCCTGAAAAGAATTATTAATTAATATAATGCAAAATTGATCACTTCATTTAAACTTAAACAATACCATTTATTAACAACATCAATGTATCAATAACATCAATTTTCATTAATTATTTTTAGAGAGGGGACATATGCGACCAGAATTATTAGATTTACGATAGTGTCTTGAACCTGTGATAATCTGAGCACATAACTTCCAGTTTGGTCTTGGGCTTATCACCTCTCAAAGGCTTATACTGCCATTACTCTGTGGTGTGTGGCTCCTCCTCATACTTTTAATGCACTCGCCATTTGATCTACCTCCATTACTTTGGAACCTCTACGAGACACTCTACAAATCTGATGGGTTTTTTATGCTTCTCTACCCGTGTTCTTCAGTCAAAAATCGTGATCGTTTTTCTTTTCATGTCTGATCTCCATCTCTGCTTCTCGTTGTCTACATCTCTGATCTCGTCTACAACTGAACTCGTCGTTCTCTATTAGGCTGTTGTTCCTTCGGTGGTGTTAGTGGGGTAGCTCCGCCTTTACTTCTTTGGCGCTCATTGGTTCTTCTTAACCCAATGGCATCATTTCACATTTAGTATGGCCCAGCTCAGCCCCTCTGGTCTGCACCCCTAAATTTATAGTCTTTGACCTTAAAGTTCACGTTGTCATAAACTCCGGCGCCAGACAGACTATAGCTTTGTTTGCCGTTCTAGGCATCATAAATACTCACATAAAATTGTCTCATCAAATGTGAGAACACTTTCTGGTCTCACACTATAAAAGGAGTAAATTCATTGCATTATATAAGGAAAGTCATGTGCTGCTTACAACAGATTTTTAATATGTAATGCATGCTAAGATAAACGAATACCAACCTCACATTTAGTACTACCAATGTAGAACTGAGAGATAATAGGAGGACAACATATACTGCAGCCTGACACATGAAGTTATTCCTATCCTTAAATTTATCAGCCCAAAAACGATTAAATAAAGTAGTAACAGTAGAATGGATAGGTTTAGGCTGAAATTTGTCACAAATTTGAATCAAAGGAAGAAAATTCGATGGTTGGAAAGGAAAACTGAAATTATACGGCAAGATGTCAGAAAAGGGGCAAGATTAGTATTAGGATAAATAAAATTATAGCGAATATGGAAAAAGTTTTATAAATGAAATCGAAAGAGTATCGCTTCGCGACTCGTCCTCGACTTACTGTGTGTTAAACCATTATATAATTTTCCAGATATGAAGTAAATATTTTCCTTGTTTTTGACCACACATACATTGGTTTACCCTGTATTTTATGATCTAATACTTATTTACTATGCCACTGATGAAGGACGTAAAAATGTCCGAATGCGTTCTGGTTTGCGTGATTTTTAAGTACATCATTAAAGGTGTTTAATAAGGACATTTAATTAACCAATTTTTGGTTGTCTTTAATTTATTTTGGAGTTTTTGCTGAATTGACATGTTGCCATACAATTGTATTAAGACAACCACACACACACAGACATGCACACACAAAGACGTTACGCCAAGAATGGTTTTTCGTGTTCTAAAAGTCCCAAAACGTTTAGATCCGTTGAAAAGTGGACTTGCTGTTTTCGACACGATTGCAGTACTTTCCCTATACATTATCATATATTGCAGGGAAAGTCATAATTTACAAAAATCAGCATTGAAGGATATACGACTGTGCTATGATGAAATAAATTCCATTTCATTTTACATAATGCAATAAATGAAAGAACGTGGCACGATCATTTTCCATTGTGACTCGAACAAAGAATTCTGATAAAAGAGCGATTTAAAATTATCACATCGACTCGAATTCAAATCAAGTACAGTTTCCTTGCCTCTATTTGGGAGTATTGTTCCATGGTTAAAAAAAGATTAATTTATTGTTACTAATATTTCACATGCCAGATTTACAAGCTTACCCTGCTATTTAAATTACTCTTTCTTTCAATGTTTTTTTCTTAATTTAATAGGTTTTAGTCCGTAAACGAGAAATACTTATTTTAAATGTCGATAAATGCCACAGTTTAAAAGTCTGCCTCGAGAAATAATTATTTTAAATATAAACATATATTGTTTAAAATTAATGCTAAAAG
The DNA here is from genome assembly GCA_951213105.1 of Amaurobius ferox. Taxonomy (NCBI): domain Eukaryota; kingdom Metazoa; phylum Arthropoda; class Arachnida; order Araneae; family Amaurobiidae; genus Amaurobius; species Amaurobius ferox. Next base: position 15,594,144 of record OX578144.1, read on the forward strand.
AAATATAAATTATTACCAAGCCTTAAAGCGCACATGCAGAGGCTGCTTATACATTTACAATAATGAATCCTGATGAATGATTTTCATAGAGAATTGATTATGATAATGATGATCCTAAATGATTTTCATATAGAATTTTACAGCTTGTTCTGCGTTCAGCCACATGTATCGGCAAAAGATGGTGAATATTATGCATTTTGAATTTTTTAAGATGTAAATCTCCACAGAGGTATTTAAAGATACATCCATTTTTCTCCGAGTCCGTGGATTTTCTTTTGAGACGAGAAACATTATTTTTGAAATAATGGAACCTTTTTTGGGTATTCATTCGTTGTTATTTTTCTAGTTAAAAGCAATTCTGGACCCTTGTCCTTAATTATCAATAACATTTATTATAGCGTATTTTGCTTTTAGAAACGCGAATTTCATACTTATAACAGCGTTCTTTAATTACAGAATAAGAGTATTTCTCATCGGAAAGAGCAAAAACATGGCCTTCAATCCAAATTTTGTTGACATGCGCCATTTTTATAATTGACAAAATCTAACTACAGTGAAAGATAATTTAGCTTTTATAAAATGAGCTGCTGCTAGAAATATATTTACATTAACTTAAGTTTTATTATTTTTGCAGTAAAATACTTCTAAATATGTGTAAAAAACCTCTGTATTTGCTGAAATATGTTTGATGATGCTCTATAGGTCGTCATTTTAATCATAGGAGAACCAAATTTGATCCAGTGATAAAACAATTCTTTTTATAGATCATAGATACAAAATCGAAAATTCCATACATCCTTCCAGCATCATCCATACATCATTCCAGCAGAATACTTTGTAATTAGTAGTAATTGATAATATGTGCGAAGTCGAAGTATACCAGTGAGAACCGCGGGTATTCTACCCCTAGGTGATTTAAAAAAATGGTTTATTCATGAGATATCTACTATAGTAAAAAACAACATCCAATCACTATCTGCGTAGCCAAAATTAAAAGGGGGTATTATAACATCCAGTGTTGCAACTAAATTTTAAAGAAGTCCAACATCCAGTTTTGTTATCAGTATCTGATATCATATGCAACGTAAAGCTTCAGAAATCGCCATTGTTGTAAATTAGTTAAAAATGAGTTCAAAACTAACTTCGTTTTCAATATCTGATGTCGTACACAACGTAAAACTCTACTGCTCTTTATATATCAATATATATATATATATATATATATATATATATATATAAATTAGTAGAAGTATTGATTAGATTAAATCAACCTCAAATGATAAATTTATTTCAAATACCGTCGCTAATGAAAGAACATGAGAACGGCATTTTTTTCTAAGAGTCGGTTCCATTGTAAATCTAACAAAGAAATCTGTGAAGAGTTGGAATTAAAGTACTCGTATCGACTTCAGAGCCCATATCAAATAGATTTTCTGTTCCTCATTAGTCGAGGTATTGTACTGTTTCACAATCTGATAAGCTTACTTTAACAATGCTACCCGTCAGCTTTGTAACGATTCGTTTTTAACATTGCATTTTGTAATCTTGTCGGTTTTGATGTCTGTGAAAAGGAAATAATTATTTTTAATTAAATAGGTAATGTAATTTAAAGATGGCATAAAAGCTGTACATACTCCAATAGGTATTAAGTAGCCCGCCAAAATGAGTAATGTTCAAAAGTGTTCAATTTATTTATTCACGGTTAAAGTTGCATATTCCCTTTTAAATTCCAATGAGTGGCAAAATCTCCTATTCATCATTTTAATTATACATACATTTAAAACTTTATACATACATTTAAAACTTTATACATACATTTAAAACTTTATACATACATTTTAAACTTTATACATACATGTAAAAATACCCATACAGAATGATCTATATCCTGACCAGACTGCCCGACCTTCCGAAAGGTGTAATATATCTGTTTGGACGGCCGGAAATGTGCTATTATATTGAGACCACAGCCCAATGGAGCGTGGCAACCACAAGGACAGCGTCATTCTTCCATTAACCCATCATATGTCGGATGGACTTTCTGACCTATAGATGTATCGTGCCGATACATGGAGATAGATTTCAGTGACGTCGGGGATCAAATATGGGACTATCGTGTGTGTTCTTCTGTCTTAACCACTAAGCCATCTCAGTATCATAATTCATCAGACACGCCTACTAGGGCCGATAGCCCAGTAATTAACGCACGAGGATTGCACTTGTAGGACACGTGTTCGATTCCCGATGTTGCCAAAGCTATCCCCGTGTCTACGCAGCACGAGACATCTGTGGATTCGAATGTCCTTCCAGAGGTTGGTAATAGGGGAAGTAAGGTACTGTCCCTATGTATGCCTCCCTAACTCGGTTCCGATCTAAATTGGGTGGCATTGTCCCGGCCGTCCAAACAGACATTTTACTCTTTCGGGTAGATCGGACGGTCTTGGTCAAAATAAAGAAATGCCAATCTATTGAAATGAGCGGAAAATAAATATCCAAAGTTTGTTGCGATACATGGTTTTTATGTGAGGTCTTGCGTGTTGTAGAAACTAAACTTATAAAAAGAATATGTCTTACAAGACAAATTGTGTTACCAAGCGTTGCCGTACATGGTTTTCATGTGACACACTTAAACACTCTACTATAAAAAATATCAACACAAGCAAATTGTGTAATGATGTTTTTGTCATTATATCAAATGATCCAATAATATGTCTGGCTATTGTGATGTAGACGAAAATCGTGTATTAGTGCATCATAACTTTTCTTTTAAAACGAGACGTAACATGTGAGCGCGTATCTTTTGCGTCTATTAAATCATGTGAGTAAGGCAAACTAATATATTGTAAAATAGGTAGCTAAATATTACGAGCATGAAGGTAGAGAGAATGATGAAAATCTTGAATCAAGGCGGAGCCATTATTTACTAGCACGTAATTTGTAATGTGCAAATTGTGTGTTGAATTTATTTCAAGTCTCATTTGTTGTTCTCATTTGAAACAACAAGAAAGTGTAGCGTTTGGAGTATATATATATATATGACTGGGTAGAATTGTGAGTAGAAGCATTTTCATAGTTGTAGAACAAAGCACAGAATGCAAGGAGATAAAAATAAGTTAAAAGGTAAATGAATGAAAGATATTGTTCAAGTTCTAATTTGCATTGCAGTGATAATTTTTTTTTACAAAATTAACAGTTTAAATGCATATTATTTAATTAAATCTAAACATCTCGCCATGGAAATAAGATAAAGCCGTCCAAACGGTTACCTTACACCTTTCTGGTAGGTCGGACAGTATGGGTCTCAACAACTACAACAGAGCATGGTATAAAAGGTGTAATAATTTTTCAACTGATTAACTCCTCACCATCCGTGAATCATGGTTTCACTGTTATTGCCACTGGTAAATCGGCAACTTTAGAAAAGCGACATAATGACCTGCTCTTAACAAGAGTTTTACAATTTCTCTGGTAGAAATATTTTCTACGCAACCAGCACTATTATTCACTAAATATTACCAGATTCCCTGTGCTTATGTTCTACCAATAACGGTCATCAGCAGTACTTACTTTGAACTTGTAACGATATTTTGCTTTATCAATGGGCACAATAATTTTGCGCATTTCAAGCATCCTGAATACGAATCAAATGTTTTCGTGGTGATGTGTGTGTGTGTGTCAGTGAGTCTGTGGAGACGATGTCTCACGAACGAATGGCGATATTCTACCACAATCGAATGTTCAGAGCCAGCCTTCCTTAAATTTTCGAATGAAATTTTGTAAAAATCATTAAAAAACCAAAACCTTTAATATAGTTACGCAAGTAGTCATTTCTTATGCAATTTTTTATTAGAAAACGGATGACATAAACTTTAGAACACTAGAATGAATCGTTCTCGAGATGTTGCACATTTGTCAAATAAATTTATTAAATAATCACATAAAATAAAAGAAAATTAACCATAGTGAAATATGTTCATTTTTCATATGTACTATTATGCAATAAATTGGGTGACATCCTTCTCTTGGATCTAGTTCGTTCCATTCACGAGGTAAGATACTTTGGGTAATACTTTATTATTTGGACTCAAATAGTCATTTATTTACTAAACTAACAATTTATTTTTCCATCCATAACGCTTGACTAGATTTCGGCGACGAATTTTGCCTTATGAGTTACTTTTACTATTTATAATTTATTTTATATTATTGTATTATATGTCAATTCAGTTAATTTGCCTATATTACTGCAATTATTACATTTTCTTATTTTTCTTGTTTCATAATTATGCAATGAATTTATTTTAATGCAGTTGCTTTGCTCTTCATTTTACAACATTGCTCGTTTCCTGTTGTGTTAATTTTCTGTATCTCATATGTATATGCGTACTAAGTTATTGGTATATTTTCCTTTTCAATTATGTACTATTTAATTTTTTTCTGTAAAAGTAGTAAATTCATTGCATTATATAAGAAAAGCCACGTGCTGCCCACATCAGATTTTTTCAATTATAAATCTATTGATATATAAACATTAGAATGCGTGTAACCTGTTAAGTTATGGCATGTGTTTTTTAAAATAATTTATAAAATATATACATAAAATTAAAAAATAGTGTTATCAAATAGGTTCACTTTCTATATGCAATATTATGCAGAAAATCTGTTGAGATTAATCTCGAGGATGCAGTTTTTTCTATTCACAAGAGAAGATTCTTTCTGTAGAACTTTTATATTTTGACACCAAAGAATTTACCCATAGTCATTCATTTCCCAGGATAATAATTCAATGTATATTGCATTTTGGTCGGGATTTTGCAAAGGAGTATCAACAAGCCATTTTATTTGCCAAAAGATCCAATCCGTTGCCAAAGTTGCCATTTCATAAGTTGCCAAAAAGGTCCACTTTCAATTTGCATGGTATTAACTGAAATATATTACTAAAAAAATTTGATGTGAGCAACACATGACTTTCCTCATATAATGCAATAAATTTACTACTTTCACAGTTAAAAAAATGTTATTCTTATAGTAGATACTTATATTCTTTCCAAGATAATGAATTTTCTTCAATTAGTCGTCATTTTCATATATTTAGCGTTATTTTTATCAATTTGGCGAGATTTTTGTTAATTTGGCAACAATTAAAAATGTCGCCAAGTTGGCAACATTCCGCCAGATTCGTCGCCAGAATCTCGCCAAGCGTTATGAACGGAGAAATAAGTTATTCTTACAGCAGATAAATGACTATTGGCGTTCAAATACAAAACTATTACTCAAAGTATCTTTTTTCATGAATGGAAAGAGCTAGATCCACGAGAATGATGTCCCCGAATTTATCGCATGGTATTACATATAAAAAGTGAACATGTTTCTCAATAGGAAATATTTTTATTTTTTATTTTATATAACTTTTTGATAGTTTTTTTTGAAAATGTGCAATATCTCAAAAACGGTTCATGCTAGCGCTCTAAAATTTATGTCAATAGTTTTCTAATGAAAAATTACATAAGAAATGTCTATCTGTGTAACTTTATTGGCAGTTTTGATTTTTCGACGATTTTTTCAAAATTTCATTCGAAAATTTAGGGGGGTTCTGGACATTCGATTGCGTATAAAAACAATAAGCTTCCAGTGTGTAGGGATTGCGATTTTTGTACCAAATTTCGCTTGAATAGGTCTATTCTTTCGTCAGTTATCGTCTCCACAGTCTCCCTGACACACACACACACACACACACACAGACATCACTTCAAAAATGTTTGATTCGTGATCAGTGATGCTTGAAACGTGCTCTCCCGTCGAAAACTCGAATTCGAATTTTCGCTCCCGTCACAATTCTTTCCTTATACATTATGTATATAAGGAAAGTAATACATGGTATTAACTAAAGTATAACCAAATATTCATTGCAAATCTTGAACATCGTAATTTTGCTGTTAAAGAAGTAAATAGATTGCCGCATATAAGAAAAGTCATCTGCTGAACCACACCCAATTTATTGTAATTTGGCAATATTAAATTTTTGTAGGTATTTTAATTCATAATACTCAAGCTACCATAAACCTTCGGGTTGGTCGTGTGGTCAGGGTCTTCAATCAATCAATTCATAATACTCATAAAATTTGCATTACTGGGGACTCCATATTTACTGTCCATTTGAAGGTAGCTTTAAGCGGGGTTTGAAGCATGTAATTCGAAATATTAGCAAAATCCAGCTTGATTCTTGAATTAAGTTTATTTTCTTAGCAGAAAAGAAACTTAACTCAAGAGTCAGTTTTCTACGATACTAAATTACAGCAAATATTCATTATAGAATGCTTTACATATTGAGCATCCATATTTGTATATAATATTTATTATTTGTTTAAACTGTGCAAATGAAAATGCAGTTTTGCACAATATAATTTTGTATTTATTTTATAGCACCAATACATCGCTGAGGGGGGAAAAAAAATTCTAATGTGGGCCGCATATTACTTTCCCTACATAATGCAATGAATTTACTTCTTTCACAGCAAAATAAAATGATGTACAAGATTCACGGCATAATGTATTTAATGTTGAATTGTACGTTTGGAGCTTTTAAAGATAACATCATGTGTGCTATAACCCGATAAACTTATATTTCGCGCAACCCTAAATGCACAATTACCAATATTGGCAGCATCCGCAATAAGCATTCTAGTTTATATATTAACATATTTAAATACTTAATTCATCAATTTGGCGTCATTTTCTGAAATGTTGGCTTTATTTACAATACGTTGATTACGCACCATTAAAAATCGTCAAGTTCACGATAGTTCGCCAATTTTGTCAAATTAATCACAAGATTTATAGGCAAACTGAGAAAAGGGTCTTTTGAAAAAATATCAATAAGCAGCTAGCTATTGGCGAATTTTGTGCATCAAAGTACAAAACTATTATACAAAGCATCTTCTTCTTGAATGAAACTAATTTAAGATCCAAGAGAATGATGGTAAAAATCAGTCCCATTATATTGCATATGAAAAGTGAAAATATTCACGGATGTTGATACATTTTTGTTTTATGTTACCTTTTGATCAATTTATTTGAAAAGCAGGTAATATCTTGAAAATGGTTTATGTTGGTCATCTAAATTCATTTTTTATGAAAAATTACATAAGAAATCATTATTTATTTCACGTTATTAAAAGTTATGTTTTTTTTTATTTTTTTAAATTTCATTAGAAAATTTGGGTTTTTCGAACATTCGATTACAATTAAAATCAATACACACACACACACACACACACACACACACACACACACACACACAGAGATATCACCTCAAAAAATTTTGATTCGAGTTCACGGATGCTTGAAACGCGCTCTTTCGCTGAAAACTCGAATTCTACTTTTCAGCCCTGTCACAATACTTTCGTTATACACTATAATGTGTATACAAGGAAAGTACTAATCATATTTTATTCAAATAATATTTTTTCTAAGTTCTGAGTAAGGCATATATTAAGGGCCTTATGAGTCTTAAAAGTGCCATAAACAGAGTTAATTCCCATGATTCACATTTTATGCTGTACCTGTTCCCCTATACACCAGTAATACCTAAAAATTTAATGGCTAATACGTGAATGCCTGTAATATGAAAATTAAATCTTAAATTTAATTAAATTTTAAATTAAATTTTTAAATACTTAAATTATGCAAATATTTTTTATTTTAAAGTATAACTTCTCGAATGGATTTTTTGTTTGCATCATAATTAGCAATACTTTTGTTTCTGTGGGCAATAGTTTGGTTGCAATGATGAGCAAAAGCGACGTATATCAAAATAAAACTTTAATAAATTCAGGAACATATGCAATTATTACTCAGTATTGTTAAATTAATTTTATTGAAAAAATTATCATATATGCTACAGGCATTCTCTTAATAGCCATAATTTTTTAAGTGTATTATCAACGTATAGGAGAAGAAGTACAAATATAAACGTGAAGCATGGAATTTCACTCTGTTTATGGCACTTTTAAGACTTCTCAGACTTCTTAATTTTTGATGTGACATGTCTGCAAAATATTGTTCTATATTATTCTAAGTACTACAAGTTAAATTATAACGACCCTGTTTATATAAGATGCTGACACATGAAAATATCATCCTGTCTTTCCGTACGAAACTAAACAATCTAATTATAAGACTCACAGTTCCACATATGCAAATAATAAATTATGCACATAGATATTACCTCGTTTCAGCTTCATCGCTGATTTCCAAGATCAACGCTCTGATTAAGATTATTTCGCAATTTATGCGTGTATATTAATAGAAGCTTTATATCTTGAATTGTCTTAGAATGTCTCTCGTTCCTAAGCCCACCGATAGGAAACCTAAACATATGTAGTGCAGTACTGTATCTTGAAATTGTCGTTTGATTTAGAGGTAAATTCAATTATATTATCTATATTTCTAAAATAAGTTGCTATCATGTATATTATAATATATTTAATTCAATTTGACAATACTGATGTTTTAAACTAACTCTCTTACTGGCATTTTATACAGTAAAGTAATTTATCTTTAAATATAACTACAGAATATGAAGTTTGCATGAAAATGTTTTTCGCAGTCATCGTTATCGTTATAACCTCTAAATATAATTAACAACGGAAGTAGTTCAAAAAATATATTATTTATTTTATAATTACGCAAAGTCCCAAGTATGTAAATTTAGTCTTTACCAATATGTTCTTTAAGGGCATTCCTCACATTGAAGAAATATATGATTTATCGTATTAAATTAAACCAAACATATGTATTTAGTTTAATTTGTGCATACGGAAGAAACATATGCATTTGGTTTAATTTGGTTTTTCACCTTATGTTGTTCATTTCAGCTTTTGAATGAATATTGAAATAAAAATTAATTTATATAAAAAGCTTGTATAATATAAAACGTAACATCGTGGGAAGAAAAACCGTTATGGATCTAAGTGGAATCGGTTTTCAAATTATTTGCCAATAATATTAATAAAAAAATATAGATTTTTTTTCTAACACAAATACAATAGCAATGCCTGTTGCCCAAATAGAAAAAGCCAGAACTTTACACTGCTCTGCAGTTTTATATTTTCTTTTGAGAATTTTCGTTTAACATTTGATGGACAGTCCCCAAAAAGTTTCAAAATGATGCGATTTTAATTATAGGTTTGTATTTCAATAAGTGCTGAAAATAATGAACTAAAATTTGGCGCACCAAAGTTTCCAACAGTACTGAATTGATTAGCGCCAAAATTTCCAAACATTTCTATTCATATTTTTTAACACTTTACAACATAGTTGAAAAGTGTTTATGACTTTGTTCATTCTGTCTGCCTGTCTGTCTGTCCGTTAGCACGATAACTGCCGTAAAAATGACTTTATCAAAATGAAATTTTAGCATGCTTTTCAGATGGTCTGTGGGACCTATGGAAATATAAATAAATCATGTCACCCAATTAGTTTTTTATTGAACCCGGGTTGAAAAAATGAAATACATTGAACCCTATGGGACCTAATTTTTCAAACATATTTTAAGCACATTTAAAATTCACAAATTGCTTCGAAATTTTAGGAAGTATTCACATTATCTCATAAAATATAAAAAAAAATTTCAGTAAAATATGTTAAGTAGTTTTTTAATTAAAAATTATTTAATATAGGGAGAAAAACGAATTCAATTAAATTCTGACTTTTGCGATATCCTCCAGAAAGAAAAAATACATATATAATAAATATCTTTCCAAGAGTTTAATTATTTTTTATATGAGAGAGGCTTCACATTTTAAAATAAATTTGGTAGATAACAATTTTTCAATTTTTTTTTTAATTTTATATAACTTTTCATGATATACTTATTTGATGGCGTTTTTAATGCACTTTCCTACGTCCTAGAGAATTAAAATTTCGTACACAGCTTAAATTTGTTGAACATTTTATTCTACAGCGATTTGGGGGATCTTTAGATATAGATCCCACATTTTTTTCGAAATGGCCTGGAAATAATCCCCGTTCACTTCTATAAATCATTGTTGTAATATTGTTAAAAATTCTGATGTGGACAGCACATGTCTTTCTCTGCAGACTCATATTCACGTTCTCTTTATTTTTTCAATAATAATTTGAGTTTATCTGCACAAAATAACATCCATAAGTATTTTAAATGACATTGAATTTGCACGTTGAACTTAAATTTTATTCTCATTTGATAGATGGACTTATTGTCAAAAGTGGCGTAGCAAAAACACAAAAAAAACTAAAATATCTCAAGAACGTCTAGTTTCTAGAGTAATGGGGTTAGTCTTATTCTTTTTGTTGTCAAAAATCACGTATAAAATAGGAATTTAATTGATATAATTGAGCACACGTACTCATTTATTTTTATATTTAACGATTTTTGCGGGCCATTTCGCAAAAACAGCCCATTTCTTTTTCCCGAATCGTACTAGAATAACCTACAAGTGATTTATATAACAAATTTTGTGAAATTTGCAATATAAATCACTTGTAGGTTATTGAAATATTATACACCAAATTGTGTTAAATTTGGTCCATTAGTTTTCAGCTAGAGTGGATAAAGGCAATTTCTGCCGGCCATTTCGCAAAGAAGGCACATTCTTTTATTACGAATCGTACTATAATCAAAAGAACATCAGGGTTCCCACAAAAAACTTACCTACCAAATTTTATTAAATTCGGCTAATTAGTTTTTCAGTTAGAGTGGCTGCAATATCCTCACAGATACACAGAAACACACACAGATACACCCTTACGCACACAGACGTCTTCCTAAAAATAGTGTTTTGTGTTCTTGAAATCTCAAAACGTGTAGATCCTTCGAAAATTCGAGTTCCGATCTTCGGCACGATTCCAATTCTTTGAATACATACATACGCACACACACATATTATCTGTGTATGTGTATTATCTGTGTATCTAAATTCCGTGCCTACGCAATTACAATAGTTGTGATTTTAAATGATCCCTAAATTTTTATTATTTCTTCAACGAAGCCTAATTTTAACTTATGCAGAATGCAAATATCTCAAGTGATTGTAAGGTGAGTTACATAAGAATTGCTGAATTCACACAAAATTATTTAGCTCTGGAGTCTAGAATGCAAGTTATATGATTGAAATATTCATTTATTTTGCATAGAGAATAAGATGATTTATAATTTGATACAGTTTTAAATATTTAAGTATAATAAATTACTGTAGTTCTGTGATAATGTAAACGATATCACCACTGAATGTATCACATTTTAGAGATTTTTAAATGAAATTGCATTTCAGTTCTAGTTTCTGTTTCATAATCAATGCTTAGGCATGATTGATCTTTCTTGTTTATTATGAATTTAGTAATTAATAATTAATATTAAAAAGTTGTTTGAAAATGAGAAACGGCATATATTTTGTTTAGGTTACTTAATATCACCACACGAAATAGAAGTTAGTTTTATAGGCATTTTAAAAAACATCAAAGGAACACTACAGCACCAATTTAAAATTAGAAACTCACAATTTCAAACCGTCATAACTTCCATACGGCTTGAGTAAAATTTAATTTTTATATTAATTTGGGGGTGCTTTGACCTGGATAATCAGAATATGTTATCAAATGTGGATATTCCCTTTCAGTGTTCGAGTTGGACCAAAGTGTAGTTTGAAGACGACTGCTTATACAAGTTAGTTGTTCATTTGTTTACAATCGATATTATTAAAAGTCTAATGATACATTTGGTTTTACTGTGTTATCAGAAAAGCGAGAATAACGGATGTGTGCGGATTTTTTTAGCCAAATCTATTTTATATTGCATTTTATGGATATAAAAATATATGCATTGTAAATACTGTATAGCTTTTTTAGCTTCAATAATCAGTCAGTATATTTATTCTTTCAAATTCTTTGGAATATCCGTTTAAGTTTGTATTTTTACATTTGTTCTGATATTTATCATAGTAGATACAACCTATAGCGATTCTTAACTGTTATATTGCTTATTGAAGCCGCATTTGCTGGCTTTTAACGGGTAAAATGTTAAATCACGAAACTTAACGAGCAAACGAACACTAAAATGGAATAAAATATAAAAACAATAATAATCAGAGCAAAATAAATAATTTTGGCTGCGTTCATAAATGGTTGAAGTGGGAAATATGGGAGGAGTTTATGGGATTATATAAGAAATTCAGCATCAAGCACCCTTGAGAAATGTTTTCTATAAACAACTCTGAAAGCAGAGAAAAACAAACTTTCAACTGTGGTAACTGAGGAGTTAAAAACTAAGATATTGCAACAAAAACGTTGCTTGAAATTTCTTAATAAAAATAAATTGGAGCTATTTTCTTAAAGAAAATAATAAACCAAATGTAGAAGATGGTATAAGGGTCCCTAGAATGTGGTTATTGAACCATTAGTCTATAAAGATATATGTTCTTGAAATATGGCATTGGGCTTCTAGGTTGTATAACGGGCTAACAAATATAGATTGCTGTCTACAGAGTTCTTTCACATTACAAATATTCCACCGGGTATAGAATCATCATATTCCTCTGGACAGACCCTTACTGGTGATTCTTCACATTTATATATAATTTAACTGTGTACAACGAATTTCACGAGTACCCAAATTTAATGGGAAAATTAGTGGGTCTCAACTACCTCTCGTATATAACTTTTCTATCTCTAACTTTTTGAAATTTATGAATAAAACGTAATAAGTATCACCTTTATCTGTGCAGTAGTATTTAAGCCTCTAAAGGACAGGGAAACTAACACTTATTAAAAATATTGGAACTATTTTTTTAAAAATTTATATTGTGTTTGAGAATATATAGTGCTTAGTTGTCATAATTAAGTTGTCTTAGTTGTCATAATTAAGAAATTGAATCCCTTGGGTTTTGCCCCGTGGTCAATACCATAAGTACACTGCGTTTTTCTGGGTCACGGAAGTTTTATAGAGGGTCTTTAAAGGCTTTTAAAAGCCAAAAACTTTTTCAAAAGCCGTTTCTTCGCTTCCGGGGTGAAGAATATAAGAATTCCCAATTCAAAAATGTGATACATCGAAGAATCCCAAATCGAAAATTTGAGAAGCGATATTTTAGGATCTCTTACATAAATTATACTATAAGAAAGGCTTCTAAAAACAAATGCTGACGCAACCTCCGTTTTTGCTATTTCAATTGCCCTTGCATGTTACATGGCTGATATTCGACACGCAATGCAGCTGCAAAATAGGTGTTTCTGCTTTCAAAAATCGATCAAGAAAGTAAGTTAGAATGTTTTGATTTTCTCAAGAGCCCCAGAAAAGCACGATAAAGTAACACTCTTTTCGTCATGTACAGACATTGCTTGCACTCGGAGTCAAGATGGCCTCTTTTACTCCTGCCGATATTTAGGAGCCTTGTGAGGATTCTATTATTCATGATTATTGTATGCTAATTTTACTTTTCATTGTGCTAATTTATGTACGAAACTCCTCAACTCTGATTCCGAGAATCACGTACTCACGACTGGCCAGGACTATAAGAAAGGGTTGACGTTAGATTTTCAAGGCACTATGATCATCGCAAGGCCAAATCTCGTAAGAGACCCCGCGCTGTTCTAAACATCGATAATCGGAATTAAAAATCCCACCTCAAACATCTGATATTAAATAAAACTCGCGACTAATGTTCAAAACTCTAAGCTGCCAAAATGCTAGGTAACCCTCAGATCTGCATCAACCTCCCAAACTGCTTGAACTCTAAATGTGCAACAAACTGCCACACTAGGAGCTAGGACAAATAATAAAAAGTAGTAAATAAAATCCTCGAACCTCCAATTAGGATCACTGAATTAATGTCACAGTTTGATGATAAGAACCACATATTGAAACCGGAGATTAAAGGCGCTTCGCGCCTGGTGCTCTGTCCTGTACGACACTCGACTTTCATTTTCAAGGCACTCGTAGTCTTCAATCGTGAGTGAGTCGTCATCGTCGTTCAGCATCGGCTGCTGCCTTTCTACCGTGTTCGCTTGTGTGTGGGTTTGTTCATTCATGGAAGTTCACATCGAAGTTATAGCTTATATAAGTTGTGAGCATATATCTATGGTATAATAGTTTGATCATTATAGATTCAGTTCAGTAAGATATTGAGGGTGAATTTCGGTATAGATTATTATGGCAGCGGGTTAAGATACGGTATTGCTAGCTTTGTAAATGTTCTGCACATGGAATTGTATTCTGAGTTATTAGCGAAGTTAGATGGAATAAATTATGTTGTTTGTTAATGTCGCAATTCCTTCGTCGAACTCTAGTCGTTGGGTTATTGGAAGTTTAAGTTAGAGTGAAGTAAATTACACTGGTGCATGAAAAAGGTATAATTTTGGAAAGTAGTAAGAAAAGTACCTTAAAAATACTTTACAGCCTTAACTATAAGAATGCAAATGTGCAAACGTCTAAGTCACAAAGGGACTTTTGGTGAGTCAGGATAGGCTTTTCGACCATGTATTTTCATAACTCCCGGGAAAAGAGGGGGGGGGGAATCTAGCTCCATTATGTTCTGGTGTGTTACCGATCCTATAAATGTGCGACGATTCAAATCTTCTAAATCTTCTGGCCGGTGTGTAAATACACATAGACATCGCATAATTATCATATAGATAAGATTTAATCAATGGAGTTCTGAAGTCTTTCTGAAGTCTTAATTACTTAAGATACACAGTGAAGAAAATGCAATGCGATTTAAAGCTCAGAAACGAATTAGCGCTATTATAAATGTATGTGCATTTGTCTAAAGGAATTGTGTTTGTGAAGCTTATGAAAACCGTTTAAATATGGAAACCAACTTGTTTAGAGTGCTTTCTAAAAGTTACATTAATGGCGTCAACTTTCGTATAAATTAAAGTTTCGTATGCATGAGTTCATTTCGAATGCGAATGCTAATTTGGTACTAGACGATCAATGAATGGGTACAAAACGGCCATCATGGAGTATGCGGGTTGTATTGACTAGAAGTGGAGAAACGGTCATTAGAAGAGCATTATATATAAGGCAGAGACCAAATTGAAAATTATTCTAGTTATAGTTTTTCTAATATAATTAAAGTAAATATTCAATTTTATATCTATTATTATATTATCGTATCAGCACGAAATGTATTTATTCAGACGGAGCTTAAATACAAAACAAGTGGAAAAGGTTCCTAAAACATATATTTCTTTCAAAAAATAAAATCTTCTCTATGCTAATATATATGACTACAACACAGATAAAAAAAATCTGATGTGGGCAGCACATGACTTTCCTTATATAATGCAATGAATTTACTACATTTACAATAAAAAAAAATAGATTATTTTTATAGTAGATATTTATATTCTTTCCAAGATATTGAATTTTCGTCAATGAGTCGTCATTTTCATTGATTTAGAGTATCCATTTCGCGAGTTTTTCTTTAATGCAGCAACATTTAAAAAAGTCGCCAAGTAGGCGACATTCCACCAAATTCGACGCCAAAATCTCGCCAAGCGTTATGGACGGAGAAATAAGTTCTTCTTACAGCAGATGAATGACTATTGGCGTTCAAATACAAAAATATTACTCAAAGTATATTTTTTTGTGAAGGGAACGAGTTAGATCCATGAAAATGATGTCACCATATTTATCGCATGATATTACATATGAAAAGTGAACATGTTTCTCAATAGGAAATATTTTTTTTATTTTATATGATTTTTTGATAATTTTTTGAAAAATGTGCAATATCTCGAAAACGGTTCATGTTAGCGTTCTAAAATTTATGTCAAACGTTTTCTAATAAAAAATTACATAAGAAATGTCTATTTGTGTGACTTTATCAGAGGTTTTGATTTTTTGACGATCTTTTAAAAATTTCACTCGAAAATTCAGGGGAGTTCTGAACATTCGATTGCGTATAAAAACAGTAGGCTTCCAGTATTTACGGATTGTAATTTTTGTACCAAATTTCGTTCGAATCTGTCCATTCGTTCGTCTGTTATCGTCTCCACTGACTCACAGACTCACACACACACCTTCCCGGCCGTCCAAACGGTTACCTTACACCTTTCTAGCAGATCGGACGGTATGGGTCTCAACAACAACAACAACACACACACACATACTTACACACAGACACACACACACACACACACAGACATCACTTCAAAAATGTTCGATTCGTGATCAGGGATGCTTGAAACTTGCTCTCCCGTCGAAAACTCGAATTCGAATTTTCGACCCCGTCACATTACTTTCCTTATACATTATTGTATGTAAGGAAAGTAATATTGATTTTTTTTATTTTTCTATTATTCACCATTTTTTAAATGGATATTTCTAAAATATAATTTGTACAGTATGCTTCAAAAATAAATTCTGGATTAGTACGATATGTTTATTTCATTTAAAATGATTATAACAGAAAATATTTTTCCCGAGTACATTAATACTTTCTCATAATAAGCGACACGAAAACTGCGGGCAACACGCGCCATTGATGTTAGAGTTGAACGTTGGCTCCGAAGGTTTGTGAGAGCCGATCTCCGCGCTACAGTGGAGCAAATTCACAGGCTGTATGAACCAGGGGACTACCAAAAATGTGTCTCAAACGACAGTTCAGCGAACTCTGCTGGGTATAGGCCTTCGAAGCAGACGGATGGATGGTCACTGCACCTATGCTAAAGAAGGTGCATCAGCAGAAAAGTCTTACATTTGAACGGCAGTATTGGAATTGGACCTCTGCTGATTGGCAAAAGATTGTCTTCTCTGATGAATCAGGTTTTCTGCTTCAATGGACACTGACGTAAAAGACTGAAGATTAAGCACTCATCACCAACTGTTGGAAAACACAAGGCGGCGGGGGCAGAATTATGGTCTGAGGAATGTTTTCGTGGCATTCTCTGGGTCCACTCACATCTGTGGAGGGTACTATGAGCCGAATTCGTTATGAATCCACCCTTGCAGACCACGTACACCCACACATTCTGATTGTCTTCCCTGGGATGGATGGGACCTACCAGCACAACAATGCGACGTGCCACACAGCGAGAACTGTCCGAGACTGGTTGGAGGACGACTATGAAGACTTCAAAGTACTTCTCAAGCCCCCCTAATTCCCCAAGCTTAATCAGTTGAGCATTTGTGGGACCACCTTGATCGGGTTGTTCGCTCTGTGGATTCTCCACCACTCCCCCCAGCAGCTGTCAAATGCACTGCAGTCAGCAAGGCTCCACATAACTGTGTACACCTTCCAGCACCTTACTGAGCCACCTCAGCGCGTCTAGCTACTGTCCACGCTGCACACGGCGGTTACTCCGGATATTAGCTGAAGGTCACAATGTGACTGGATTGTGTAGTATAAAGTTTTTTTTTTCAGGAAAAATTTCGAATTTAATGCATGTTTTAATACCTCCTGAACACGTTTTCCCTTTTTTTTTTGGAGTGGTATCCATGTATCTGTTGGCCTGTTTGTCTGCGGTCTATTTCTTGTGTATACAAAAGTGGCTACGAATATAATTGGATTTTATATCAGACTTTGTTATCAAAAATTCTAGAACTAGACAGAATTTTTTTTAATACGAAATTTATTCGAAATTTTATATTTTTTTAACTTGTCGGCATAGGATAAAATTTGACATAAGCATGCAAAATATGGTTTATTTATGGAGCACTGATTACGAGACTTAATAGTTTTAATCATTGTTGTGAAAAATAACCGCGATATATTTCTTATTTGTGACGTCATAACGCCCTTCAGGGACCAGTTACCCCTCCCCCGCGGGTTCGCTGTCAAGTATGATATTAATCGAAATATTTTTTCAAACGCTTTAAAGTGAAGGGTAACACGCTATAATTTCAATCATTTGAACCTATGATACCGATTCAAAAATTTTCTTGCGTGGAAAAAAGCTACATAAAAATGGATTCTGGTATGGAAAAGTGGAGTTGTGTCACTCTCTAATTAATTTGTATTGCCACTCTTGTAAACATAATATCAATATAAAAATACTCACTTTTGGGTTATAACAAAATACCAATATATGCTTATAACAAAATCAATTGTAGTGCCCAGTAAATTTCCGAATACTTACAAAACTAAAGTGCTTTAACTTATTTTCGGAAAAATAGCAATATAATATTGGGAAAGTAATAACTTGAATGTTCCTGTACAAAAATAAAATATTAACCTTATAGAAATAATCAAGACATATGAAGAATAATAGTTTCTAGATACATTGTGTCCGCTTAGTGTAGAAAAATACATGTAGTTAATAAAATCTAAAATCATCTCTCGCTGTGAAATACGTTATAAAAATACTCACACCCACAGAGTGTGTTCCAAAACTTCTCATTGTCATTGCAAATAACAGCATACATCGATGAGTTTCGTGTTTGCCAAGTACTCGTCATCATAATATAATCAATGCGTGCTACGTTAGTAAGAAAACTTGCTGTATGTCGAAAGTTTAAGCTAGGAGCATGAGTTTGGCCATTGCAGCCACGATCAGCCTGAGTTTAATCTTGAAGGAACATGAAGTTGCGTGTCTAATGGGATTGAATTTGGTGGCCAGCATAGATATTAGAAATTCCTGGCACATATTAAGTTTTCATCCAGCCATCATAGACGTTAGTTCTTGAATGTTGATAAGCCCATACTAATCACGAAACCGGTCTATAGATGTTGTTATATGAAATATAAGCATGATTAAATCTTTTGGTATATTTATGTTGAAATGTAATATTCAGACACACGATTTAAAAAGCAACTGAAAATGTCTTTTGGATACTAATTCCTTTTGCATTTTTGATAGAAGTAGATATACAAAAATTAGTTGACTACAATTGTTTCAAAAGTATTAGGTGTCATCTACACCAGGTCATATAATAAAGCAGTATGTACTAATCAAAGTCTTAAGTGCAACTTAACACATATTGACAGTTGTATTTGGCCCACACGATTAGTTCTTCGATTAGCAAACAATGTTGTTTTATACGATTAGTTCTTTGATTAGCAGACAATGCTGTTTTATACGATTAGTTCTTTGATTAGCAGACAATGCTGTTTTATACGATTAGTTCTTTGATTAACAGACAATGCTGTTTTATACGATTCGTTCTTTGATTAGCAGACAATGCTGTTTTATACGATTAATTCTTTGATTAGCAGACAATGCTGTTTTATACGATTAGTTCTTTGATTAGCAGACAATGCTATTTTATACGATTAGTTCTTTGATTAGCAAACAATACTGTTTTATACGATTAGTTCTTTGATTAGCAGACAATTCTGTTTTATACGATTAGTTCTTTGATTAGCAGACAATGCTGTTTTATACGATTACTGCTTTGATTAGCAGACAATGTTGCTTTTATGCGATTAGTTCTTTGATTAGCAGACAATTCTGTTTAATACGATTAGTTCTTTGATTAGCAGACAATGCTGTTTTATACGATTAGTTCTTTGATTAGCAGACAATGCTGTTTTATACGATTAGTTCTTTGATTAGCAGACAATGCAGTTTTATACGATTATATACTAAGAAAGTTCCTAACGCCCTTGAAACAATTGCAGTTACCTAATTTTTATATATTTGCTCATATCAAGGAAGTAAAAGGAATTTTTCTTCTGAGAGTAGTATGCTATGTTTTGAATTTTCTTCTGAATTTTGAAAGTAAAATTTCTTCGGAAAGTAGTATTCTATGTTTTGAATTTTCTTCTGAATTTTGAAAGTTATTTTTCTTCGGAAAGTAGTATTCTATGTTTTGAATTTTCTTCTGGATTTTAAAAGAAATTTTTCTTCTGAAAGAAATATTCTTTTTTTTTAATTTTCTTTTGCATTTTAAAAGGAATTTTTCTTCTGAAAGTAGTATCCTATGTTTTGAATTTTCTTCTGAATTTAAAAAGGAATTTTTTTCTGAAAGTAGTATTCTGTGATTTGAGTTTTCTTCTGAATTTTAAAAGGAATTTTTCCTCTGAAAGTAGTATTATATGGTTTGAATTTTCTTCTGAATTTTAAAAGAAATTTTTCTTCTGAAAGTAGTATTCTATCTTTTGAATTTTTCTTTTGGCGAAATATCTAAAATTAAGGGATTCAATTATCTTTCCTATGTAAATAACTAAGTTCAAGTAAAAATAATAGGTCATTCTTGACCCCCAGAAGACCCTCGGAAACTTAGAGGGCTAAAATTTTGCACATTTGAAGTATCAAACACGAAGAAGAACAAAACCTAGCATAGCCAGATTTTTACGGCTTAAAAAATTGAATATTTTCTGTGAGACCAGAATTCACGTAGACACGTTTATATGTAGATGTATGGTATCTAACCGGCCAGACAAAGGGGCCAGTTTGAGTGACGCTAATTTTACAGCGGCCCTGACCCGAGAGGTCAGAGAAGCCATAAAAAATGAGGCTAAAGTGAATTCACGAGATAAAGTTAAACTAATATAGAAGTTGTGTTGTCGCATCGCCCTGAGGCCAACCAATGATAGCAGAAGCGACGTATCAGACCTTAGGTATAAAGAGGTGGCAACCGAGAGAAAGTTCAACATAGATAGAATTTCTACAGATTCAGTAAGAGATTCAGAGATCAGTAAGCAGATCAGAGTAATGTATTCAGAGATGTAAGATACAGTTGTAAAAAATAGCTGGAAATAGCAACCAGAGTCGATAGTAGACATGCAAGAAGTTCTACACAGATGAACGACAAGTGCAACAGGCGAAATGCGGATATACATCAATAAGAGGCCGTCATCACAGATATGGTGAAACAAACAAGCTTCGATTATCAATCGAATGCAGGCCAAATGTCTAAAGCCAACAACAAGGTATGTGCGAGTCAGATAATAAAAGGTCATATTCAGTTTAGGAATTTTTGAGTGCCTGGTCTCACATGTCCAATCTCCTCCTTAAATATACTTGCTAATTAATGTTGTAATTAATTTAATAATGGATAGAATACTTTTAGTAAATAATGTTAATTAAAAGTTAATATGGATGCAGCTAATTGTGTGTGGTATTATGTTAATATTCTATTCCAGGAACCCGTACTAAAGACTTAATGGTGGGTTAATGTGGCACAATGCAAAGTTATACGACTTACGATCAACGACCGTGTTTAAGGTATTCAATTAAAAGTAAGCTTTGCATTTGATTTCAAATGTGCACCACATTTTCCTCGCTAAGTGCCATATATTGTTAACCAAAATAAAATTCAGTAGTAAACTGTAATTATTATTTTTAAGAGTATTAGCTTTTGTTTTATGCAGGCTTAAGTACTACAGTAATTATAAAAAGGTATCTGTTATCTGGAATGCTTTCAGATAAACCCATATGACATTACGTATAGGCATATAAGGCCACGGACAGACATTATGCTAAAACCTAAATGTTTCATATTCTAGCAAGCTCAAAATGCCTGAATCGGATTTTGCTATACATTTCCCCCAATGTATACAGCTTTATTTTAGGTAAAATTTATGCTTTAATATTTTTATTAATAAATTTGTTTGGTGGTTTCCAAAAACATGGTCATAAAATCTTAATTAGTAACATAGCACCACGTAAGAGTATCTATTTGATATCGTTTACATGGGAAAATCAAGCAAACTCGGGAACATTGATTTTTACATTCACTGCAGTTACGTTAGCTTTGTTTCATGTTTCGCAGAATTAGCCTCGGTCTACAAGAACCCCGTTGAGCCATCAAATTTTTGTTTCATGTTGTTCTACTAAAATTAACTGAAATGTGGCTCAACTCGACCTTCTCAAACAAGAATTCATGTTTTTTTTTTTTTTTTTTTTTTTTTTTTCAAATTTTACAAGAAAAAGTTTGATTATTATTTGATTTGATTTAAAGGACTTCAAATCATTCGATTGATACCATACTTAACAATGTACCCCACCGGGAAGGGTGCTAATGACGTCCTGAACAAAAAAAATTGTATTGCAGCTATTTTTCACAATGATTGAAATTATTAAGTATCGTGATCACCACGAATAAACCCTTTTATGCATGATTATATCAAATCTTGTCCTATACTGCCATGTTAAAGAAATATAAAATTTAGAATAAAATGCAAAGATTTCTCCCGAATTAAAAAAAAAATCTAACTAGTTCTAGATTTTTGGATAACAAAACCGGATATAAAGTTTCGTTCTAAAATTTATTTCAATCGTTTTCTAATGAAAAATTACATACGGAATGTCTATTTGCGTAACTTTATTAGCGGTTTTGATTTTTTGACGATTTTTGCAAAATTTCACTCGAAAGTTTAGGAGAGTTCTAAACATTCGATTGCGTATAAAACTAATAGGCGTCCAGTGTTTACGGATTGTGATTTTTGTACCAAATTTCATTCGAATCGGTCCATTCGTTCGCCAGTATCGTTTCCACAGACTCACTGACACACACACACACACACACACACACAGACATCACTTCAAAAATGTTTGATTCGCGATCAGGGATGCTTGAAACGTGCTCTCCCGTCGAAAACTCGAATTCGAATTTTCAACCCCGGCACAATACTTTCCATATACATTATATATATAGGGAAAGTAAAAATTGCTGGAAGGTTAATGTTTTAAATGGATTTGTCGGTTTCTATAAAAGTTTACAAAATTGTGACATATAGCAAGTTGCCTTGCCAATATTGCAGACATAAGACATAAGACGTTACGTTCTGACGAGCCAAAATAAATGCGAAACCTTTTCCAGGATCCTAATGCCTGCAATAGGAGTGCGATCCAAACTTTGAGTACTCCTCCTATGAGCTCCTAAGAGATTTTGTGAGTATGGATGATTATAAGTACAAGAAAACAAAGTGTAATTTTGGTCAAAAAAAATTTATCTCTCCTTGTTATGCACAATTTTATGTTTTCTTTCGTAATATGAGAAGTTTATTTCAGGCATATCGGAAAGTTATGATGTAATTTTCAACAAGCAATTTCTGATTTCCTCTTAATTCGTGATTTCGATAAGGAGCGTACGTGCTTTATACAGCGGTCTTTGTTCCAAACATTATTACAGCAACTATTGTCATTAGACCATAATGCAAGTACGTGTTAGCAAAATTTCTATTTTTACCTTTCAAGTTTGTAGTGTATTTGCCACATACTAAAAAAATATTTTTGTAAATATCGCAAGAAATTGCGAATACCTTTATTTTGCAATTATAGTTTCGGACCGAAGCTTCGTTGATCGTGTTTTTTTAATTAAAAGTTCAAACTAGTTTTTTATGAACATCTTAAGCTGAAAATACTTGCCGAAATTTCGGCTTCAAAATTAGTTGTATTTCTAATAGGCGATAATGATTGAATACATTTGTCGAAACGAAGAAACAGGTGTTCAGCAAACGATGTCTAACTAAGACATAATTTACATTTTTCGCTTTATAAAATTAACTTTTCAAATTTTCTTTATTTTTTCTTCATACCTCATTTTCGCCTTTTCTATATTATTTCATAAGTTTTAAAATCTTTGAATAAATCACTTCTTGTTTTCTGATTATTTTCTTATCATTTGCGTTTTTAAAATTCGCTCCAATCAATAATCAAGATTGGTATCACGTCTGCATTCAATAGATAAAATCAAGGACAAAGCGTTTAAAAAAATGAAATGTCTTTTATTTAACACATCTTAAAAGACGTACAAAACATATATTAAAAACTGTATAGGTCAAATAATCAAGATTGGTATCACGTCTGCATTCAATAGATAAAATCAAGGACAAAGCATTTTAAAAAATGAAATATCTTTTATTTAACACATCCTAAAAGACGTACAAAACATATATTAAAAACTGCATTTAATAGATAAAATCAAGGACAAAGCGTTTTATAAAACGAAATGTCTTTTATTTAACACATCTTAAAAGGCGTACAAAACATATATTAAACATTGTATAGGTCAATTAATCAAGATTGGTATCACGTCTGCATTCAATAGATAAAATCAAGGACAACGCGCTTTAAAAAACGAAATATCTTTTATTTAACATATCCTAAAAGATTAGTTCATTTACCAATTTATATTTTATGCAAATTTGCTTTAAACTGGTCTCTCTATATATAAACATTCCATGTTTTTACTGCTAGTGTAGCCACTGATGATGGGCGTATATACGTTCGAAAGTGCTCTGGCAGTTTTTAATATATGTTTTGTACGTATTTTAGGATGTGTTAAATAAAAGACATTTCGTTTTTCAAAACGCTGTGTTCTTGATTTTATCTATTCGCTCCAATAATTATGTCCCCAGTTCCGCGTTCCCAGTTACCAGTTTCATTATGAATGTCCATCAACTAGGATTTTTCATTAACTGTGATAACATGGAATATATGTCATGAAATATATAATATGGAATATATGTCATGAAATATATAATATGGAATATATGTCATGAAATATATAATATGCAATATATAATAATGGCGTATATTGAGTAATATGTACACTTAACACAGGCTCTGTTACCTAGCAAATTCTTCTAGTGCAGTCAAAGGTGAGCAGCTCCGATAAAATAAAATGTTATAATATAGGTTCCTCATCACTGAGGTATTATCTCAATCAGTCAAATGCCTAATTCAAGGACATCTTCGGACTGCAAAATAAAACCGGTCTCATTTTATTTTAATATTTAATTTGCTGTGTTTTTCTTAGTAAAGAATCGAATTTCCTTTTATTCCCTTATTTATTTAAAAATTAAAGTTAATTTTAATGCATTTTATACAGCTAAAATTGTGCCGTTGGTTCCAAATAATTTTACAACATAATTGCAATTTGTTCTGACTTATGCATTTTAACAAAAATAAACAAAATATTCAATTGTCTGTTGTATGCATAAAAATGTTACAATAAAAGAAATTTAAAAAAATCTGATGTGGGCAACACATGACTTTCCTTATATAATGAAATGAATTTACTACTTTTAGAGTAAAATAAATAGGTTTTTCTTCTAGTAGATACTAATATCCTTTCCAAGATATTGAATTTTCGACAATTAGTCGTCATTTTCATTGATTTAGCGTCATTTTTATCCATTTGGCGAGATTTTCGTTAATTTGGCAACATTTCAAAAAGTCGCCAAGTTGGCGAAATTCCGCCAATTTCGTCGCCAAAATCTCGCCAAGCGTTATGGACGAAGAAATAAATTGTTCTTACAGCAGATAAATTGGCGTTCAAATGCAAAAGTATTACTCAAAGTATCTTTTTTCATGAATGGAACGAGCTAGATCCACGAGAATGATGTCACCCAATTTATCGCATGATATTATATATGAAAAGTGAACATGTTTCTCAATAGGAAATATTTTTTTCTCTATTTAATATGATTTTTTGATATTTTTTTTTAAATGTACAATATTTCGAGAACGGTTCATGTTAGCGTTCTAAAATTTATGTCAATCGTTTTCTAATGAAAAATTACATAAGAAATGTCTATTTGCGTAACTTTAATATTGGTTTTGATTTTTTGACGATTTTTTCAAAATTTCATTCGAAAATTTAGGGGGATTCTGAACATTCGATTGCGTATAAAAACAATAGGCTTCCAGTGTTTACAGATTGTGATTTTTGTACCAAATTTGGTTAGAATCGGTCCATTCGTTCGTCAGTTATCGTCTCCACAGACCCACTGACACACACACACACACACACACACACACACACGCACACATACTTTCACACACACACACACGCACACATACTTTCACACACACACACACACACACACACACACACACACACACAGACATCACTTCAAAAATGTTTGATTCGTGATCAGGGATGTTTGAAACGTGCTCTCCCGACGAAAACTCGAATTCGAATTTTCGACCCCGTCACAATACTTTCCTTATACATTATGTATATAAGGAAAGTAATAATTTTCTATATAAACTTATGTCCCCAATAAAAGAAAAATACAGTAGGAGAGTAAAGTCATTTCTTTTCACTGACTGTTATATTATTGATTAATATATAAGCAATTTTTATGATATACTGCCTTACAAAACTTACGTCATTTGGACTCAAACACAATAGACGAAAGTTTTCTTCAGAGACGAAACGTGTTTTTTCTCTGCAATCGTAC